>CM061914.1:134753574-134807930 GCA_031002005.1 Vandiemenella viatica
ATTACTCATAGCCGCAGTAAATACCTCTCGACAGAATTATGCGGCTCATAAGAAAACTCTCACGCTTTCGTTTGGCGGCAGATAAATTTCCGCCGCGCGAGCTGTTTGTCTTTTGAAACCCACGGATTACAGAATTTCGTTTCTACTGTCTTATCGTCCCAATGGTATTTGATTTATTGAATCTAAATTGTGATCAGAATTCCCCGTCGTCGATTTTGTCACTCTCTGCTTGTCAGCATAGAGTATCCACAACTGTTATAAAATGTTTAGAGTTGGTTGTATTTCATTATATTTTTGTGGTCATTAATAATGCTTCAACAGTTGTTATGAAGTTAATGTAGAAGACAAAATTTTACAATCTTTTAAACGACAATCTGAGGGAAGCTGTAAACAGGATTTTCAACATTCAGCTAGAGGAATTAAATATTAATTGTAATTCCTATCGTCTTACTGGTTTTTTAACTTATGGCTTTAAATTCACAACTATTTAAAATGTTAAGAGTTGGTTGTATTTATTATATTTTTGTGGTCATTTATAATGCTTTAACAGTTGTTATCAAATTGATGTAGAAGAACAAAATTTTACAATCTTTTAAACGGCAATCTATGAGGGAAGCTGTAAACAGGAATTTCAACACTCAGCTAGAGGAACTAAATATTAAATATTAATTGTAATTCCTGTTATCTTAATGGTATTTTTACTTACGCCTTTGCGCCACATCGACGTCCAGCTCATTAGAGGCAGGATGAGACTTGGGACAAGCAACGGAAAGGAAGTCGGCCATGGCCTTTTGGAGGAAGCATCCCGGCATTCATCTGGAGTGGTTTGGGGAAACCATGGAAATCCCAAATCTGGATGCCCGGACGGTATCGAGGCCAGAGCGTTAACCGCTCACCCACCACGCTCGGTGTCTTAATGTTCTGAACAATATTGTATTCCATTTAGAATTTTGCTTTAACGTATTTCAAACCTTTTTATTGTATTCTTCATTTATGCAAAGGAGACTAATCCTCTAAAATTTAAAGCATTTTAATTGTATTTTACGTTAACAACAACATTTCTTAAGGGGGACGTTCATGAAAAACACACAGTATTTCAAAAATGCACCCTATCCACAGTTTAAAAGATATGGCAATGAAATTTTGTACCAAGCTTTACATGAAATGAACACATTTACCTACAAATTCCATTGATTATATATATTCAACTTTTTTTTAAATGAATTTTTAAATTTTTATTTTCAAAAAATAAGGTATGTTCCTTTTTCTCAGAAATTATTCAAGAGATTTCTACCAAATTTTCTCTGTTTTCTCTGTTTACATATAGTAAGCTTCTCTCATGAGGTTTTATTGAATAAATCAAATAGGAGAATTTTCATAAATTTTTAATTATAATTCTGCAAGTAAAATTTTAAATTCATGCAGAATTCGAAGCACTTTGCCCCATATCTCAGCTGGCAATAAGAATTTCAAAATTTGATCTTGAGACAACATTTATTAGGTTTATATGAATAAGTGTACAAAAGTTCATAATTCTAGCGTATTAGATTCTGAGGAAAAGGTACATAAACTTAGAAAAACACATTTTTGAGGAAACGCAATTTAAAGTTCAACCTGGTATTGAAGTGCTGCTTCAAAAAGTGGGTGTGACAGGGATGTTGCGTCACACGTTTAATTATTTTTCAGGCACTTCGGAAGCGATTTCATCATTGAAACTTTGGGAACTTATTGTTCATGAGTTGTACTAAAAAATAAATCGAAAATTGACATTTTTGGTCAATTTCATGAACGTCCCCCCTTAAGAGTTGAACCAATTTTGTTCTATAAAGAAGCTTTTCAAGCAGAAGTAATTTAGCCTTCTGTGACTACACAACCACAGCTGTGACTGAAAACAAATTATTATTCAACTAGTGTCAGCCCGTGACCTTTTTTTGCGTATGGTCTCGGGTCTTGAACAGTTCCAGTATTTAGAGTCAAAGAATATGACAGGTTGATCTGATTTGGCCAAATACGAACTCGACCTCTGTTTCACCCTGATGGTTCACTCTGAAAAATTTGAATAAAATCTCTGGAGTCTGAGGAACTTAATGTATTAATAGACATACTAAACACGGACAGAGACCATCGCGCTATCGTGTAATCGTTTCAAAGGTGGTTGTTGCTAGACTCTAGCTGGCTGGAATAAAAACACTATGCAGAATTTGAAGACTTTCTGATTAGTTTAAAGGGAGTGCAATCATTCACCGCAGCAACAACTACTTCCCCTTGTCCTTGATTTTTTTTTTTTTTTACAATATTAATTTTAAATCATTACAGAAAGAAAAATTATCCTGAATTCTTAGCTTGCTACAATAGTGACTTCTATAGCCACGCATTGAAAACATATGTGGCCCGTCGACGGAGGCAGGAGGCATGATGTTATCGTGGCTGGAGCCGATGTCGCGATGACCCAGTAACCGTTAATTATCCTTAACAGACGAAGCGAGTCTGGTTTACATCCACTGGTCGGGGAGGTTCACAAAGTAACGCCCGTCCTGTTTGTGGTTATTAGGTGGTTTCTCGCAATCGTCTAAGCGAATGCTGGGACAGTTCCTAATATCCGACTCATAAACTACATATCTCACAAACAAAAATACAGTCGCAAAACAGAACGTAAGTTACACGTTTCGTAGACAAATGCAAAATACTCCTCCCCTAGGGTTAAATGTTCCAGACTTGACAAGTCTAAAGCTAGCCATGGGGGAGCTTACAGCCCTCCCAATGGTTGATAATTTTATTTTCAAATTTTTTATTTTATTTTATTTTATTCTTGGTTTACAATATAATTTTAAATCATTACAGAAACAAAAATTATCCTGAATTCTTAGCTTGCTACAATAGTGACTTCTATAGCCACGCATTGAAAACATATGTGTCCCGTCGACGAAGGCAGGAGGCAGGAGGCATGATGTTATCGTGGCCGGAGCCGACGTCGCGATGACCCAGTAGCCGTTAATTACCCTTAACGAACGAAGGTAATCTGGTTTTTACATCCTTCTCTGATGAATTACAGCAAATTATAAAGTTTTTCCCGTCACGGCATTGTAGTTACATTACTGTATCCTCTCTCTCAAAATTCTTGACTTTTTTTTCTTCAATCGACTCAAATTCACGCAGCCATTCTTCTTTAAATTATTAATTATTTAAAAAGTATAATTTTATGTAAGTAGTTTGCGAAGGAAATTTTCTCATTTTTTCCCCTCCTCTTGAATCTGTGGTAGTCCACCACAAGTTGGATTGAAACTGACCAAACATTCATAATCTACTCTCTGGTCGTCGCGCTCATGCCAGAGAACTTAGCACAGATTCCAGATTACGGCGTTATTTAGTAGTTAAATAGCTGCGAAGAAAAGGATTGCCGGAATACGCCTTTAGATAACATATCTGAAGTCTGATTCCACTATAAATAACCTAATAGCTCATGTACAGTGAGCAAAAACAAAGACCATTAACGAAAGTGGTCAGTAAAATACGTCAAAATCAAGTAAATCGTAATTCGTGAACTTTGGTTAAGAAATAACATTAGGGAAAGTTTTAATTAAATTGAAATTTAGCATATGCTTGAAACAACAATTGTCATTCGTTATTACAGCAAAGATCATGAGCAATTTAAGAATTTTTATAAGTTTTTTTTTTAAGTTACGTTATTTCAGCCTCAAAGATGCCCATATTTTTTAAAAGAATGAAATGCTACGTGAGGCAAACATAATGAAGGCATTCTGGCAATTAATTAAATAGCAGTTGCAGAGCTATTAAAGTGAGAACATATCCACCAATTTTGAATATACCTCTGGTCGCTGTTAATTTGCGAGTGAAGGCCGGCTCGTGACGTCATCGTTCTCCAGCCAATAGCTATCAAGGTGAGTGTGTGAGTGAATGAGTAAGCTTAGGAAATTATATAGTAGATTGTTAAACGGCATAACACACGGGCAAAAATCGTTCTCAGCTTTCTAATTTTATTACTGATCAGAATAAAAGGAATATAGTTGCTGAGATGATGTAAGCGGTATACGTATGTGACGAAATTTTGAACAATAAATTAAAAGGAAGCGACTTTCTGATAACTGAAAAGTTCAGAAAATTTGTACAATGCGTTTTTGAGTTTTCTTCTTGAAGTGATGGAAGGACTTATGCTCTATCGCAAGGTGATAAAAACGCAATGTGGTAAACTGTGTCTGTACTCAATTATTCTAGAAAAATCCGGTTCACTTCTAAACGCCGCTAATACATTTACGTCCCGGTCAGATAAACACGTCGTAGGGTGGAAATAAAAGAATTTAAACGGCAGTTCGCTCCCCATTGGGTGTCAAAACTCGTGCGACATTCGGAATAGCGCGAGATATAATAATCGGACTCGGTTCAGAGTATACTGCTCTGGAGTGCAGTAAACTGACGAGACGAAAACACCGCCGAGTCCAAATTGCCCGCGAACGATGCCAGCGAGAAGTTTTACTGCTGCCTGTGTGGGAGGGTCTGTTACCATCTGGGAGTCGTAAGTCTCGGGGCAGTGCCGTTCCTATAACTCCGTACGGACCCTTTTTAAAAATAACTAAATATTTATAATGTTTCTGAAAATATTTATATTTAGTATAAAAATATTTATCTGGGTGGCTCAGTGGTTAAGACATCTGACTGGAGATCGGAAGTTCCCCGAATCGAATCCGTGTCAGGGCGGAAATTTTCGAATGTCCCTAAACCGACCTTCATCGCTAGTACAGCTTGTTGTGTAATGTGGAGTACTCCAGAACGCTTCCCTGTTTCGGATTCCACGTTGAGCTGTAGGTCCCCTATACCCGGTAGGGTTACCAGGTTGGGTTAATTAAGCCACTAAGTGGGCTCATGCGCGGCAAATCGAAATTACTAAATTATTATTATTAACAATCTGATGTATGTATATCATATATTATAATCATACTACACAAACAATATTCAAGCGATATGTGTAAGTAAAATTATAAGTGGTTGGTTTATCTCAGAGACTAATGAAGTCGTAATTTACAAATTTTTTGTAAATTAATATTATTATGTTCATTACGACGTTAGTCTTATAGGCCCTCACCTTATACCGTAGATGATTTAAGAGGATATCGCCGACCGGTTCTTACTTAAAAAATACCCCTCGTATTTTCAATATCCTCTATTTTAAATATAAAACGTCAAAAATATACGGAACGTTTGTAGAATCAAGAGCTCGAAATTGGCTTGGAACTCCAAATTTAGCAATTTTTCCAATAGTATTTTTAGACAGACTTGAACAACGTCATATTTGCAGGAAATAGCATCCTTCAAAATGCTTTAACAGCTCCTTACGAACGCGCTCAATCTTTAAGTCAGTATGTTACCAGATATCAAACACCTTTGAATAGTTGGTGGACCATAGACAGAAGTCGTCCTGTAATTTTCTAGTATATGGATGCCGTAGTTTCTGTTTGAATTTACTGAATAATATGTGTACGTTGACTTTCAGTAATAACAACTATGATTGAGTACATCTACCAGCAACTTACTTGTTCATAATGACAGCAGAGATAACATAAGGGAAGTAAGAAGTGCTGACGTTACGTTGTATTCTCTCATAATGTGTAGTAATTGGAATGTACTGAGGTAAAATTAGTTTTGCTGCCAACCATCCTCTGCCACGAAGATTTTCCCAAATTACAGAGTGTAAGATAAAAATAAATAGTCGGACAAATATTTACTGAACATAGATCCAGTGTGGCAAAACAAGAACCCCGTTTACGCTGTGAAGACAGATAAGGAATTACGACAACCGGCAAAAGATTCCTTTTAAGGGACAAAAAGAAATATAAAGGCAGTGTATGAACATCAGTACTGCTTTAATAAACATCGGAAGCAAAAAATAAGCAGGGGTTAAATGTATTGTTAGTGAGTGGCTTATAGTAATCCCGTTTACTCTTGCAGCTGAAGGGAAAAGGTTTGACTGGATATAAAACTCCTACCTTTGGAGTGGATAACTAATTGGCTAGTTGAACCTCGGTGGAATGCCCAAGAAAATTTTACGTAATTGGTTAGTTGACTGATATATAAGCTAATGAAGAATCGCCACAAAATAAAGTTTTTCAACCTTTACACACCAAAGACGTAACAGCGTGATATGGACTAGAAAATAATGAACCAAGGCTTCACGAAAGGAATACAGTTAATTATTAGGTAATTTCAAAAGAAGGAAATATAGTTACTGATTATTCACAAAACAATACTTGGTCTTATCCACTTTATATCGTATAACTGACTTGTACCTAAACTTCGCAACACATTAACACGGACTACAATTAGTGCAATGTAATTACTAGAGATCGGATTATATGCATTTGTATGTTTGCATATGCATTTACACTGGTTATTGCATATTTTACCTAAAACCTAGTGATATTGCATATTTTCGCTATATTTACAATATTTTTAGGTAGCCTATCTATTTAACAAATAAAATCTTACGTTGTAGCTGGCAAAACCTATTAGCCGCACGGCTCATAGCAGCCATGCGGCTAGTAGGTTTTAGCAGCTCTTAGCAGCCGTGCGTCTATTGTTTTGATAGATAACATTATTATGAGGCCAAATAAAACAGACTCACGGGAGATAAAGAGGGAGCATGACGTTCTGCGGCTTGCTCACACCTCCTACTAGACGCATGCTGTTGTTCATGGACTCGTTTCCTGTTTAATTTTCTTTGTTTGTACATAGTTTAATACATACCACGCCTCCAGAAAAAAAGTCGTCTTTTCGTGGATAGTGACTACCTTGGAACATTTAAATACGACGGAAATGTTTTGTAGTGTTGAGTTTTCGAGAAAAATATTTCGTGCACAAAAAAGTTTCAAACAGACCAATATGTCAAGACCAGTGGTGGATCCAGGGGGAGAGGGGCCAGGAGGTTCAAATTCCCCCCCCCCAAAAAAAGTTCTAGGTCCGCCCCCGCCATCGTAATTTTTGGAGACTGGAGACTTTTCTTTTCTTTTTTTTCTTTTTTTTTTTTTTTAGCTCTATTGATCTTTTAAGGGTGGCACTACCCCTGCAAAACTCAACCCCCCCTCCCCCCAAATAAATATCCACTCAAGTCCCCCCAAACAAAAATCCGCTCAAACCCCCACCCCCCAAACCATATTCCCGGATCTGCGTTTACAAGTAATATTCCTCTTCACAAATTTACAAATCCTGCCTTCAAAGATTTTCTGCAAAAATATTGCTTGAATCAAAATAAAACACATGAATCAACATTTCATAAAAATTACTTACCAACAATTTATCTACATGTTCTTGAAGACATACACAATGAACTCTTGAATGGCATTATTTGGATTTCAGCTGACGAAATTACCGACAGTTGTGGTCGTTGCATTACAAATTTAAATGTTGGTGCATTAAAAACTAGAACCTTGTTCTTCATTTTTGGTAGCTTGCAAAGAAATTGAAAAGGGAGATCATTCTACGATCACCTGATTACATCATCCTGACCATCCACAGTATTTTCCAATCCACGAGTTCTAAATGACCTACCCCATACTCACATTAAATCCAGAAATCCAATGTGGCATCTGACTTCGATATCACGGAGAAAAGGTGACAAAAGCTGGAACTCTGTTTCTATGACACGTCAAGATATTTAAGATCCTACATCTGGACTTCCGGGATTCCATCTGAAGAGAGACCAGAGGATCAAACTAAACCGCCTAAGAACAGGCCACGCCAAATGCAACACCATGCTCCATAAGTGTGGACTGCAGGATTCTCCTGTCTGCGACTGTGGAGCTCATTCCCTGAGTGTGGAGCACATCATCAAGGAAGTACAATGGACTATTTCAAGATGTTTTCAGAGCAACAAATTCCTTCATAGAATGGCTGCAACAACTGGACTAAATTTGTGAATGCTATGAATGTTCTTGTCGTTGCACATATTGTATATATTTATACATAATACGACAAATCTACTAAATAATTTCGTGAGGTCACTCATTCACTCACTTCGATAGCTATTGGCTGGAGAACGGTGTCACGTGTCAGCCTCCACTCGCAGAACAACGACCAGAGATACCATTAGACGAAATTCGTGGTTATGTCCAAGCAACTGCTACCAAATCAATTGCCATAATACAAACATTAAGTTTGCGTTTGGTGGCGTTTCACAGTTTAAAAAATATTGATAAACTTTACGTCTGAAAAAACGGAGATCTGCTTTTGAGTAGCATGTTGCTAAGAAAGCAACTTAAAAAAAAATAAATTACTCACGGTCTTTGCTGTAACCACGAATGCCAATTGTCATTACGGCTTATGATAAATTTCAATTTAATTAAAACTTTCACTAATTTTGTTGCTTGACGCTTTATGAATTGCGTTTTATTTTCTTTCGTTAATGAGCTTTCTTCATATTCGCTGTACGTAAGTTATTAGGTTATAATAAGTGGTCATCAGACCAAATATGTCACCTAATCAACTATCCTGGCAATTAATTTTCTTCTGAGTTGCTCAACTGTTTAATAATATGGAATGTGTATTAAGTTCTCTGGCTGTTACAGATACTGGTACCAATGATTATATTATGAGTGTTTGCCCCGCCTCAGTAAAAAAAAAAACAACATGATGCTTTCGTAGCAAACAGCATATTTTTAAATTTTGTAGAGTGAACTTTAATTGTCAAGTTTGTATTTAAGCAAGTACGAGTCTACGACCTATGAAACACTTATACGATGCACGATCTTAACTGTCCGTGTTTAATACCGGTTGAAGTTTACGTCGCGATACACGACATTGCTAACTTAGGATAAAATGATTGTATCAATGCGCGTATGTTTGAGACTCTGAATTTGTAGCGCCAATATTAACGGAGATTGTGGTTAGGTTGAAATTCAGCCTGGACCATAATGAAAACTGAACCTTTTTGACACAGTCATGGCACGAGGAATTTAGTCATCAGTTATTTAAGCAATTTTCATAAGCACTATGCCACGTTGTGATGTCATGTATCGCGACGTAAACTACTTCCAAAAGACCTACGTCTATTAATACTTCTGAGTTCTTCAAGGTAAAGAGATTTTATTCACCCTAAGGGTGAAACACAGGTCAAGTTCATATTTTGTCAGATCAGGTCAATGTTTTATAATCTTTGACCCTAAAAACTTGAAGTATTCTATAACCGTGACGATATGCAAAAAACATTCACGGGCTTACAGTAGTAAATAAATAAATTGGTGGTAGATGATGTCACGCGATTTTCCTAGTCCTGTCGCAGAGTGTTGGAAACTACCTGCTGCAGCGTGCACATCTGGAAGCAGTGAGGCCGAGTCTACCCGTGGCCCTCAGAAATATCGCCTGCGCCGCAGTCGGCAGAGGACTCGCAGAATAAATCTCATTGACACCAACTCACAAATGACCTTCTTCGATTCAATTCCTCGTTGCAAACGCCAAAATTATACGTTAGATATCAAGAAGTATATGTGCTTGTAAGTAAACATTTTCTTGTGATGCAAATCTCCAAAGTTGAATGATGTGTTGGTTCAGTGAAACTGTTTATTATGGTTCCTGAGGTCCCTTGTTTGAATACCAATTCCCGCTGGAATTTTGAAGCCATGGACCTGTACTTTCTCTGTTTATTGAAGTACTAGAGATACGCTTTACCCTTCATGTTTAGTGGATTGATTTAGATGGCGAAACAGATGTGAATTGTATGCCTTGTACAAACTTTGTCACAAGGTACATTAAGCAATTATTATTATCTGCTGTTGTACCTATGTCTACACAAGCTGTCCAGGGTGCTTATTAAGTGCTATATGTTATGCACAAAATGAAAGAAATGATAGTGAAAGTCGTTCTTCGCTGTCATTTTTGTATTTTCATGTGTATTAATGTTACACAATCGTATTACTCCAAGCTATCTGGTAACTCAATCACAGGTGTAATGCGTATATTCAAATATGAAGGCCAAAGTTCCTATTCTAGGTTGTAGCATTACACTACATTCAACGAGCTATTGTTTGTTATTAATGATTTTGCTTTATTGAGGTATAGATATAAAAATATGAGAAAGCAGATAGAGTTTGATACACCTAGTAATATATTTCGCGAATTGGATGGGTAGTGTCTGCCTCATAATTACTGCGCTGCATTGCCCTTGATGTAGGACAAAATCATATCAGGCGGCTGCCGTAGTTAAAGCTTATCATAAGGTAATAATATTACTTGTAAAATCACCACGTCAGCTTCTAAACAAAGGAGAAAAGCTACGATTCGAGAATAAAGTCGAGATACCGTCATCAACTCGGTACCTATAAAATCTCATCCTGGACAAATGGATATTCTATTCTATTTGCGAACAGTATGTGTTGAATCTGTGCGTAATTGTTTCATTATGTTACAACTCCAGAAACCAGTCTAATTATACTTCATTCCAGCTGTGGTAAAACAAATAAATAACTGTGCAGATATTTTCGAATTATTTCCAGTGTAAAATATTGAAAAATTATGTTAAATATTAATCAACATTGTAAGTTTTTGTAAACATAGTTTCACACTTGCTTTGTAACCTTAAATTCTTCTCAAATACACTAAGGTTATTCTTAATCTTCTCAAATAACGGTATGGTCTAGCAATTACTGGTTCCCCTTTCCTCCACTCTTTGGACTGGCATTCCAGAGGACGAGAGTTCGAATCCCCAACAGCCGTCCAGATTTCGTTTTCCATAATTTCATGAAATCGTTCCAGTTAAACTCCAGGATGTTTCTTGAAAATTCCGTGGCGGGATTTTTTTTTCCAGTTTCTTGTCCTTGATGATATCCCTGTTCTAATGAATCCGATTTCGACCACCGCAAAGACGTAAAAAATACATTTTCCCCCTAGAATGAAAACACCCATAAAATAAAACACACTGGCATATAATCAGTGACTATAAAAGGAAGATGGTAAACGTCACAGGGAAATAAAATGGTTTGTGTTGTTTTGTAACTAAGGCAAGCAAAACGAACGTGATCTGAATTTAGCAGCCGTATGTTCGGGGCGCGGCGAAAGATAGCTCCGTGGTTCCCCCGGGACACTTACAAGCTTCTTTACGGGTCGACTACTCCGAAGTAATTGCCAGCATAACACAGCTGGAGGTGCTATATAAACAACAAGGTGCCAACCAAAGATGACATAACTAACTTCAACATTCTCATTGCTACGAGACAGAAGTTAAGGGGTCTTTTATCGAACCAGCAAACACGTGGGTGGAAATTTTAAATTGACGAGAAATTAAGAGCACAAAATAGGCTGAAATTTATACATTTATAAGACATTCAGAAAAACGGTGCCTGTTTGTAGAACACGTCAACAAAAAATAAAGCTGTTTGAGAATATAAGATGTGAGAGCATTTCCTTGTTAAACATGGATATCGTGAAACTCTATTTTCTGTTGAGGTAATTAGCTCGTTCATCATTGTGACGGTGAAATTGAAAACATATTAATCTCTCTATTTTTATAAATGGTGATAGGGTGACAATCAGGGAATTTGATTAAGTTGCATGTAAGACTTTGATGAATTTCAAACCTACATTTTGATTACCAGAGTTACAACTGTTGTGATACAAATGAATAGGCCTAAACCAAAAATGTTTATCGTAGTTGTTTAACAATGAATACTGCTTCTAATAAAAGCTGAAATGAATTGAAGTTGGATGTATTTGAGTCGTTTTAGATGGTAGTGAAAAGGAATATATCGAGAACTTGGGAGTGATGCGATATTGGAAATATTTCTCTGGTCAGCGAATAAACGAGAATTCGTAAACACTGATTGCTATGTCACAGAGTAAGAACGAAAGAAATACGCACACAACTCAGAGGATAATTGTGTAGTAAAAATATAATATTTGTATGTTCTTGTAGGTGATGGTGATGATTGTCACTATGAAACGGGAATAAACCGAGCGCTTGTTCCATTATTCACCTTACTTGATTTTCAAATCTATAGAAACCGAAATCTTTAAACTCTAAATATGATTTTGATACAGTATTTCAAGCACGGTAAATTTCTCGAAAATTATATCCAATGAAATTGTATCAACATGGATCTATCTTTTGGCTATTTCATTTACGAAATTTTGGAAATAAAATTTCTAAAGTCAAAATCGGTAATATTCCAATTATCTCAATGTTTCAAATGAATCAATATTTGATATCATTCAGTTATCCAAGAAACATGAAAGTCTGCATTTCATTTCTGCGGTTAATGAACTAATTTAAAATCAGAAGAATGACTGCTCTACATGGTTGAGACAGTATGAAACACTGAGTAAAGTACATCATTCAGTTTACTTACTGCTCTTCTTTGATGGATGTTGAGTGTGTACTTATGAGTCAACATGGAATGAAGGCAAATGCGCAAAATGAGTTACCTTATTAATTGCACAGTTTAATGGATGATAAATTACTTTTTGAAGGTACTTAAGTGTAATATTTGATAATAAACTCAAAATGGAGCAAGACACATTAAGAGGGTTACGTAGGGAAATTTCAAAGTTTGTGAGTAACGGCCTGATTGACGAGGGTACGTATCAGAGAAGTCAGGACAATGGAATAAAAACCTTAGTCAGAACATAGTGAGTAACAGATACAAAGAGCCAAAGAAACTGATATAGGCATGCGTATGTAAACACAGACGTTTGTAAACACTCAGAGTACGGCACTGCAGTCGGCAACGCCTATATAAGAAACCGATGTCTGCATTAGATCAGTTACTGCTGCCACAATGGCAGGTTATCACGATTTAAGTTAGTTTGAACGTGGTGTTATAGTCGGCACAAGAAAGCATCTCCGAGGTAGCGATAACGTTGGGATTTTCCCGTGCGGCCATTTCACGAGTGAACTGTGAATATCGGGAATCCGGTAAAACATCAAAACTGCGATATCGCTGCGGCCGGAAAAAGATCCTGCAAGAACGAGACCAACGATGGCTGAAGAAAATCGTTCAACGTGACAGAAGTGCAACCGTTCCGCAAATTGATACGGATTTCAATGCTGGGCCATCAACAAGTGTCAGCGTGCGAACCATTCAACGAAACATCATCGATATGGGCTTTCGGAGTCGAAGGCCTACTCGTGTACCCTTGCTGAGTGCACACGACAAAGTGTACGCCTCGCCTGGGCCCGTCAACACCGACATTGGACTGCTTATGATTGGAAACATGTTGCCTGGTCTGACGAGTCACGTTTCCAATTGTATTTAGTGGATGGACGTGTAGGTGTATTGAGACACCCTCATGAATTCATGGATCCTGCATGTCAGCAAGGGACTGTTCAAGCTGGTGGAGGCTCTGTAATGGTGTGGGGCGTGTGCAGTTGGAGTGACATGGGACCCCTGATATGTCTAGATACGAATATGACAGGTGACACGTACGTACGCATTCTGGCTGATCATCTGCATCCATTCATGTCCATTGTTCATTCCAACGGACTTGGGCAGTTCCAGCAGGACAATGCGACACCCCACACGTCCAGAATTCCTACAGAGTGGCTTCAGGAACACTCTTCTGAGTTTAAAAACCTCCGCTGATCACCAAACTCACCAGACATGAACATTATTGAGCATATCTGGGACGCCTTGCAACGTGTCGTTCAGTAGAGATCTCCACCCCTCGTACTCTTACGGATTTATGGACAGCCCTGCAGGATGCATGGTGTCAATTCCCTCCAGCACTACTTCAGACATTAGTCGAGTCCATGCCACGTCGTGTTGCGGCACTTCTGCGTGCTCGCGGGGGCCCTACACGATATTAGGGAGGTGTACCAGTTTCTTTGGCTCTTCAGTGTATACACTACACGATTTCCCTCAACCACTGAAGAAATTTAAAGTAAAAATTCATGAAATGCAAAATAAGATGTTTAGAAAAATTGCAATCGGCCTGTGTATTTCGATACTGCTTTCTCGAATTTAACACAATCATGCTCATTTAGTTCAATGACGCATTAAAAAAATGATGAAAGAACAAATAAAGATAACAAACTGGCTTTTGCATATTTGTGTGCTGTACGGGGAGAAATGTAAGGAAAGGAAATGGTTTTGTCGTTTAAAAGAGAGTTTATTTTACCAGAGCGTTTTTTCCACGTCCAAGAAGACCATTCATCTTTGAAGAAGATTAACGTTAGTTAGTCCGAGATCTGGCAGAAGTTATGAACTTTGATCAGTCAACAATTGCGCGAAGTCTCCAAAACGCTACAAGCTTAGGCATTAATTAGATGACAAATATCCTGTTATTAATGGGATACTTGACTAATTTTGGGAAAGTAGTCAGTAGGCCTACTGTAGCTGTGAATCTACTATAACAATAAAATATATATTATTTCTTGAAAAAAAAGAAGAAAAAAACGAAAAATGCTAGTTCATTGTCTACAATTGTCCAAAGCTAGTAAGCAAATTTTTCAACTTAACTACTACCTCTGCCAATATTAACCCAATAAAATAATGTTTTGTTTATAACAACAATTATTTATGAGCAGTATAAATCCTTGAAATCAATCCGCTAAGGTCTAGCATTCAAATATAACGCCGATAAATACTTTATATAACTTTTTGAATTATACGAAAATGAATAAAGTTTTCTGCAGAAACCTACACTTTCAATTTTTGAGTAGGCTACGTATGCTTTGAGGAATGTTTTGACATTCCGGAATCGGTCTGTGCATAAATCACTATTTTATGCGAAAAACCTTCCCAGCACCGTCTCATCAGTTTTGGGAAAATTAGAGCAGTTTCCTTCGGTAAATCCAGCACCCATTTCAACTGTTAATTGTTTCAGACCTAAGTATTGGATTAACTTAAAACCTTAACATACGAAGCACAAATCATCGACAGAGAAAATCTGGTTCGTGCTGAGACGTGACGTCACACGCTCTGATTAATGTTTCGGGTCACGTGGCTTTTCTGCAGTTTTATTTTACTGAAAGTATTATATTGTTAACTCTTTTCGAGCAAATAAAGTTTATTTTAGGAACTCTTACAACTTACACTGTCATTTTCAATGAAAGTTTCATAGCCTTCTTCTTAGTGTCAAGTATCCATATTTAGAAACTTTTCTAAAGGATCCAAACAGGCACTGAACACCGTTGATTTCTAGCTGTTCCTCTTTTTTATTTTTTTTATTAGACCTTTAATTTAATTTAATTTAATTGTAATGGAGCACAGGCTCCGGTGGCAATTTCCCTACACACCCATCTTCCCCTTATCCTGCAACCACCTACATTTGCCCTCTACAAATTTTATCTTTAAATTCTTTCAAAGTTTTCGGTAAATTATTCATCATTTCTCTTGGTAACTCATTCCAATCCCTGACACCCTTACCTAAAAAAGAGAATCTTCCTTCACCCTTGTACCTGAAATCGAGTGCCAGCTTGTGGTCATGGTCATCTTTTCCCTTCCATGCACTACTTTTCATACCTATTGCAATATCTTTCCATGCCTCATCGCCAGTATATGCCCTGTACACTCCCATGACCCTCTTCACCCTCCTCCTGTCTTGCAATGAATCCCATTTCAGCTCCTTTATCATATCTGTCACTGATTGCATTCTGCGATAATTTCCAGAAACAAATCTAGCAGCCCTTTTTTGCACCATCTCCAACTCCTGTATTTGATACGTAAAATGAGGGTCCTATACTACACTACCATATTCGAGCAATGGTCTCATCAAAGTTTTGTAACCCAGTTCCTTTGCTTCTCCCGTACATCCCCTCATCACTCTCTCCAACAAGTGCAGAACTTTGAAACCTTTTCCTACCACCTGTCCAATGTGTCCAGCCCAGTTAAGCTTGTTATCAAAAGTAATGCCAAGATATTTACATTTCAAGTCTTCAGCAAGCAATTCTTTCCCCACCTTATATTCATAATTAACCTTTTGTTTATTATTTGTGTATCTAATAAGCTGACTATTCTTTGCATTTATCTTCATCCCATGTTTACCAACCCAACTAGATATCCTGTCCAGATCACCCTGCAACTGTTTACAATCTTCTATCGTTTTGATTCTTTTATACAGCATTATGTCATCTGCAAACAATCTAATTACTTTAGGTCTTGAATAGACCATACAATAAGCCTGGTAGAATTACAAGTTGTAACAAGTGCTTTTAAAATTAAAAAAAAAAAAAAAAATACTGATATGTCGAAGAATTAAATATGTATGTCAGTGTCCTTAATATAATCCTTAATGATACAGTAGATTTTGTTGTTATTTACTGTAACACTGGTTGGAAGTCGCTGCTGTGCTCGCACAAGAGACTTGATGAAAGTTGCTTGCTGTTCGTGGAAATTAGAGCAGTTGAATGGATAAAGGTGACTACGTAAGGCACCATGGTTGAATCTCATACGGATGATAGATGTGATGTATCGTCGTCGAGAGTTCCATCTTGAATACCAAGGTCTTCGTGGACTGCCAGTATCTTGTGTAAATGTAGTTTACATAATTAATTTACCATGTATGCTATGACTATACTTTTATTGGTGTATGTATCATTTTTTTATGCAGTTGCTTATAGTACCATTTATGCTATGACTGTACGTCTTGTAGTGTATGTATTATTTTGTTATGGAATTGTTTAATGTACCATGTATGCTATGACTGTACATCTTGAGGTGTATGTATTATTTTGTTATGGAATCGTTTATTGTGCCATATATGTTACGACTGTACATCTACTGGTGTACGTATTATTTTGTTATGCAATTGTTTATCTGTAAATTGACAACTTTCAACATCCCACAGATCCAGATATTGGGATCAACGGAAAATGAATGTATTGTATTATATTGTTTTGGTGGAACCGCGTTGATTAAGCTCTACAGTGTGTTGGATTATACTGATGTGGTATGTATTGGGTCGCTGGAGTATAACGGGTATATCCTCTTGAGATATCACTGCTACTGGTCGGCTAATGACCGAGCAGCTGAGTGGTGGCTGCCGGAAGGAAGACGTTATAGCTCCCACGGGGTGCAGCATACCCACCCACGTGTCCCCGCAGTCGCCACCCGTGAGTAGGTTCGCTAACCTGAGCAAACACGGCATTTGTCAGACGGGCACGGCTGTCCATTTGTCACCCCCAGCAGGAAATGGTGCCCTTAATGGGCCAAGGGTGGGATCGGACGAATCCTCAACAGTGATGACACCGGGTCCATCACTCTGCCTTTCCTTCTAAATGACTTCTCTAAATGACACATCACTCGCCAACTGGAAGACATGAGAAGTTTTTCTGTCATCGCAGCTAACAATAACGTTGATGAATCTTGCCACTATTTATACTAGTCTACACTAATATTATAAATGTGAAAACAAATCTCTCTGTATGTTTGTTACATTTTCACAACTAAATGGTTAGACCGATCGTCATGAAATTTGACAAGGAAATACTATGTATCATTTGGAAAGCCACAGGATAATATTTTCGGGATAAACAATATTTCTTCACGAAATTTTGAAAACTAGCCGAACGATGACAAAGAGACGGATAGCGTGTGTTAGGCTCTGTGATATTATATCGGCCACTCAGCCTTTGTTTCTCTTGCAGTGAGTTTATAAATTTCATGTACAGACACTGTTTATGGTATGGATGTCGATTTGCGCTGCACCAGACTATTATTTACTTAGAAGTTTTCCAGTTTGGTTCTCTTCATGAGACAGGTACCATGGTACAATGATGACTCCCTCGTCAAGTTACCCAGACTCCGTAACTTACAACTTCCTATATCTAATTTTAGTAATAAAATTCTAAGTCCACACGTACAAGGTAGCAGGTAACAGCTAGTGATAACTTTGTGGTTGGTCATGATCCACAGTTGTTACATAAATATTTATGAATTAAACTCCGTCTATTAAAAACAGTTGTTAATAGACGGAGTTTATTTCAT
Source organism: Vandiemenella viatica (assembly GCA_031002005.1). Classification (NCBI taxonomy): domain Eukaryota; kingdom Metazoa; phylum Arthropoda; class Insecta; order Orthoptera; family Morabidae; genus Vandiemenella; species Vandiemenella viatica. The sequence continues at coordinate 134,771,496 of CM061914.1, forward strand.
AAGGAGGTAACAACTAGTATCAGTACTTCTGTCTGCTGTCATCCAAATGTTCTGTGTCTTGAGCAGTCTTATATGAACTTTAGGCTCATAGGATCATAAATTTGAAAAAATAGATTAATAATAACTTTTCTAAAAAAAAAAAAAAAAAAAAAAAAAAAAAAAAACCTAAGGGTTTGCTAAAATGCTTTGTTCATCTTTATTCTTCCAACACTCTTGTTTTTTCATGAAATTATTAGAACCTATGCATCCAAATACTTGTTTCACCTATTGTAATTTCTATTTCCTGTTACACAGCTTACAGCTAGAGGGCCTTCTCAACTTCACGGTAGTCAGCAGCAAGTGGTCAGGTATACTAGTGACAGTGGCATTTGTGTGATGTGGTCGAGTAAGACGGTAGAGTAATTCATATTAGTGAACGATTTTTGAATAGCTGTATGTAAAGCCGCATTCCCACGACGTCTTGTAACGAAGGCGGGACGGGACGGGACCTCATTAGCCGAAGTGTAGGGACGAGCGCGCGCCGCAGGTTAGCCCTCGCTTACCTCATTCGCCGCCACCTAAAACCCCACCACGTTGCCTAGTGTCGTTTGGCACACAGTACTTTACAGCAACAGAATGGGTGCGCACCGCAGCTGCAAACCGATGGCAACAGCGCACCGCTATACACACCTGTGATGTTTACCGACATAGAGTGGGTAGCTGCGTCTCGTCCCCGCTAGCAGAGGCGGCCCTGTTCCCATGACGTGTTGTTGAGTATTCGTCCTGTCTCGCCTTCGTTACAAGACGCCGTGGGAACGCGGCTTAACAGTTTACATCCGCCAAGTGTATTTGTGTTGAATATAAAGTGCATGGACTAATAAGTGAGAGTCACCATTAGTACCATACCATTTAAATGAGATTCTAGCTGGTACTATCAGAAGTAAATGTTGAAATTTATGTTCTACAATCGTTCAAGGCCGAATTGCTAAATGATTTGGGGCGCAAAATGCAGAATACCAAAGGGAACGACGGTAAATAAGAAACGATCCCCAATGACTAGGAACTTGAAATTTGTCCTCTATATCGATCATATTCTCTAATTAAACGAAGAATACTAAATATATTTCATCTAATATAGTTACTAAGTTTTGAGAAAAGAGGCAAAAGTTTTTATTATGAGAGTAGCTGGCCAATAGTAATGCTCTCTGACACTCCCTTAGTCTATAGCTACCGATAACAACCATGGTGCACGTTGGGAGACTTGAGTTTATTACCACAGACAAACGCCAGTGGTCTGCGCTTGGTAGTTCTTGCTGAAAGGGGAAATACAGGGATACACACATCTTTTGTACCATGTAACCACAATAGTCCATGATTGGAGACTTGAGGTCACTACCACACACAAACACCAGTGGTCTGCGTTATGTAGTTGTGGCAGCAAACGGAAATATAGGGACACACATGTGTTTGGTCGGAATATGAAATTATACACATCGACAACTTTCAACCACTATATCTCCCACACTCTCACAGCTACCGGAATTCGGCCAACGTTGTGCACGATATGAAACTCCATGCTACTTCCACACACAAAGACCAGTGGTCTGTGCTATGTAATGGAGACTGCAGATTGAAATATAAGGACACATACGTCTATTTTTATATATACTATTTGTTGTTTAGTGTCCCTTATGTAATTTAACAAGTGTCCAGGCTAAATGTCGATCCTTTTTCCTAAGAGAAAAGTCTTGCACGAATCTGTGCTGTCTCCATGGATGTGCCAGGGTATCGAAAAGGAAACCAAAAAGGAAGTTTGGCATTAATATTAGTGGAACATCACAAACGTGGAATGTTGCTATATTCTCAGTCAATATTATTTCCTTCATTAGTATGCATATTTACAGACAGCTATTTACCTTTTTCTAATAAGCGTAAATATAATTACTGAGTAAAGTATAGTATGTTTTCGAGCAATTATTGACCCTCCAGATGGAACCTATTTCGACAGCAGCTCTCGCTGTATTCTGTCTGCATGTGAGACACTGAGCAGACCTGTTAACCACTCAGCCAGTCTGACAGCCCGGACAACGCTGATCACTTCCTCGTAGTCCTTTTTCCGCCAGCGCGTTGTGAAGGGTTGTAAGTAAACAGGTTGTCGGGAAGGATAAGCTGTGTGAAACGAAAAAGCAGTACATCAACGCCAAAACCGACTTCAGAAGTCGGAATGAACACTCCGCAGCTGTGCTGTGCTTCTAAACGACCTCCCGATTTGGATCAATCTGTAATTGGTGAAGTGAGGTATCTTCGTTTCATAGACATCGTTTTATGTGGCCTTTATCCCACGTGCCAGATAAAGCATTTGAGAGGTCTGCTTTGGGCTGCTTTGCTAGGAGCATTCTGTTCGCACCATTAGTTTCGGTGATAACTTGTATCTATTCGCTACAACCAGATAAAACTTTCATGCTAGACTGAGTTTGTTGTTTGTACTCCTGGCATGCAGATATTGATTCATTATGGTTTCGCAAAATCACTAGTGGCGAATACCTAGATGGTTCATTCAGGATGCACGGCCAATTCCTTGTCACCAGTCTTCTTACAGCTTGATAAATCTAAAAAATAGATAAAACTCGTGATAAAATGTATTCCGTTTCTAGTAGCTCTGAAGACAGTTCTGCTGGAATTCTAATACAGCGATTTGACAGATGTTTGGTGTCATATGTTTCACAAATGATGAAACATCACTACAATGACTCGTGATCAATCTAATTATTCATACGTGCACTACATTTGCAGTGTCACATCCAGAACGGGGAATTCTCAAATAATACATGTCACTGTTCTCGTAGAAACTTGTAGGCCCTAGTATCTGTTGTCCTGAGAGACTAGACAACACGTAAGACCAACCAGTTATTTTTTTTTTTTTTTTTTTTTTTTGTCATCCAAGCTATTACCGCTAAATTGTTCCTCCAGTCAGTTGAGAAATCTACAGGAGAGTATGGCCTATTCAGGTGAACTTTCAGTTGCAAGGTTTTGTTCATCTCTTGTAGTGCCAGTCAACGATAAAGTTTCGGAGGAAAAGCTGATGTTACATTAATACATTTTTCGTAGGTAGGAATATTGACAGTTTCTACAGAATTTTCTAGGCCAGGATCTGCAGAACTTGTATTTTAAATGACTCTTCTTCTTCTTACTTCTTGTTGGACTATCGGACTTCGCATTTTTTTAATTTTTTTTTCTGGTCTGGTCGTCAGGGATGATTGTCCAGTTTTTTTCCCAAAACTTTAGATTTTACACTTATCCATTTTATCTTTTCTACTTAAAATAAATAGTAAACCTTCTATGACTTGATTCCTTTTATTAACACATTATCCAATACTAAAAACTCCGAAGATACAAAAGCCCTTTGCTGCAGTAACTTTTACAACTCAAAGCGAACACCCGAACTTTTCTCACGCTCGCCCGATCTCATCGCTATCTTGTTACTTTTTCGTCTCTCTAGTAACCAATTTTCTCAGAGTAATCATCCTTGCTTTTAGTTTCTCTAAGTAATGTGTTATACTACTAACTGCACAATGTTGAACACGCATTTATTCTGTGGTAGAAGTCTAACTAAAAATCAGTTAATTCAAAAATAATTGATGAATACCACATTCATCACGAAACTTTTGTTTCACTTATTACTTTGAAGCTTCATGACAAAATTAAGATTTTTCGTCCCATTCTAAACATCGTTGAAAAGGTTAATGGACTTTTTTCCGTACTTTTGAGGGAAGCAAGTCTTTTCAGTCAGCTGTTGTCAGAAAAATCATGAGCGACTGAAAGAATTAAGCGAATCGGTTAAGTAATCTCTGGTTTCCAATTACAGACAATTAAATCCATATAACATTTAATGTTGGCAAACTATGTTGGTAGATACCAATTACGTAAAGGTGAGATACAAAATATGATGTTCTCATTGTCCATTCATTATTTTCTACCAATTTCTTGAATGGGAAGAAAAAATAATAATGTTTTATTCTTTATTATTTTGTTATTATTGTGTAGTAGTTATCATACAGCTAGAACTATACAATCTTATCTAAACAAGCAATAAACAGTTGCGCCTGTTTTACAGATTCAAGCTACTGTATATTGTAACATGAAGTACAAATGGGGACAAACACAATCATTCTGCATTTGTGTCTTGAAACCTAGTCAGTACGAGATGAGTTAAGTATACTAAGTTAAGATAACAAAGTGAGGATCACTGAGTATCTACTAACCGTATGAACGTAAAAATCAGAACTGGAGTAACTGAAGGCGAACCTTACGCTCTGTACTTCTTTAGTTCAGTGTAGTAGAAGAACAATCACGCACTCTATGAGCTAAACTGACTTTCAATAAATTAATATTTTAACAGCACTGAACATATTTGACTAGTCTCTTTTGCTAGCAGCAAATGACCTATTTATTTTGGCTCGTTGAAGAATTAAAACAAAGATCGTTATACCATAGAAGCTAGGGTAATCTTTGTTCCAGAGACCATTACTGATATCATGTTAACTATCGCTATAGAAAATATCTTGTAACAGCCCTCAAACCTAGACTTTAAATTGAATTGTATTTTATGAAGCATTTGTAGCAAGCTAGAGTTTGAGTGAATATGATTTTGTATGTTTGTCTTTCAATTTACTGTAAGTCGGTGTAAATGAACTTTGTTTTATGAGAAGAAATTATGTAAATACTATTTAATATGTTTAAGGACAGAGCTTTGAAAGAAAATTGCTTAAATGTTTGTAATTCCAAGTATTAAGGTGAGCTACGATATTTAAAGGAGATTTGCTACAGTTTAAAATGATTTATGTGAATAATTTAGTTTTTAAATATCTTTAATTTTCCTTTTTGAGCATTTCGTAATGACTGTAAATGATTATATATTGTTTTAAATATGTTTTTAATTGTTTAAGTATTGTTAAAGTTCGAGAAATATCTGTCGGAAGCCTTTGTACTTTCTATGAAACAGAGTCTCTGTTGACACAGTTTTACGTCGGCAAGGACACGCACTTGAAGTTTATGGAAGTATTGTCTTTGAAAGCAGTATTGAATGTAATCGCTGGAGCTTGTGTTTACATATGACTAGAATCTTTGAAGACCGATGCTTTACGAGAAATAAAAAACAGTTAAAATTTGAAAGTGTGTCTGGAACTAATTATTTCGTATATAATAAACCACGAGACAACTTTCAATTTCTTCTAGATTCCGATCCGCGGATATACTACCTTTTGGTATTAAAAATACTTATTTTGTCACGTTAGGTGGAAAATAACTTCAGACGTTAGTTAGCTTAACAATATGAATAGGAACCAAAGATATTCAACATCATTATCTTTGCATCTTAGCTTCTTGTCTTTGCTTGGTCAATATAACCTATTGTAAATGTAGGAATTATATTTCGGTGCCACCTGTCGGAATGAATTATGTAAAAATACCCTTTTGTACTTTCTAAATAACATTTCGTGTGAATATGGCCTGAATTGGTCCAGTGGTTTGTCCGTGATGATGCGGTTTAAGCAGCCCAAGGATTTTATATACAAAGATAATAGTGCCACAGTTTTGGGCAAAGTTGTTTTAAGCACGGCGTGGCACGCAGTGATACGATAGGTACCAGGTGGGACAGGCGGCAGTGGTTTTTGTGTGACCCGACGCCGTCGTTTGTGCGACCCGACGCCAGGTCGTCCATTCGTCCGTCGTCGCTCTGCTCCATGTGGCGCTGGTGTTCCGCTGGTACAGCTGCCTGGCCTAGAGACTCTGTGAGCAGCGATCAGCCGCTACCTGAACGCAGGTTTGAGTGCGGTCTCAGGTGGTTTTATTTAGTATTGTGTTCTTCTTGTGTCGTCTATACTGGACAGAAACCAAAACAAAGTGCTCAATAAATAAAACGCTAAAATACATACATACTCGTTGTTGGATGTGTGGCCAAGTAGACAAATACTATTTTTTTCCTCTGACTGCAAACGGGAAAAGCACTCTGCAGCGTACTGTAAAAAATTCTGCGCTACTTTTCGTGCTCTGAAGGAAGTAGGAAACAGGCTAGCTTGATTTTGAGAGTCTTGGATTCGAGTCCGGCACATGTAAAAAGTATTTGAGCTGACCTGTTATGAGTATAAGCAAGAACATTACGTTATTTGTAACATTACCATTAACCAAAATAATTTTTGTTGTTAAATTAATGTTATTATTAAGGGACCTGGACGTGAAAATGACTAAAGAAATTGATTTTTTTTTTTTTTGCCTCTATCTGATAGAAAAATTTCTCCTGTTTCCAAAAATTTATGGTTTATCAACTTTTAAATTGTTAGTTTGGTCCTAAATGCTCTTTGAAGAAATGTCTGCAGGATATGTGAAAACTGCGACCAGTGAAATTTGCGGCCAACCTAAAATCTGCGAAATCTGCGGCCAATACCTCTTCTCTTTGTGTCATGCCGCGCCGTCCTAATCACTCTAAATGCCCCTTTAGACGACCCGACATGGTCTCACTAAATCGTGGCCTGGAAGTTTTTACGTGAACAAATCATTTTACATTACACGCCCGAAACAGCCAAGTTAATTTCTATTTTTTTTTTTAATAGACACGCAAATGTTTCACAGGTTAAGTATTCTTTCTTAGACTTTTTTCGCACTCGTTACTGAAAGCTGAATTTTTTGCTGATCTGCAACACTGTTCGGAAAATCCAGTGCGGTACTAACTAGAACGGTGTGGCCGAGGTCGTCTAGAGGCGGCCATACACGATCGCTCCATCCGTCCAAATGGAGCGATGTCACTCCATTATCGTGTCGTCTGTGGGGAAATTTGATGTGGATGACGTTAACCCACAACTGCTGATGGTAGAATATTTTTTCCTACACTAGTTTCTTATCTGCTTAACGTCTCTCTAACAGCGAGGTCTTTAGAGACGGGAAAGGATGGGGGGCAAGGAATGGGAAGGAATTCGGCCATGGCCTTTTGAAGGAAACATCCCGGAATTTGCCTGGAGTGATTTGGGAAACCATGGAAAACCCAAATCTGGTTGCCCGGACGGGGATTCGAACCGCCGTCCTCCCGAATGGGAGGCCTCCTGCACTAGTAATGTGAGGGAAAGGGAGATTTTGCATGAAATCTACTACGATTCTGTAAGTATCTGCCTCGTTATTACAATTCTTTTCTACGTCTTTTAAGCAAGAATAAAACTTGTATTTTAATAACAGTTATAAACTATAAAACATCTGTAGTGTCAACCTGCTGTTTAGAAACATTGGCTACAAACGTAGCAAACTAGCAATCCGCTCAGAGCGCCGGCGCGGCGGGGCGGCTTTTAACAATACAACCAGTTTGATCCTATTCTATAATAAACATACCGCTACAGCATTGTTGAGAATTCTGGCCGCAGATTTCACTGGCCGCAAATTTCACTGGGCGCAGTTTTCGCGACACCATTTCACTGGCCGCAAATTTCACTGGGCGCAGTTTTCCGCGACACCATGTCTGCACACTAGCCTAGCCTTCTTTCAGCTCATTGTTGCTGTCATTTTATCAAAACTACATTTTTAGAACATTAGGTACATATATCTTCACAATGGTTGGAGCTATGTTTACCAAATTTCTACCAAGTGAAGAATTGGACAGTCTGTTTGTGCTATGCTTAATACATTGCAGAAATTTTTTGTTTTTGTCATCATGCATATAATTTTAGTGGTAATTTTGAAACAAAATTATTTGGTGGTTTGATATTTTTTTTCTATTTCCCCTGACGTATTCCTAACTACAAAAGTAGAGGCATAATGAGTTCCTAGGAATGTTGACTGTAGTCTGACACAGTTTGAACGCTAATAGACTGATAATGTACAAGTAAATGGTACCAGAATGGGAATGTGTGTTATAAAACAATCTTCTAGATAAGATGTTGTAATTTTTAAACTATAACAGATAATTAAATAAATTTCTATATGCAAATTTAGTTAACGCAATTCAGTATTGGTACAAAATCGCAACTTCGTTCGCATTACAGATCATGAGTAATGTGCCTTTAAACGAGGCGTAAAAACGCAGTCTGTTCACGTCCAGGTCCCCTTAATACAGAATTATGTTGCGTTTATTAATTGTATTAATGTTTGTAACTTAATTTGTAATATTGTTTGGTTTCCACAGACTGTAGTTTGTTTAGTAAAAGGGGTAGCACAGTGTTTATTATATTTACGTAACAATCTTTGACGCCGGCCACCACAGCTGAGCAGGCAGTGATTGTTGATTGGCCGCCTGCGTTGTGAAGGTGGCTTCCCACGGCCCGTGTATTTGCCGGCCGCGCCGGTCTATCTATGAACAGCGGACCGTGGAAAGGGCCCGCCTCTGCTAGCAGGGATGTCGCCTCTTTCCAAACCCAGTGGGTAAACATCAAACGTACGGGTAGCTGTAAGGGGACATCCATTAATTACGTGAGGTGAAATAGGGGGGGGGGGGGTCCGGCCAGATCTCACGAAATCTCACCAGAGGGGAGGGGGATCTAGAAATCCGGAAAAACACCTCACGTAATTTGTGGATGCCCCCTAATGACACTAGGCAACATGGTGGAGAGGTGGCTGCGAGGTGGCGATGGATAGCCTGTGGGCGTGTTGATCCGTACAATTGGACAGCGAGGCACGGCCTACAAAACCACAGACCGTGGGAAGCCACCATAACATAGCAGGACGCGGGACACTGTGACTGTCGTGCTGCGAGCACAGGCTCTCTGTACTCAAACTTGTGAAACGTACCACAAACTTTTTCAAAGTAACATAAATATTATAAATGTTTTTTCAAAGAACGGTATTAATTAAATTCACTAGTATTTCTACCAGTACATTGAGTTTTTCATTTCCAGACCACATCAAAATACCTCTGTTTTTTCGCGCTAATGGCTTGCATGTGTTGAGAGATGAGAACTGGGCCGTTCTCGTCTAAACAACACGCTGTAATCCACTAAGGGAGTGATTAGCTCACAACTGGCTGACCATTTGCCAGGATAATTGGTAGCCTACATTTGGCGACCAACGCCAGTATAGCTTTCATATTGCTTAATATTGTCGAGTACCACTGGCTGTGATATTAATTACGCATTTCTATTAATTTTTTTAAATTTAATTTTTAATTGCAATGGAGCACAGGCTCCGGTGGCCATTTCCCTACACACCCAACTTCCCGTTATCCTTCACTCACCTACATTTGCCCTCTACAAATTTTAACTTTAAATTCTTTTAACGTTTTCTGTAGGTTATTCATCATTCCCCTTGGTAACTCATTCCAATCCCTGACACCCTTACCTAAAAAAAGAAAATCTTCCCACACCCTTGTGCCTGAAATCGAGTGCCAGCTTGTGGTCATGGTCATCTTTTCCCTTCCATGAACTACTTTTCACACCTACTGCAATATCTTTCCATGCCTCATCGCCAGTATACGCCCTGTACACTCCCATTACCCTCCTCATCCTCCTCCTGTCTTGCAATGAATCCCATTCCAGCTCCTTTATCATATCTGTCACTGATTTCATTCTGCGATAATTTCCAGAAACAAATCTAGTAGCCCTTCTTTGCACCTTCTCCAACTCCTGTATTTGATACTCAAAATGTGGGTCCCATACTACATTACCATGTTACGCTTGTTATCAAATGTAATGCCAAGATATTTACATTTCAAGTCTTCATCAAGCAATTATTCCCCCACCTTATATTCATAATTAACCTTTTGTTTTTTATTTGTTTATCTAATTAGCTGACTCTTCTTTGCATTTATCTTCATCCCATGTTTACTAGCCCAACTAGATATCCTGTCTAGATCACCCTGCAACTGTTTACAGTTCTCTATCGTTTTGATCCTTTTATACAGCATTATGTCATCTCCAAACAATCTAATTTCAGATAGTAAACAATCAACACAATTATTCATTAGAATAATGAATAGCAATGGTCCCAATACGCTACCCTGCGGTACTCCCATTTTAACTTCCACTTCCTTTGGTACCGCATTTCCTACCCTGATATGTGAATATTAATTTAATTCCAGAAGTTGAACAAAATCATTGTAATATAAAATATCACCACTTCAAAAAGATTACAATGATAGCAAAAGAGAGATTAAATTGTTAAATGAACAAAATTCTACTGAAGCTAATACACTGTCACGCTAATTTATTGTCATAAAAACAACTACAAATCATTAATTTAATGGGATTTCATGTGGTTATAAATCATTCAATTTAGAATAAAAGAAAAATATCAACACGATACTGAACATTTTTCTATACTTTTTCCTTGATCCGGCCAATTGAGACCATATGCCACCGTCTACCTATTGTAAACAGGAGACCAGTGTGAATCATGAGAGACGGGGGGAGGACTTGTGTTTCCCCCGAATTCAATGAAAAGGAAAGTGTGTTTCCATCTGTCTGCGAAGCGCCAATATTTTGTGTTCTGTATAGTAAATGTATTTTTGTTTGGTGAAATGCATAGTTTATGAGGCGGAATTGGGAATTGTTTGCATTCGCATAGGGGACAGCCGGTATATTCATATAGGTATGTACATTCGGTTGTTGCGTTGTACCCTTCGCCGTTCACTCAAGGTGAGTTAAATGATAATAGTAAATTTGCGCAGGACGTTATACGACATTAAGGGACGTCCTCGCCACCCAGGCAGCCTGCAGAACACCCTAATGCGCGGCGACCCCGTGACCTTGCTGGTGCTCCATCAGCCGCTCCAGACAGCCCCGTCTCGTCTTCCTGCGGGAACACACAGCCGGTCGGGTATCCGGGACCAGTGTCATCTGTTCATACTACCCAAGCCGTTTCGGATAGAAAAGTGCACCACATCAAATAAAGAACTCTTCAAGTAAAACTTTTTTGAGCGTGGTAGGTAGAAATTTGTTAGCGTTGCGCGTTGCGCGTTACGTGTTGCGTTTTGCGCGCATGCGCCGTAACGTTCTGCGCATGTAATGTTCTGGCCATACGATATTAAACATACTTTGATGCAAGCAGATACTCGGGTTAAACAGTGGATCATATTAAATGTCAAACATGTATTTTCCAGTTCAGCCGCCATAAAGTACAGGGTTACTACAAAAGAATCATTCACTTTCAAAACCCGATTAATTCCTAAGTATTATACTTACAAATATGATTGATATATGCAAATAACTATAAAATATCCAAGATTTATGCTCACTCTACAAATGTTTTATGAGTACCTCCTTGCTCATACGACACACGTCCAGGGGGTGGTTCAATTCAACACATTTCAACACATTTTGTAACGTGATCGCCTCAATGTACATCAATGCATTACTGATCCGTTTCTTCAGCTCTTCTATAGTTTTTGGTAGTGGGGGTATGTAAACAGTGTCCTTAATGTGTCCCCAAAGGAAGAAGTGACACGGCGTTAAATCCGGCGATCTGGGAGACCAGGGTAAGAAAGCGAGGTCATCATCACCAACAATAGTGCTACCACGCCTCCTGGTGTACAAACCTGAACTAGTACTGCCATGCCTCCTGCTGTACAAACTTAGATATTTTGTGGTTATTTTCATGTATCAATCATATTTGTAAGTATAATACCTTTGAATAAATCTGGTTTTGGAGGTGAATGAGTCTTTTGTAGTAACCCTGTATTTGATGAAAATTAGCCAAATTCAGAGAAAGTATAATAACAATAATAATAGTAACATAAATTAATAATCATAATCAGAATACTATCTATAAATATCTTTATAATAAAATAGTTTTAATTTGTTCCAAATAATAATTTTTTTTGATAACGTCTCTAGCATCCTATTGATTGTAAGAACGGTCATCAAACAATTCCCTCAGAGTTGTTCTCTGAAGTCTAAACACAAAATATAGATTAAAGCTCGATTCAATGCTCTATAATCTGCTTAAGTGTGCTTTAAGTCTTTTATAATTTTCATTTATTTACGAGAATAACTTGGATGAAGTTCCTATTTACTGTAAAATTGCAATAAAGATGGTATTCCCAAAATTATGCAGGAATAATACACAGAAAAAAGTGTCTGGCGAATAGAAGTTTCACTTCTTGTGATTGTACACACTGATACACGCAATTTATTATTTTCCTTTTTTGACTTGAGGCCTCGTTATCTTCGTGGTCATTAATAGTGAAAAAGGATTTGCACAAGGAACTAGATGGAGTTAGGTCATGGTCTTTTCAGAGAACCATCGACTCGAGTTACTTTGGTAAACCATGGAAAACCGGACAAGGATTCGAACCAGTGTCCTCCCGAATGTGAGGTCAGGCAAACAACGAATAACTACCTTGATTAATCAAACACACATTAGCAACATTCTGACTGACAAAGGGAATTATTACACAAAGCAAATTTGTGGAGACGGGTCAATAAAGTAAATTGCCATAATAAAAATATTTTAATAGAAAAACTTCCTTCTTTTTAGTAAATCATATCATCATTTCCGATAGTATTATTGTTCGCAGAACTATAATTTTACGCAAGTTATAAGCAAAATCTATCACCTTTCTTTTAATATTTTGTAGAATCTGAATTTTTTTTATTTTTCTCTTTTCGAGGAACAAGTTGGTTATACAGTCATGTTTTAACATGTAGCTACGTTTAAAAAGTTATTTGCTTCTTTCATACTACTAAATAAAAACGTTCGAACGCTGAAAAGACTTTCTAAATGGGGCCTTGCATATCTTAGTTCTGGTACTACTAGCTTTAGTTTAGACTTTAACCGTTTTAGCAACAACACAGAGCAATATTAAAAAAAAAAAAAAATGTGAACTTACAACAATTTTTTTTCCTTCATTATTAAACAAGTTTTTGTACTGAAAAGTCCTTGCTTCATTCTACCGATCCATTGGAACCGCAAAATCCCCCGCTTACACAAAGCAGGAACTTTGATCTGTAGCTCTTCTGTGTGTGTGCTTTTTGTTTAAAAAACTAATTTTTCAGATTCTATTTTTAGATTTTCAAATTGTAAAGGAAAACTGTCATTTAAATAATTTAAATGGAACTTCGTGCCATCTTACCTTTTTCTTTTTTCAGAGCATTATTTTAAAATTTCGATTTTTCAAATCTGGCGTATTTGTGACTTGTAGGTATACAATAAGCTCTTCGTGATATTTTCAACTTAATATCGTCTATGTATACATCTTACATTTTATCTAAGCATTATCTGAATCACTAATGAATGGGTGAGTCATATCATATTTACATTTTTACTATTATAGTTCAAAACATGTATTTTGTAATTGAAAAAGTATGAAAATATAACACAATAATTCTGCGAAAGAATAACTTTTAAAGGAAACTGACATATTTTTAGTGTAAACTTTTCTGCTAATCCTATCTACACGGGTTCATATTAGTATCAGTATTATGACAGTAAATTTTACCACGATTGTTTTATCGGACTTCGTTGGACAATCTTACTTTTACTCATAATCTACGAAATTAATGATTACTTTTGATGAAGTACGCAGTCGCCAGACTGATAAATAAATTCATACTAGGATTTCTTGAAGCTACAAGCAATTCTTCCCGAAGGGAAAAATCACAGAACAGTTTACAATATTATGAGTTGTTGCTTAATAAATCCAATAGATAACCACCAACCAAAACAGTATAGGAATAATGGAATAGGACCTCGGTTCCATTTTGTTGGTTTCCGGAACCCGAGGTAAATGATTAATAGGAACAGGCGACGTTAGAGGTGAAATTCTTGGATCGTCGCAAGACTAACAGGAGCGAAAGCATTTGCCAAGTATGTTTTCATTAATCAAGAACAAAAGGTTCAACATAATGTTCGTTCTATTCCGAATATGCAGTGTTAATGCGACAAAATTATCATTGTACCATCACCCTGTATAGTAAAATTAAGGAGTATAACTCTAAAGATGAGCCCACGTCTATGCTCGAAACGTCTGCAAGGGGCGTCCATTAATGATGTGAGATGAAATAGGAGGGGGAGGGGTGGGGGGTTGGCGAAATCTCACGAAACCTCACTAAGGGGGAGGGGGGGGGGAGGGTCAACGGAAATCTCAGGTTTGAAATTCTTGAAGAATGGTAGAACTAGAAAAAAAAGTGCATAAATGACGCCGAAGTTGACTTTAGGGGGGGTTGAATATGGTCTAAAAACTGACCTTGGGGGGGACGGGATATAACCGTAGTTGGAAGCATGAGGGTTTTTTTACTTACTTATTGCTTTACGCCTCGTCGACGGCTAAGGGCATTAGAGACGGGAAGAGACTGGGGACAAGGAACGGGAAGGAATTCGGCCGTGGCCTTTTTGAAGAAAACATCCCGGCATTCGCCTGGAGTGATTTGTTGAAACCATGGAAAACCTAAATCTGGATGCCCGGACGGGGATTCGAACCATTAACCCAGCCAAGACTCAGGCATTAATGATCAGCAAAAGACTTGGGCCCCGTCGACCACGTCAACCGGACCCCGTTCTTCACCTTCACGGCAAAGACATAACCTGGTCAGCAACTGCACGCTACCTGGGAGTGCTGCTAGACAGGAGACTAACCTGGCAAGCTCATATAAATAATGTCCACAGGAAAGCAAACGCGAGGATTCACAGCCTCTGCTCGCTTCTAAACAAAGACAATAATTTAGCCCCAAGCACTGGTATTAAGATCTACACGATCCTAGTAAGACCTATTATTGAGTACGCCTCTCCAGTGTGGGCATACGCTGCTGACAGCTAAATACTCAGACTACAAACTATACAAAACAGGGCACTGAAAAGAGCCCTGCACCTTCCAGCCAGATTTCCTACCTATGCACTCCATGAAGCCCACTGGAGTTCCATATCTCCACGACAGGTTTAAACAAGCTTAAGTTTTCTACAATAACCCAGAAGTTAGCAACATCGGTCGCTATGACACAACCATTGACCGTCACAAGAGGCCTTTAAGTCTAATCAACTGACATACACCACCGAGAAGCCACACCAACAGAGAAGTTTTGCATCTCCCAAATATTTCTGGAGGCAATGTCCACGGACAATATACTCCGCCATCCCCCTGCCTATATAAGAAAAGGCAGTAATTGGTGCTATGACGACGGGGATTCGAACCCGCGTCCTACCGAATGCGAGGCCAGAATGTTAACCGTTCACCCACCAGGGTCGGTCGGAAGCATGAGACTCCGTCAAAATCTCACGTCATTTTAGAGGGGACCAGATCTCACGAAGTCTCACCAGAGTGTCTGTATTCCGGAAATCCACCTGGAAGCCCCGTAACAATTGTGGAAGATGACCTATTAATCCTTATATAATTGCTCATTGCATAGTTTAAAAACTTTCTGATGCATCGATCCTCCCAGCAGGAGTATTTTTGGAAGGAACAAAGGTAATAAATTTCAGACTTCTTGAAACTGCTATGTCTGGAAGCAATATAACGTATTCCCAGTCAGTAAACACAGCTTGAAAGTTTGTAGAGTCCTAGAGATGGTTATCGCGAGCCCCAGATGCGGAACAGGCTGGCAGAATACACATGAGGGGCGTTTTTTTTTTGCTGCGGCGTGCGATAGCATTAGCTAATGAGTAAACTTTAAATCCAGTGTTAGGGCTGTTTGGTTTCTTAAGGCCTCTGTTTACACTGTTGCCCAGTCCCTGGTTAACCCTTGACTTCTGGTCGCCCTTTCTAAAGTAATTTACGCCACAAACAAACATATATAGAAGAGCACAGCCATGTGATATGGGAGCTTAGTGGTTGCCAGGGATTCCGTGTTTGTAAGCATAGAATAAAAAGCGAATGGAGCGGAGCGAGATAAAAATATTTATTTTGGAAGAAGACTGGCATCAAGAGAATTTCCAGCTTCCTTTCACTCATAAGTAAACTGCAAGAATCGTTTTTATTTTTTATTTTTTTTATTTTTTTTATTTAACGAAATGTTTGTATACGTTCTTAGAATTCTTCAGCAAACAAAGATTTTATAAACCTATTCTGCATGATGAAACAAATTTAGTGAAAATCAATTTAATTTTCCTCCCAAGTAGCTAAAAAGAGAAACAATTTAGTTGAACTATTAAAAACTATTTTTTTTATCACGCTTCTTTGTTTCATCTGCATAAATAAAAAGAATAGATAAATTAAGCAGAATAAATTTTTGAGAAGATAAAAACTGATTAGTGCTTAAGGCGTCTGTCTCAAGATCAGAAGGTCCCCGGTTCGAGTCCCTACGAGGATTTTGATAGGCTCTTAACCAAACTTTTACCTCTAACAAAGCTTGCTTTGTGTATGTGAAGTATGCCAGAACGCTTCCGTGGGTCGTATTCCGTATTAAACTGCAGCTTTCCTTCACCCGGTAGGATTACAGTGCTAGGTTAGGTAAGGGGGAAAGGAACTCGCCACCCTACCTCCAATACCAGGCTAAACATACCTTCTTCCGGAGGGCCCAACTAACCTTCTGGTTCAATACCAAACTTAGCTTAACAAACTGTTTACAGTTTGCTGCGGAGATTAAAAAAGCGTGGGATAGAGGTTGAAATGATAAAATCGCCATTTATTACGGTAGAGAGACACTGTTAAAAATTTGAATTATTCGTTAGCAATAATTTTAATTTCAGATTGATGAAGCAGATAAATCCAAACCAGTGCGAATAAAAGTGTTGGTTCACACGTTGTAAAAATGTTTGATTTAAGTATCCTCATTTCCCTCGTTGATACATAGTTTTATTTAAAAGACTTACAAACTGGTCGAAAAACAATGGAAAAATTGGTATCTATAAAATTTCATGGAAATTTGATACTGTCCTGCAACATTTCCCTTTTTCTTACTAAAGATTCCATGATCATGTATGTAGGAATCATATATTAAAAGAAAAAACATTTGATTCAGTGTACAGAAATCAGAGTTTGTCTAGCATGTTGTTGTTTAAGGCTTTTCACTTTAGTTGCCAGATTAAGATTTGGTCTGTAACACTGGGATAATTATTGAAGTTTGATCTGTAACATTAGAAAAAATATAATTACAATAATTAAAAAGAACTGTGGTTCGATCTTTAGTACAGTACTGTATGTCTGAGAGCGCCTGAACATGCTAATAAAGGGACAATTAAGAAAACTGGAACAATAGGAACGAAAAATGCCGAAAGAAATTATGGTTCCCGTCAACGAAGATGTAAAATACAGATTCAGGCCTAGTAATGATCTTTACAAACAACAGGAGAGCATTACAACAGCTATATGAAAGAGGAGATTAATCTTCTATGGCCTCATAGTTCGGATGGACAATTATAGACTTACTTAGAAAATCTTCAACACTGTCTCTAGAGAGAAAGCGACAAAACGTAAAATGGACGAGGCTTGTCAGGAAAGATCTCTAGGAATTGGAAATTGACAGCAACGAGATTTACAACAGCAATTGGTACTGAATGTTCATTAAGTATCAGATTCTCTACAGTCACCAACAACCAAAACACTGCGCCCCGGATCTGGGGTGAAATGGATCCAGGAAAGAAAAGATAACCACAGTGCAAGGATGAAGAAAGCTCGCCCAATCAAAGAATTACGTGATTCAATGTTGGCAAAAACGAAAAGGGACCGTCCATAAACTACGCTTCTCGGTGTACAAAACAAAGGGAGGGGGAAGGGTTGGCTGGAAAGCTACGCTGGGCTCAGTAGGGGGGTTTCCGATCCAGGTCACATAGCTTTCCAATCTTATTATTTGTCACAGTTAAAACGAGATACAGAACACTCAACAGCATGTGAATATTTATTTTCGTCCTTTTTTTTATCTCCGTATGTAATTTACGATAGTCTGACAGGAGAAAACAGTACAAAATATCTTCCGGAATCAAAAGGGAAAAAGCTACTTGCTTCGTGGAGGGGAGGGGGGGGGGGGTAATAGAGCCAAAAGCCACCTCTGGATACGTGAGGGAGGGGGAGACTTAACAGAAGACCAAAATGGAGCTGTATAGTTTATGGACGCTCTCAAAAGAAGAATGTCTAGGTATGGCTAGTATCGGATACGAACAATTGTCATTTAGAGTGAGTGTGGTGTTCTTTGTAGGGCCCGCCGCAGTGGCGGGTTTCGCGTCTTGTCCGGTGATGGATGTCGCAACAAATTGGCCGTTAGGTCCCCGGCTGGCTGGCGGCCAGGAATGCGAGCCACACGCGGTGGCTTCGGGCCGCAGGTAATTAGGCGCTTGTCCTCATTAGTGGAGACACCCAGCCGCGCAGTAACGTCCGCGTAATGCTGCGTTCCCACGACGCCTTGTAACGGAGGCGGCACGAAGTGTAGGGATGAGCGCGCGCCGCAGGTTAGCCCTCGCTACCTCGCCGCCACCTCCCCACCACGTAGCCTAGTGTCGTTTGGCACAGAGCACTTTACAGCAACAGAAGGGGTGCGCACCTCTGCTGGAAACCGATGGCAACAGCGCACCACTACACACACCTGTGATGTTTACCGACATAGAGTGGGTAGCTGCGTCTCATCCCCGCTAGCAGAGGCGGCTCCGTTCCATCGCGTGTTGTTGGATATCCGTCCCGTCCAGTCCGGTCTCGCCTCCGTTAAGAGACATCGTTGGAACGCAGCTTAATACAGACACTACGGACCGCACGACCAGCACGGAGCATGGTGGGTCAGCGGATTATCCTCCAGTCTGGGATTCGGGAGTTCGGTCATCCCTACTTCGATTTTTAATGATTTCCACCAATCACGCCAGACGAAAGCAGGGTCGTTTCCCTCGAATGGGCCACAGCCGAATTCATTCCCATCCCTTGTCTCAAATTCTCTCCTGTCACTAATAACCTCGATATCGATCAAAAAATGGGGGCCCCTTTCCATTCTTTTCACGTTAGGCTTGCTCGATGGTAAACCCTTGAGAGGAAAGGCGATCAGTGATGGTACTAACCATGCCGCGTCCGTACTATCGCCGCGGTCATAAAATGAAGTGCAGATCTCTGTTTACGCCAAACCACGTATGAATGGTGACCTGTTTAGGAAACTCATTTTGGACATCACGCTCGTTGATGTCGAAGTAAAGGAACTATCTCGGCATTCGCCTGGATCGATGTCGGGTAACCATGGAAATCCGAAATCTAGATGGCCGGATGGGGATTCGAACCTGCGTCCTCCAGAGACCAGGGCAGAGCGTTTCCACTCAGTCTCTGAACTCGGTGTTGAACTAGAAAGAGTTTCTGAAAATTGTATCCATGGATCACAGTACCTGATGGGTGTGAAGCTTAGACTTTCAGACAACCAAAATGAAGTAAAACTCAATAATTTCAAATTTGTTGCTCTGTAGGGATGCTTAAAATTAAGTGAACAGATGAAGCTCGAAGGAAGGTGTTTTGGAGAAGATGGATGAGGAAGAATGTTTGTTGAAGATTTTTGCTGTAAGAAGATGCGTCACGTTTAAACAAATATGTTACTGGGTAGTTTTTAAGCTGAGGGAGGGAATAGTTGAAGGAGTGAACTGTAGAGAATGAGACGGCAAAATTAAAATAAACGAAACAGATAGTTGAGAACGTAGATTGCTACCATGAAGATTGATTAATACTGGTAATTAATGTATTAAATAGGCAATTTCTCAAAGTAATGTTTAAAAAGTGGAAAGGATACTGTTGCGTTTCATCTTCTTCATTCAGTAGTAGTGAAGTAGACAATAATATTAATATACAGTATTATTCTTTGCACTCGAGTTATAAATCAATTTAAAAATGGGAGAATAATGAACATCTTGGTAGTATCTCTAGAAGTGGCATCTTTTCTAGAGATTTTCATTTCAGTGAAAAGTTTGTATAAGGCGTAGATTAAATGACTGCTACAGCGAAATGTTTTATAACTTATAACCAGTAATAAGTTAGTCTTTGCAAAATAAGAGCAGCAAGTAAGGTTGTAATAAAATGGAGCTTTGTGGGGTTAATTTTTTTAAAAAAAATTATAATTTGATTTATTTAATTAATTTAATTTTTGTGATCGTAACCTGACCAATTTATTTCATAAAAGAACAAATGGCCTGCAGAAAAAGGTGTATTTAACGTTAAGTATCTACAAACAACCAAAAAACATCCTCACCGTGTCCTACAACAGAGGGCGTAAATTATAAAATTGATTAAAACTTAATAAGATTTTACAAAAATTGATCGCCTCCAAATGATAACCAAAAGACATTAAATAATACAAGAACGATATTACAATACAATAGACACGCAGGATTATTGGGTTCGCGGTACATTAATTCAAAAGCGTGATTACTAATGTTCATTCCTGATACTCAAAGCTTTCATTGCTTTCGCAGTATCATCAGCTCAGCTTTATACAGTCGATAGAGATATCTATCGTCACTGCAGGTGTATGCGGGGATGGTTTCTTCAAAAGGCGTTCCTCGCCCACAGTCCTTTCCCGCCTCTAATTACCTCGACTTCAAAGAATACTTTAAAAAAAGAAAAACCTATTCAGTAGGACTTTCATTTGCTGAATTGAGCATGTCAAGGGTGAATATAAATCAAAAATTGAATTTCCTCACGATACCCGTTTACTCCCATATCAGCGTCACGTAATAACAAAATGTTAAGTTCATATTTCAACTGTAAAACGTTCGGAATAAAACTATGTGACTGGCCTTCCTAAGAATTCTACCGACACCGTGATTTCAACTGTGGGGTGACTTCTGCATGGCCATCAAACGACCAAGCATTTGTGATTTTTAAAACATTAAAATTCAATTTTGACTACACTAATTCTGGACACTCGTAGCGCAGGACTCATATTCATTTGAAACGTTTCTGTAGAAATTTAATGATAGGTATCATACTCTCAGTATCACCAAACTGTACTCCACTATTTGATGTTAAATAACCATCAGCAAATGCTTAACTTGGAGACCAAATTCACTACTGACTTGAATGGTCTTCCATTCTACGACTGCGCGTGGAGGGTCTGCCGGCCTGGCAATCAGGAAGACGAGAGTTCAAATCCACATCCACACATCCAGTTTTCGGTTTTCTACAGTTTTCCGAAATCACTCTAGCGGAAGGCCGTTACAAAATTACTTCCCGTTCCTTGTCACCAGTAATTTTCCGCTTCTACTGCCCTCGATGATGACGTAGCGTAAAGCTGTAACCAATAAAAATTCAGTCTGAAGGTCGGTTTGGTCCTCCCGTTGAAGGCACACTGAACGTCGTTACAAAGGTAGGAAAGCCAGTTCCTTTCCTCTGTGGATCTGCATGTTGTTGAATGCGTGTAGATGACTGTTATAATGTGTTGTTTCCATTATGTACATGAAGGCCGGTTCATTCAAGCCAACTATTAAGAAAGACACCAAGGGACCGGCAAGGACAACATCCCCATTAAATGGACGAATCACCATCAGGATCGTACGGCAAGTTTGCGGGATTTTTTGGCAAATAATCTGGTAATTATTAACCGTACATCACTACCTCTGCTACTTGCTGACCACGTCACGAATGCTGAATGTTTCTTGACCAACTGAGGATCGAGCAGCTAGCTCCATATGAGGCAACGGTGCAACCATCACGGTGCTGCAATGAACTGAGCCAACAGAGAGAGGAAGTTCATATATATCAATCATCGTAAACGTATACACGTAAAAAGAAACTTCCGTGATCTGTCTTAATCTGTCCTGTCGCAGTTTTCTATTTTGAATGGTTTAAGTGGTATTCACTCGGTATACGGACCGCTCGGTGATTTGATTCTTTAAATACGCCAAATCGTATGTTGTAGCGTGCAGGCTGTGCAGGCTGTACCGACTGTAGAGCTGTTAGTAAGACAAGCGGGCGGTGTTGTTTGAGGGCACAGTGTTTGTACCTGGCAGACAGAGCAGCCTGAGTTAACTTGGAAGGCGGCCAAGAGAGACACGGAGAGGCAACGGCCATCAATCACTCAGAAATACGACGGACGAGTGCGATCACAGCGCCACGACTCGACAATCGCGTCGTGCTCTGCCCACTAGTTCCTAGTCACACTTATTTCGTGTGAAATCGTTACTGATGCGACCACATACAAATACACTTTAATAAAACGCGTTGAACCTCGAGATAGGATGTCAACTATATAATTCGGAAATCTTCGACGAGTCCGATGATACCCGATCTGTTAATTAAACTGGTCGCCTCCACAGCGCTGCTTGCTGTGTGAACATATAGGAAGAGAGTAAAACGTGTCATTAAAAAAATATTAAAATTAAAAATCATTAAAAAAGACTGTAAAATTGAGTTATTGAGATTTAGTTGTACATCTAGTAGTGCTGGTATCAATCGTGGTGGGTGAACGGTTAACGTTCTCGTCTCGCATTCGCGAGGACGCGGGTTCGAATCCCCGTCCGGGTATCCAAATTTGGGTTTTCCATGGTTTCCCCAAATCACTCCAGGCGAATTCCGGGATGCTTCCTTCAAAAGGCCACTGCCGAATTCCTTCCCTTTCCTTGTCCCCAGTCCCATTCCGCCTCTAATGACCTTAGCCATCGACGAGGCGTAAAGCCACAGGAACAACTTCTGTCAGTCGCTTTTATTCTTCAAGTTACAAATGCTGAGTTGCGTATCTTTGTGATGTAAATACAGTACTCTGTATCCATATTTTTTCACTTGGTCAGCATTGCAGCAATGCGTCCTTATAAAACCTATCAACAACTGGCTAGTTGACTAAATTTGAAAAAATAGGTTAACACTTTACCTTAGTATCTACTTTACTCAACGTAATATTTTTCAAAAAATGGAACATTCACATTATGTATTTTTCATTTTAAAAAACGAATTTAAATTTACCGCGAAAACGCTCAAGAATGTCATGGCGTCTTGAATAACCATCATAACTAAAACAAAGCAGTCGTGTATGTATACGGCAGGTGAGAAGTGTACTTTACTTAAAAATTAATTCCTCGTTTTATAAGTACTGTGTAGTGCCCCAGTGTAAAAGCATAACAATAAAAAAGCCAAAAAAGTTATTTATATATTTTCCAAACAATGAAGAGATACGGGAAAAGTGGTTAAAACTTGCAAGGAGGGAGGATTCTCATAGTATATCTGCAGATTCAAGATTTTTGTGGAGATCAGTTTGAAGTAAGTGTTTCTGCACGTAACCTCGTACCAGTATCAACTGATTTACACAACCTGTGTCTAAGCGATAGGTTATTGCCTACAAAACTGAAATAATGCTATTTATAATGTTTAATTGACACTTGTGTATACTTATATCAAAGTTTTAACATTGCGGAATTCCGATGAGCAAAAGACGATGTTTGACGCGAAAAACCTGCCAAGTGTTACGGTCTCAATTTTTGGCAAATTGCTACTCTTTGCTTTGCTAACTCCTGGATCCATAGCGAATTACACTTGTCTTTCAGTATATAACTGAGAACAACTGTATTCACGTAACAAAAGTTCCTACAAACGAATAATTTACCAAGTAACCTGTTCTGTTCCACGGAAATGTCAATAACAACTTTGACGTCTAGGATGGTGTGACGTAATGCTTCCAGATTGGCGTTGGCGGTCACGTGACTGAATGCCTGATTTTACCGAATTGTTATTGTAAAAAAAAAAAAAAATTCTTTATCTTTTATAATAAATAATTTTGTTTTTTGTTATTTCCTTAGCACTATTAATCATTAAAAACTGCTCTGCGTCCGATTTATTCGTAGTGGACACAAGCCTATTGCCACATTTGATTCTGTTGCAAAACGAGCCTGTTGGTGTAGTGGATAATATTCTGCCCTGGCATATAAGAGGATTCTGGTTCTATCCCCCGTTTGGTTATTAGTAGGTTATTATATGGTTTCCCGAAATCTCTCCGGAGGAATGCCGGGATGATACTTTCCAGAAATTCCTTCAAAATCATCTATTGTTTCAAATGATCTCGACATGAACGAACCGTAAATCAGAAATTCACCACCATTCAACATCAATCACACTTGAACTAAATCGCAAGACACGTTTTAGGTCGATTGGTGATCCCCAGCAAAGCTACTACACGAAAGTCAGAGATTCTGTGAAGTCGCCGAAACGCGTTGCTCATCAGCGCGCCTAGTGACTCATTAATTCGGCGGAGCTGTCTGCCACTTAGGCCTCATTCGTTAAGGAAGAAGACCGCCCCGGTGAACCCACGCTCCATACATCGTGGCGACTAGACGGGGACCAGACGGTGCAAGAGGAGTCACCAGGGGGACACTGGCGGCACAGCTATATGCCAAGAAAGTGGTGGAAAACTCACGCAAATAACACAGCAATAGAATAGAAATAAAGGAAGATCTTGGGACAAAATAAGTGACACGAAGGGAATTTAATTTCCGTTTGACATCGAACCAATAACTATATAATAAAATTGAAATGGTATCAAACACAGTTAAGGAAATGATATTAGCTTTCCATGGTCACATCAAGAGAAACCACAATGAATGGTAGAGAAAATACTCAACTTTCAAGAAAACAGGAAGAATCAAGTTCCATTGGTGAAAGAAGTCTATCAGGGTGTGAAAAGATGTAGACTCAAGATCAGAAGAAAATGAAGGACCTATCCGAAGAAAATCAAATCAGGAAAAAGGGAAATTTCGATAGAAGAAACAGTAAGAGAGAGTTGGAGAATGAAGGAGTACTGGGGATGGAGGAAAGAAACTCAAAACCTAATCCATACATGGCTGGAAAAAAAAAGAACTAAAGTAGAAAATACACAAACGAATAGAGATCGCTTTCACATTCCGTCATTTATCATCACCTGTTATCGTTCTACAGGATCGGTTGGGAATTTTGAACGATTTGTTTCAACGGTTTATTTTTTGGTATATTCTTCTATTTGTATATCTTCTAGTTACTCTCCTTTGTTCTGTTAATCATCCTTTATATGCTGCGTGGTGGGAGAACGGTTAACGTTCTGGCCTCGCATTCGGGAGGACGCGGGTTTGAATCCCCGTGCGGGCATCCAGATTTAGGTTTTCCATGATTTCCCCAAATCACTCCAGGCGAATGCTGGGATGCTTCCTTCAAAAAGGCCATGGCCGAATTCCTTCCAGTTCCTTGTCCCCAGACCCATCCCTCCTCTAATGACCTTAGCCGTCGACGTGGCGTAACTTAAAAAAAATTATCTGCTTCAAAGATTACTTTCTGTTACTTTCGGCTAATGACTTAGTATTCGATACTTCTGCATTCGTTACACTAGCTCAAATCACTTCAGCCTTGTAATGATCAGTCTGTCGTCAATTGTTACGCCACCTTCAATTCATTTCTTCCCATGATGATGAAACCATCTTTCAGCGATGTTGGAGAAGGGCAAAGGGTCTGAGATAAGAAATCTCATTACGGAAATGGCTGAATCACTCATTTTGGGATACGTATGATAGTGGAGGTGAGTTGTAAGGGGTATGTAGAGATTAAGAGGTTACCGCAAGATAGGAAGGGGTGGAGGATTGCATCAAACCAGTCTAAACACTGATGACAGCAAAATAGGAACATGGCTTAAAGGTACAGTATCTACAAATATTTTTATCAGTTGTGATAATTTTATTTATCTGCACTACTTTCCGCGAACTGCTTATAAATCCATAATAGTTTAATTTAAGTGTGATGGGGCACAATTCCCTATAAGTCCATTACCCTCCCTCCCCATTTATTGTACCAGCCTGCTTTTGCTCAATTTTAATATTAAATTCTTTCAGAATTTTTTGGTAAATTATTAACCACTTCAATTGGTAATTTATTCCAATCTCTGATATCCTTAAACTGCAGGGAAAATTTTCCAAAATCCTTATACCAGAAATCAAGTGTCAGTTTATGGTCGTGGCCATCGTTTCCTTTTTATATACCACTCTTAATTCTTCGACCAATGTCTCTCCATGCCTCATTACCAACATACGCGTTGTACACTCTCTTCATTCTTCTTCTTTGTTTCAGCTCCTTGATCATATCAGTTGCCGATTGTGTTCTGCAGTAAATTTCAGTAACAAATCTTGCAGCTCTTCTTTGCATCCTTCCAACTACTATACTTGATACTCAAAATGTGAGTCGCGTACAATACCAAGACATTCATGCAATGGTCTGACCAAAGCTTTGTAACCCATTTCCCTGTACATCAACCTCGTAACTCTCTCCAATAAATTAAGGATTTCTAAACCTTAATCTCTAACTCTGTACTTTATAAAGGATGTGTCATAAGACTCTTTCTGCATAATCATCTCTGAGTATCGCAACACAAGGTAGTTTGTTACTGATTCTACCCACTGTGTCATTTTATACAGTCTTCTGGTCAGTGATTCTCCATGGTAAACATATCACGATTTTGACCCGCCCATCCTTTTGCTGCATTACCCTTTAACGCTTTTGCCATTAACTTTTAATTGCATTTTTTTTCCTTTTCAAGTTTTCTTCGTTGCTCTTCGTAATGTGAACTGTAATTTTTGGACAGCCAAACTTACATGCATGATTTCATGAACTCTCAGTTTGGGCAGTGCAATCTTTTGTTCGCTAGGCTGTCCATGCTAATTGCAACATTATCCGCTAGAATCACACTTCTAACGCATTAATGCTGATTTTGTCTTTAACTTTTATTCACCAAGCTTCCCATCTGTACAGGAAGATCGAAGTCAAAGAAATTATCGCTTATTCGTGTTGATGGTTATTGCTCTGTGTTGCCATAGCTTGTGCAGCTGTCCGTCATAACAATGCGCCTCTTGATTTCATTTCCACAATCACCGGTGTCATTCAGTATAGATCAGTGAAATGGTGAACTCTTTGAATGTTATACATTCGCTCTGTCCTATTAATCACTATCAGTTTTGTTTTATTCCAGCTGATCTGCATACAAAAAATGCCGCTTTCATCTCGTAACTTCCCTATTATTATATCGTTTAGATCTTGTATATTGATTCCTAAGATTGTGGAATCAAATGCAAAGCCTCGGACACTTTTTTTTTTTTTAATTCTTGCCTTACACATTATTGAGTTCAAGATCGTTAGAGGTAAGAATGAATTGGGGACAAGGTATGGGAAGGATTCTGGCATAGCCTTTTGAAGAACCATCCCAGCATTCGTCTGGAAACCCGAAATCTTGATGGCTTCACGTGGATTTGAACCCTTGTCCTCGCGAATATCAGGCCTGAGCGTTACAGCTCACCCACCACGCTCATCTAATTGTATTTAAATAACTGCAAAGCCCCCTTCCACCCATTTGGAGCACGTCTAATAATATAGTCACTATAGTGGTATATGTTAAAACAGTTGGGTGACAGGACTTCGAGGACTAAACGTTTTATTTACTTTTTTCTCGCAGGTTATTTATGTTATTGTTCTTTTATAATCTATAGACAATGTTATTGATTACGAAGTAGAGCATATTAACTTATTTAAAATAATTCGTGATTGTAAAGATTTTTGATTGACAGCTACTGACATGTGATTAGTACCACCATACAGCACGATGGGAGACTTGAGTCTAATACCACACAAATACATCAATGACCTACGAAGGGTATTTATGACTGCAAAGTGAAATATTGGGACACAAATGTCTTTGGTCGAAATATAAATTGACCTCCGTAGAACAATTTCAACCACGATATCTCCCACACTCCCATAGCTACCGACCTCTAACCACCATAGTGCATGATTGGAGACACGATACCACTACCACACACAAACACCAATGGCCTATACTATATAGTTGTGGCAGCAGAGTGACATATACGGAGAGACATGTCTTTGGTCGAAATACGAAAATGCCCTGCATCGACCACTTTTAACCATGATATCTCCCACATCCCAGCAGCTATCGGCATTCGGCGAACGTTGTGCACGGATAGGAAACTCCATGATACATCCACACACAAATACCAGTGATCTGTGTTAGGTAGTGGTGGCTGAAAATTGAAATATAGGGAAACACACGTCTATTTTTAAACCATCTAGAAATTTATTCCAATAATTTACACAACAGTTTAAACACCTGACGATTCCATGTAAGTGATATTCTGGTTCCATATGACTGTTAGCAGTGACGCGACATACATCCCACCGAAAATTAATTCTTTGCCAACTAGATGCAGTGGCGTAACTACTACAAACGCGGCCATATTGCAATGGAATGGGCTCTGCGCTATCAATCTGCCGACCTGGTAAAACCTGAAATGTAATCAGGTAATGATATAGTACATTATATCTCTGATAGTAAAAGGGGTTATCTTGTTCGCCTTCATCTAATTGTGAGGAGTTCTTCTAGTGAGATCAAAAGACACGGCGAATACATTACAGACCAGCCGTTTGTGCAACTAACGCTTGAGGTGACTGAATTTGGTACTAATACAATATGTCGGTCAAACATTTAGTCTTAATATACAAAAGGCTCGTTACCGGATTCTGTAAGATATGTACATTAGTTTCTATATGCTCATTTCGTAGTGGTGCTTACAATATTTATTATACCGATTTTGTAATTCATGTTGAGCAACAGAGCTGAAGTTTACGTACTGCTGAACATGGAGGAAGGAAATATATGGAGACGACGCAAGAGACCTTCACCACGCATTGAAGTGAAGCAGGGTGAGGAGGAGTGGGGGGGGCATGGCCGGAGTGGAGGGGGCATGGCCGCTTCCATACAGACACGGGGAATATGTACAAAACTCTAGGATAAAGGTGACGCCGCAATCTGGTGACGGATTATTATGTAACTCGATATCACAAATAAAAAATGAAGAATAAAATTTTTTGATATCCTGCTTAGTTTTCGAGATATTCCGTCCCAAATGTGAAATGGTTTTGGTTGAAATTCAGAAGAAAACATTGGTCAAAGTCAAATTTGATGATGGATTCTTATTTAAAAAGACTAGGCAAATGAAAAATACAGAATAAAAATTTTCGATATCTCACCTAGTTCTAGAGATATACTGTATCAAAAGTGAGGTTGAAATGGAGAAGAAAAATTTCGCAAAAGTCAAATTTAATGATCATTTCTTATGTAACACGACGAGACAAATCGAAAATAAAGAATAAAATTTTTCGATATCTTGCTTAGTTTTCGGGATATACTGGGAACATCGCAATGTTTGGAAGCGCAATACCGCTGCTGCCGCCATGCGGGAGAGTTTAGAGCCTGCTTCACCGATTTAACGTCACTTCTCCTCCATATATTTCCTTCCTCCATGCTGCTGAACTGGATCTCTGTTGCTAACTTCTCTGGGCCGCTGCCGTCTAGTGAGCCCGCTGCCGATTAATCTCTTTGGAGCATAGCGCGGCGGCAGCACACCACGTTTTTGTCGTGTCTGGCAGCGGCGGCCAGGTTTAAGCCGTGCACAACACTGTTCGCAAAAAACAAGGCGTCTTTGTCGGCAGCGGCGGAAGTACGGGATGCCGACAACAAATCATACAGCTTTCGAGAAAAACAACACACAATCCTACACGCCAGATCTGCGAGTCCCTCTTAAAGGACTGCTAGATTTGTCTCTGGAAATTATCATAGATCACAATCACTGACCGATATGAAGAGCTGGAAGGGAATTCACTTGAGGACAGGAGTAGGGTGAAGAGAGTCATGGGAGTGACCAAGCCGTATATTGGTGATGAGGTGTGGAGAGATATTGGTGTAAGAATTAAAAGTAATGCATGGAAGGGAAAAGATGACCACGTCCACAAGCTTGGCATTCGATTTCAGGTTCAAGGGTTTGGGAAGATTTTTTTTTCGTAAGTAAGGTGTCAGGGATTAGAATAAATTACCAAGAGAATTAATGCATAATTTATAAAAACGTAGAAACAATTTAAAGCTGAAATTTGTAGAGGGTAGCAGTAGATGGGTGCAGGAAAGGAGGAAAATGGGTGTGTAGGGAAATTGACCCCCGAGTGAGGGCTCAATCGCAATCTCCAACTCATAAACTACACATTTCACAAACAAAAATACAGTTCCACGTTTCACAGGCTTTCCTCCTTTACGTTATTTAAGCCGGGCCTAACAATTCGATTTGAATTCGGACAGGACACAAGTCCTTCCCCTCACCCCTACCCCCATCCCCTACTTCCCACCCCCATCTCCGAACCCCACCCCTCTCACGATTCATACTGGCCACTTGTGTACAACAGAAGAAAAGTGGCACATGATCATAATAGGCCGGATCGAAAGAGGAAAAAAAGCATGTTTCCAGTGTCAAATTAGTTAATGTAACTGCTATCAGGGGCGGATCCAGGATTTTGTTGTTTGGGGGAGGGAGGGGCTTGAGCGGACTTTGGTTTGGGGGGGGGGGGGTGCTTGAGCGGACTTTGGTTTGGGTGGGGGGTTGGCTTGAGTAAATTTTGGTTCAGAGGGCTTGCGTTCAGTGGATTTTGGTTTTGGGGGGTTGGGCTTGAGTCGGGAAAAAGGTAGTATTTATAGCCTCAAATCCGTAGAGCTAAAAAAAAAGGTCTAAAAACTACAATGTCAGGGGTGGACCTAGATACGTTTCGGGGGGCTTGAGCCCCCTAGCCCCCCCCCCCCCATGGATCCGCCCCTGACTGCTATTAATTACTTTCAGTTAAGAATATTTAATTTAAAGCTAGTTATTGGGAAGATATGATGTTTCAATACTTTTTAGTTCTTCCGATTAGTTTTTCTCAAAGAAAATTTTGTGTTTTTGATTTAGTTGTTAAAATTTTTATATAGCCGTGTTGAGAGAAATTAACAACATTTAGATAGTTCATTGACAATAGGCTAGTGAGTCGATGCCCAAGTGATTAGAGTTGAGAGAGTATTGAACACAAGGAACGGGAAGGAAATGATCATGAACTTTTGAAGGAACCGGAGAAATTTCGGGAAACCATGCAAATCCGAATGGCCGAGCCGGGAATCAAACGCGCATCTTCCCCACAGTCAGACCTGAGCGCTAGCTGTTAGGTTCATCAGTTTCGGTTTGAACAGTCCTAACAATAATGCAATCTGATTGTAGGACACCCACTGTCGGTTTCAGAAAATTCGTTTTTGATTGTTTTTTTGTTCTCCGATGCCCTTGTCATAATGTGATACATTTCTAATTCAATAAATTCTATTTGAGCCTTCGAACTCCTTGAAGAAGAATTTACATCTGCACACGTTTTCGTTGTATTTAGCAAAAGTGAAGTTGATTGGCGAGTTAATCATTTCTAAACGAACATCGGTTCGTTGAATAAATTTTAAATAACAAAGAGGATCAGCTTCAGTGAAGTCCAAAATCTGCTCGCGACTGCCACCTTTGAAATCATAGATTAACTAACAACGTAGTTATGGTGATCGTTTGATCTCGTCGGATTACAGTTAATGATTAGGTCGAAACCAATGGGAAAACTTATTTAAAAAAATTGATGTAAAGCGGTCATAGTTTTGATTAAACGGGAAAAAACAAATAGGAAAGAGTATAGTTTTCCTGCTAATTCCAAGAAGGTATAATATCCGGTACTTTCCTTTCGGCACACATGTATTGGGACTTACCAATTGCGTTAGGAATAAGTTACTAGGAATATAACCGAACTGTATAAACACGAGAAAAGGTTGTCGTTAAAAGACTAATAAAAAGTAGCCTCTATGTTGTATGGTAACACTTGTCTAAAGAATTGTAATTCCACGAGCCCCATGATTTTTCTGAAGTGGTATGAAAGAACGTATATCAGTTTTTTACATGTGGTCAAATCACTAGAATTCGACGGAGCGTGAGGAATGAGTGGTAACGCTATGGCCTCTCATTCGGCAGGACGCAAGTTAGAATCCCCATCCGGGCATCCAAATTTTGGTTTTCCATCGTTTACTTAAATCGCTCCAGGAGAATGCCGGGAAGCTTCCTTCATAAGGCCATAACCGAATTCCTTCACGTTCTTTTCACCCAGTCCTTTTCCGCCTCTAATGATCTCGACGTCGAGAAGGCATAAAGCCATAAGCAAAAAAAAAAACATCAAACATACAAAAACAAACAAACACAAAAAAACAAACAAAAAAATACGAATAATCGGTGAAAGGAAGACGAGGTAGTATATGAAATCATAAACATAAGTATATTTACTTGCATTTCGTTCGTTTGTGAGTTTAAATATGTCTTTCGGTTTATTGTTATTGGATTCTTCAGTGGCTAAAAAGTACGATTTTAGAATCGCGGGGTCTTCCACAGTGATGACACAAGCCGAACACACCAGCACTAGAATATGGAGAAACAGCTCTTCCACTCCTGTTCCTTCACTTGCATCTGATAGTAAATATATATAAACATAACATGAGCCTACATTCGTCGCACGCATAATGTACTTGCTGATGAGAAGAGGAAAATGTAATAAATCATGATAACAAAATGTAAATACTCTCATGTTAAACGGCAACTGTGAGTTAATACTATATATGGAAAGTACTGTAAGTAGTAAATAAAAATCCCATAAAATTCTCATCGGTGTATCTTATAGTATACATAACCACCGTTGTAATACCACAACGATAAATAACCAACAAAAAAAAAGCACAAAAAGATGTATTATCTGCTGAATAACTACAGAAACTTTAGTAAGATTTTAGTGCGATCCTGCTCAGGGTAAATTAAGAAAGCAACAAACTTTTATTCAGAAGGCGCTGGACGATAAATCCAATGAAAACTCCTCTATGGGTGGAGATGAAACCATCCTCAGTTTCTGTAAATGACATGCAATTCGCAGTGCTGCTATTTCTATAATTCTGCCGTTCTTACTCTCCAGTGGTGCGGCCAATGTTTATGACATAGAGTGTACTTGCGTCTGGCGCGTGTTCTACATCGGTTGTTTTGACAGCTATCAGGATAAACGGCCTGTACCGACGCTGTCATTGGAATTAAGCTATCGCTAGCAACGCTGACATAGCACCGCGTACATAACGTTTATCTCACACCCTGACTCTAAGCAGTTCGTAGAAGAGACGCTGCAAGGAAAAACGGACTTGATAAATGGGAATGTATGAACCATTAATGTCTTAGCGGAAAAAGGACAACCAACAAAGAGATCATTGCGGCTTTAAGAAGACAGTGCCACAGGGTTTTATATAATATTCACTTGTCACAGTTTTTTTATGTGTAAATTGTCTAACAGATTAATTCAGTGGACTATCACAGGCACGATAAGAAAGGATTCAAATAAAATATCCTACTCCGGTTTGAGTCAGCACCGTTTTCCTGGTGTTCTGCAGTCCCGCTTTTAATGTTTATTGGGGCAGTTGTAACATCCACCATGTCGTTCGCGTGATAGGAAAACTTAAGTGTTACCATCTGTTTGTGAAACGTTTAATTTGTTCTCTGTATCCTAAGTTTTATTTGTGAAAATTGTATTTTTTGAGTCGTAATAGGAGTGCCCTGTGGTATGTCGTATTGTTCGCTCATAGTGCTGCAACGGTTTGAACCAATGGGACAGGCAGACAGCGTAGGGCTGTTTTCCCGTTTCGCCTACAAATTACACATTTCGGAACCAAAATATCACCAAAAATACTAATGGAAAATTTTGTTGTTCAGAAATAACCTTGACCACGCTTATCGTCTTTAGCGCGTCAGTCGTCACCTATATCTGTAAAACGAAAACCGGATATATTGGTCTTATAAAAACTCCAAAACTACGGAGCAGATTTTGATGGGGTTTTCACCGTTTTAAAGCTTAGAATATCAACTCAGTTTTTTGGTATGTCTTATGCTTCTACGTTACATAACGTCGGAACATTAAATGAAATTCTGATCGTATGATAAGGAATACCACAGATGGAACCACTAGATGCAGCATGCTTCGCACTAAACACAAAATTACAATGTCTCTGACCATAGCATTTAATGAAAGCAATAAGATAACTTTACAACAAGAACTATTTTTCACATGAAACGAAACTTGAAATATTCTTTCCTTTCATTCGGGATATTAAATTTGTAAACGCCATAGGCAGCCGTAAAAACAACAGAGGTTTTCTTTAACCACGATTTCTGGCAGTAGGCCTATAACTACATTGTCTCTGACAATCAGAATAAGTCTTCTGTTTGAATAAAATCATTTATTTACTATAATATTACTCTGGATTCACTTTTGATATTTGTATAAAAGGCTGAATCTGCCGAGTTAAAGTATATGGCTTTTCTATCAAGAAGTATATCCATTCACATCGCAATTTAATCAAATGTGAGTTTCTAACATAATCTAGCGTTGTTTAGTAATGCATTAATACAATTTCTTAACCAAATTAATGTAGCTTGATACACATGAATCTTTTCGGACGAATGGAACTAGTGTACGTGCAAATAAGCTTCAACCCACCCGTTTCTTGGTAGGGGGCGTGTGAGTCTAGGTTTGCTTTAGTTCCAAAAAAAAAGTTGGCTCGAATTTTATGAATCTTTGTACAAATGTTTCTCATTGCGGGAATTAAAATAGCATACGGGTAAAACTACGCCAACTATACCGGGCAACGCCGGGAACTCCGCTAGTAATAATAAACCTAAAAATTATTAAGCGTCACATTATGAAGAATCAAATTCATTGATAATAACAGACATTTAACTTATAAACAGGTATCTCAATTTTTAATGTGCTTCACTATTTCCACTATTTTTTCTGACTTATTCAGGTCCATCCACAATCTTCGGGAAACCACGAAACCCAGTTGTTATTCTGTGATGCAAAACATGACGTGATTATGTAGACATGACATTTTCATCTGTTCACGCCTCCAAGCTCTGTTACCGAGCTTGGTAGCTGAGCAGTAATGCCCTGACCTCTTGTTCAAGAGGACGCGGGTTCGAATTCCCATTCGACCATCAAAAACTGGGATTTCTATGATTTCTGGAGATCACTCCAGGCGAATTCCGGGATGGTTCTTCAAAAGGCCATTACCTAATTCATTCCCGTCCCTTGCCTCCAGTCCTTTCTACCTTTAATGACGTCGAGGTCAACGAGGAGTAAACCTATGGAAAAAAATCTAACGTGTTGAAGTTATATTCTTCCACATCCTTTTGCTATTGTTATTATATGGCTTCTGGAGTGGAGTTTTTGATGCATACAATAGTGATATCGCGATTTAAAGATACCCGCTGGTTTTCTAAAAAAAAAAATAATATTTAGTATTGGCGTTTATCCTTCCGATCTGTGGAGGATCAATGTGGTATAGAATAGCCTTTAAGTGGAAATAAGTTTTATTGTGGCTCACGTAGTGCAAATTGTGCTATTGATTTATAGAGTGGAAGATGAACGGTAACGCTCTGACCCCGTATTCGGGGAGACATGCGTTTGAATCCCGGTCCAGCTACCCAGAGTGAGGTTTTCCATGGTTTCCCTAAAACACCCCAGGTGAATGGCGCCTTCAAAAGGTCAAATATTATCCCGTTCTTCTTCCGCCTCTAATGACCTCGACGTCGATTAAAAAAAAAGCTATTAATTTGCCTCACCGCGGTGCATCACGAATCTATTGGCAGCCATGTAATCATATGAGCTCCTGGCTATATTCACAAAACAACATTAAAAATTTGAAGTCATTTATGGGTGACCTCAAATTACCGACATGTAAGAACTCGCCTTTGCTCTTTAGTATGCCGATTCTGCTTTTTTCAACGCCTAACACTACCAGGTCTCAAAATTACAATTAAAATACCGAATGTTTCTATTAGTCATTCAATAAGAATCTTTCTAAGATTAAACAAAAAACTTGAGTCTTTTTTTTTAAACTGGTACCTAATAAAAGTAATACAAAACGTGAAAATTCAAAAATCGATGATTACAAACAAATTATATTTGTTTTGCGAGCAGGCCTGATGAAAATTATCTGTATCTTAACATTAAATATTTCAGTTAGCCCCTTAGTTGAAATTATATATTAAATACCATAACACTATTACGTTCACGAATACCGTTTACTCTGCTTTCATAGCAATGAAACACAAATTTTTACAAATTAAATACATTTGTTTGTCACAAATTTCGCTAATTACAGCTTCAATACTAATAAAATTATAGATCATCAGTTCCCCTGACTAAGTTTTTTTTCCCTCATCGGCCCCAGAGGTCCACGAGACACTGGTCACCTGTCACCTGCTACACAGGCGTCCAGTGTGAAACCATGAGGGTAAGAGTGCGTACGTACTACCCGTGTTCTGAAACTGGATTTGTGAGATCCGAAGCATCTGACTTATAGGTAAGTGTTGACATCTGTCTGCAAAAACGTATAACTTGTGTTCTGTATGATAAGTGTATTTTTGTTTGTAAAATATGTAGTTTATGATGGCGATTGGTGATTGCGAGAAACCACCTAAAAATCTCAACCAGGTACCGGCCGGTACGCGGAGATCAGAATTCGATTATGGTCCCATTATACCTCCTCAATACAGTATGCAGGTGCATTAATGCACGTTCATTACTATATATAATACTTGATTTTTTTCTCCACTGTTTATTTTGCTCCTGTTTAAATAAATATATATATAGTATATATATATGAAACTAAATCACAATACTATCATAAATAGAACATACTACGCTATACTATATGCCATAACATGACTGTCTAAATTGTTACGATA
>CM061914.1:134808930-135089690 GCA_031002005.1 Vandiemenella viatica
AATTATAATGCGGCATTTTAGTCGTGACATTCTGAATGACAAATATTAAACATTGCTCCATGAGTGTTGATCGTTTAACAACAGAACGTGAAGAAAAATTAAAATAGAATTATTATTATTTTTTGCTTGGGCTTAACGCTTCGTCGACAGCGCGGTCATTAGAGGCGGGATAGGACTGAGGACAAGAAACGGGAAGTAATTCGGCCATGACCTTTTTGAAGGAAGCATCTAGGCATTCGCCTGGAGTGATTTGGGGAAACCATGGAGAACCCAAATCTGGATGCCCGGACGGGGATTCGAACCCGCGTTCTTCCGAATGCGAGACCAGAACGTTATCCGTTCACCCACCACACTCGGTCAAACTAAGAAGATACCTCATGTAAATTGGGTGACCATCACTCTATTCAGATAACTATAATTTTTGAGAGACAAGTTGCTTATTTGCTTGCTACTGTGACTTAAAATACTGGAACCCCCAGTTATTGTCAAGGCCGGGTACATTTTCGACATCTTAATAGTGCAGAACGATGTAAGTACGTTCTAAATATCGAAATTTGCTTATTGCAGTCTTAATTAATGATTTTGAGAAAGCTGTAATTATAATGCGGCATTTTAGTTGTGACATTCTGAATGAGAAATATTAAACACGGCTTCATGAGTGATGATCGTTTAACAACAGAACGCGAAGGAAAATTAAAATAGAATAAAGAAAATCACAATATGGAACGATCTTATGACACTGTGCTTTAGGATAATTTATGATTTGATTTATGAATAACAGTATCGTTAGAAGAGATCAAACATTGACGTTTACACCATCTCTTCGATTTGACAGATTCTGTTCGAATTACTAATGAAAAGGTCAAGAGAAAAAGAGCTTCAAAAATATAGTTTTCCCCCGATTTTTTTGATTTTTTACTTTTTTATTTTTTTTACGAAGTGACACAAAGATAGATATCGTGCCAAAAATAGTGAAAAAGGCATTTGAGACTACTTCTGCAAAACATAATACTGTAGTTTTTTGAAGAGTACTATCGTGAGAATGGAAGGGATGCTCAAAGACAGCGAGGTCGATAAAACAATGGAAATATACGTGCGCGGAGAGCGAATTGTACTGACCTTGAGCTCCACAATGGGCTTGTCGAAAGCGCTGAGTCTCTCTCTGGTATTTCTGCGGGCGCCTTGACAACCTCTCCCTCCTTGGGCAGCTGGCGAGGACCGAATGACAGTGACTCCTCTCGGATGGCTACGCCTTTCCTCTGGGCGAGTCCGAAGGCGAGTGACAGTGAGACGGGGTCTACGGGAGCAGCGGGCAGGGGCTCTGCCTCTGTGAAGCGGTGGTACGGCTCCTCCGCGGGCAGGTAGTGTGGCAACAGGTACTCCTCTGGTGGCAGAGGAACTCCGTCGACGTACGGCACATCGTGGTGGTGCGCCAGGTGGGGGGCGGATCCTGCGGCACGATGGGCAGTACGGCTTCTCCTGCTCGGCTGGGGTCACCTAAAGGCACCACACGTCATACGTAACCCCACACACCACTGCATCCAGTTCACAACTAGACTCCCAAAACCACCCTTAAAATCTGCTCCCAGCAATCTAACATACGCTTTATGATACAGTTCTTCTCGCCAATTAACCTATGCTAAAAACACAGTCTTTCCGACGCAGCCACAGTACAGTTTTCAAAGGTGTTTATTCCTACTGTGTTGTGGAAACACTAGTTTTCGACAGCTAGTGAACAAGTGATCATGATATGAGTTGATGGTGGTACATCTACTACGGAATTACTTCATAATTTCATGAGGATGATAAATCTGGCCATCGAAACGTTGTGTTTTGAATGCAATATTCTACTGTGTTTTAATCAATCTTGTTTTGACTCAGGATGTGACCCACTACAGTATTTCTTTTTTTCTCCAAATTTTTTTCTGAATCCCTGAGCTCAAGTATCATTCACGCAATGTCATCTGCCCACTTAATGTTTAACATTTTTTTACAGTATTACATTTCAAATACTTATTTCTGATTTTGCGTTTCCCATACCCGTAGTTTAATAGCGTGGTTTGCCATTCAGATATCAGTGTATGAGACTAAAAGTAAAAAAAAAAATACTTCTTTCTTTGTATATACTCTGAAATCTTTCTTGCGTCTCCCGCAGGCTAAAAATACTCTGCTACAACTAGAGTACTGTCGCTGATATCATTTGTTATACATAATTACCCTTTCTAATATTATTTGTATCTAAATCAGATATTATCCCAGTATTATTTTTTTGATTCAATGGTAGCTCGACATTTTTTATCTCTTAGAGCCAGGATAACCACAACACAAAGACTCAAAAAGCTCTTCTCTAGTTTTTTTTCTGATCGTGTGGTGCTATTTTTTAAAGATGACCTCATAGAAACGAGTATAATCAAGTAACCAAAAACCTTTGCTCCACAACATTTGGATTTTTCTTAATTAGACAGAATCTTTGTGACAACTGAAGAATATCTCAGGGGTTGTTGCGCAACTTACCCACAAAAAAGGAAATAGCTTTCCGCATAACAGTTATTGAAATGAGAATGGAGGTTTTGTCGGCATGTAATTACACAGAAATCTTCGCAGGTACACTGCCGCATTTTCTTTGTAAACACAGAGTGTGCTTCAGTAAATTGCAGGCAGAAACCATAAATTTGTTGAGCATACAGATTGGCATCATATGATAGTGGCCGCAAAGGAATTGGTTGAAACATTCTGTTTAGAAAGTGTAATTCGGTAGTATTCCCGAAAAGACTTCTATTCAGTTATTAAAAGGATTTTGAAGTTATAAATATGTTTTTATACTATTTGGGTTGGAACTTTCAAGACTGCCTTCTACAACTTAACATGAATTACAGTCACAAGAGGCGATACACATTACCCCTCTGAGATTATTTCTTCTTACAGTCCAATTGTTGTAGACAAAGGTTGTTTGTTTTTTTTTTTTTTTTAACAAAAAATCAATACTTAGTCTTAAGTAATGTCCTTAATTTAAGATAATTTTGAGTTATGATGAATCTAATCATCAAGCAAATGGTATCTGAGGCCTTACCCAGTAGTAGCTAGAACTAGTTCTGTGAGGGAACTTACGATTGTGCTCTTGCAGTTGCAGGGCAGCTGTTCTGGAGCGTTGGCGAATGGGTTGAGACCAGGGATCTTGTGGCACAGCACGCGAGGGCCCTGTGGTTCGATCTTCACTGGCTTAGGGGGGCGTACCTGCAAACAGATGTGTCAAGTGCTTAGCAACATACGTCTGCCAATTGAACAGCACGTCACCCCTAAACATTAACACAATACATTAACTTCTCTTTTATTATAAGACTCCGGAAAGATTTTGGCACGAAGTTGTCTCTTTTAGTCACCAATGCTGTTTAATATTTTAGCCCGTTTCGAAATTTTTCAGCACAGGAAATTACGTTTTAGCTGCTAATGATTGTCTAAAACTGTCTGAAAAACGAATGGTAATGTAACTATCACACGACTTTCTCCAAATTATGGCTGTAAAACTAACATTTTATGTTGATTGATCACAGAAAACTGATAGTTTAGCGCAATAAACTGTAAGAACTAACGTAGCAAATTAAAAATTTCAGCAGTTACAAAATTTATAAATCAGATATTTTATGATCACTACTAAATGAATCAGAGTATAAACGAAATTTTTTAGATAAATATCGCGGCTAAAATAGTAAAAATACTAATTATAAATTATTTAAAATGCTGTTGCGTCGAAATGTGTCCGGAAACATATAAAACGTATAATTGCAAAATCTGTCAGTGCAACTCTCCACTCGTTCAATTCATTAATAAAACGATTAAAAATTTCAATTAACCTTTCCTGAAGATTTTCAGCTTTAGTCTTATAATCATTTCCATAACATGCTGCTACATTAGATTTGCATCATTTACAATTTACTTTCTTTGATATAACGGAGCTAAACTTTGACGTATGGGATTCTGCATCACAAATTACGGTCTGCGAATGTAAAATATTATCAGCAAATATGTTTTGAAACTACTGAGCTAGAACAAGTATATTCTTTGGATAACTGGAATACAGTTTCACGTGACTAAGAGAAGATGATACACTGCCAAAAAATTTAAAGTTTCGTAGAACACTTGCAAGAATCAGCTGCTGATATACCAGATCTTTAAATTATTGAGGGATGAGTATTTTTGTCGTGGCCAATCCTCTTGAATGGTGATGAGACTTCAACAACCGAAAATTAAACCATTCGTAACCCTGCTTTCTCAAGAAAATTGTACCTGCATATAGTTAGTTAAATGATGCAAAAAATAAATCATGAGAAGATAAATACTTTAAATTCTGTACAATTAAGACATGATTGATTGTTGCATGTTAATAGATAAGGCTCGTCTAAATTTTCTTGACAAATTTCTGCGTTAATTTATGTACAAAAATCTTCCTTAAGCCAACCATATATAGGGTGTAGGGAGAGTAGTTGGAAAGTTGATGGTGGCCCTGTTCACCCTCAACTGGCGGGTCAAGGTCATGTACCTCACCTCACCACCCCTCTCGTTGCATACCCCTCCGAACAGACTGCTGTGTCCATGCAAACGTGTGACAAATTTGTCAGCGCGCACTCTTTCCTCTTCGCATGTAGGGGTAAGGGCAGAGGAGTGGGAATAGAGAAGAGTGACCTTGAGCCGCCTGTGTTAACTGAACGCACTATAGTGAATACTCACCAGCAACCTGTTGCAGCCACAGGCGTCGTCACCGCCCTTGAGCGCGCATGCGCAGTTGGATTTCCTTGGAGGGTATGCAGCGACCTGCAACACAAGCACGCTGAATGTAAACATTTATTAAAACAGTATTCCATCAAAACTAATACATTTATCCAATAACCTTCTCATTATTATTCTATTTTTATATATGGATGATGTTAAATCATCCACTAACATCACGACTCTCAAATCATTTATTTAGCTCGAAAAAAAAATAAGTTAATGATGTCAACAACAAAAAATGTATACTGGTGTAGGGTAGCAGATGTTTAGGTGGAAGAATATATACCATCACACTTTTTCACTTTCTGGAATTATGATGCGTATGGCGTTACCCAAGGGAAAAAAAATCATCTCAGACATATTGGTACTCTTTTGATATTTCTGATATAGCAGTTATCGTAAACCAGATTAAAGAAACTGAATGTGAAATGTCGGTAATATTCTTAAAAATCACTTCTATACTTCAAAGACTTAAGCACTGATAGAAGAACTGTTTGGTGTCATGTTTTCTTTGCGTACAGGATCCTCAGCTGTTTGCTGAATTTAAGAGACAGCGCTCTTTGGTACTAAATACTACAACCCTTAAACAAACGTTAGAATTTTGATTGATTTTAGAAGAAAAAAAATCTTACAATATCGCTGGAAGAAATTTGTGTTAGTACTGATTTTAGTACTTATCACTGAACCTATTTCTGTAAATTAATAACTCAGAAAGAACTACATAAAATTTATGAAAGATGCAATCCATTTTTAAACTGAAACTTTGGTTTACAGTACACAAGAAAGAAGAATAACTGAAGTATTTTAAAGTGGTACTAATGAAGAATATAACAGCTAAAGTAAGAAATGAAATGGGGGATGAAAAAGTAGTTTCTAATGTTTTCGCAGCCATCTTTGTTATTAACATCTGTATTTTCCAGGAATTGCACCTTATTTGTTTGCCTATATCGCTCATTTGCTGCAACAACGTTACAACTCAGAAATCCAATTTATCAGGAGATGCTATGAGGATATTAGTCACATTGTTAGAATTGTTCCTGTTGTTATTATCAAAAAATTCGTAATTTTTTTTAGTTATAACGTTGTTGCAGAAAATGAACGATATAAGATTTCAGCTGACATGTTGCAGTCTTCGTCAGAGATACTATGTTTATATCTTTATGAGTAGAATCTCTGACGAAGATATGCATAGTATCTCTGACACAGGCTGCAGCTTGTCAGCCGAAAATTAGATAGCAAATAAATAACGCGTCATTCTCGAAAAATCCAGATATTAGAAAGAATAAATTTTTAAAATAATCTTGCAATAGAAGTAGGATCATTTGTCAACTTTTGAGATAAAAGGCATTTGTTAATTAGTCAGCAGGGTATAGAGATAATGCTAAGAACCCTCCAGGAAGGGAAAGATTAAATAACCGATGTAGATAACTGATGAGTAGGTTGTACAGGTGTAAGAAGTTGAGAGATTAACAACTAATAAGAAAAAGTGGAGGATTGTACTACACTGTCCAGAGACTGCTAGCAAAAAATAAGAATCAGGAAAAAGATATTGTTCTATCAAAGAGGATGGAAACTATGTCCAGTGATCGACAATGATATTTCAAAATTTACTTAAAATACTGACAACTGACGGTGAGATACGATGAAGAGCAAAGTGTTGGTTGGCTTACCTGCACCACGAGCATGGCTATCGCCAGAGCGGCGACGGTAGCTGCGGGTATCCTCATGGTGGTGCGTGTTGTGCCCTGGTGACCTGTGGTGGTGCTCCTGTCCGTGGCTGGCCTTTATACTCCACCTGTTATGCTGAGGCGCCACGATCTGTTGACACAACAACGACCGAGCCACCAGCGCAACGCTCGACCTCACAGCCGGGGCAGCTCGAGCCACATAGCTCCGTAATTAACAGAAAAACTACTGCATTTCATGCTTAAGGAAACATCACGCAAACCGAACGTGGTGGGTGAGCGGTTAACGTTATAGCCTCGCATTCAGGAGGACGCCTGTTCGAATCCCCGTCCGGCCATCCAGATTTGGGTTTTCCATAGTTTCCCCAAAGCATATCATACGAATGCCGGGATGCTTCCTTCGAAAAATGCCATTGCCGAATTCCTTCTTGGTCACTGTCCTTTTTTTTTTTTTTTTTTTTTTTAAAAAAAAAAAAAAAACCCTTACTCAAGGCAGAACCATTATCCTTCACGTTATTGGTTATTGATAACGCCTAAGCCAACCCACTCATATTTTTAACTATTTGTTCTCCTTCTTTTTATTTTTTTTTTTAAGAATTCTGGCATTTTTTCAGTAGCAACTTGTTTAGAAAACTACTGACGAGGTATTTGCGTTCATTGACGGACCATTTAGATATTCATCAACATATTATGGAATACAGATCTTTAAGAGCCCGTACTGGGTTTAATTGGAATGATGAAATTAGTAAGGCGACTGTTCATAAATTTCCGCTACACACCATTACCGAATTCCATATTACACCTTGCCTGTAATATCTATTTTGCGAATCTATGACCATCACAATGATGCCATCCCCTCCACTTTCCAAGGTAACATCATTATTGCAACTGTTCTCATAGTTTTTTTTTCCCTCCCAGGCTCTGTTGTTTGCGAGAAACAGCTTAGTATGAATTCAATCCTGTTCGTCTTTACAGTCTGTTTTTCTAAACGTATAAATAATTTACGTTGCTGAGTTAATAGGAAATATCCAAATTTAAAATCCTATCACTCTATCATTTTAGTGATGGTAAAATCAACGTTGAAAAGGCAGTAACCTTTTTTTTTTTTATCTTGACACAAAAGCCTGTGTTTAGTTCTCCACCTAAGAAACTTAAACGAATTAATTGAATCCGTAAAACTTCCAACAATTCGCAATTTGAAATAATCCTAATATTTGGAGACCTCTTGAAATGGTTTGCATTTTTTTTTTTTGGTATGATAACGTTTGTGTCTGCGTCTCCTGGTCAAATCTTTGGGAACAGCATAACTTACGTATTATCAAGCAAACTAAGGCAAAATGGGTCAAATAACTTCAAAGTTATTAATCCATATTGGTATAATCATTATAAATGTGCTATACTTACAGATCCTCTACACATTGATAATACCTTCATATTCTAATATTTTCATTATAAATCTGCTTACTTTAACGATTTCTGTAATTCTCGAGAAGACACGTAGCTAATAGATGTAATTTTCGGAGTAATGTGGAAAGTAGACGTTACTGTTTTGTGTTATTATTATTAATATTTATTATTCTGATGGAAGTTATGACAGGCAAATATTTTTCTTAAAATATTCTTACTCTTTATGCGTTGTTTTAGGTGTATGATTCAACACCTCAGTCGAATATTTATTCCTATAATTGAAACCTTTAAACTTCAGTATCTCTAAAACTAAATTGAACTTCTGGTTATGTTTTTCTCTCTTTTATTTGTTTCTTGGTGTTATTATTAATTTTCCTTCCAATTTCATCATTTTTCACAGTTAAAATGAGGAAAAGAACTCACAACAGCATGTGAATATTTATTTCCCTCAGTTAATTATCTCCGTATGTAATTTACAATAGTCTGACAAGAAAAAACATACAAAATGTCTTCTGGAATTAAAAGTGAAAAAAGCTACGTGCTACGTGGGGTAGGCGGTGGGGGGGGGGGGAATGAAGCAAAAGCCACGTAGGGCTACGTTGGGGGT
The DNA here is from genome assembly GCA_031002005.1 of Vandiemenella viatica. Lineage (NCBI taxonomy): Eukaryota > Metazoa > Arthropoda > Insecta > Orthoptera > Morabidae > Vandiemenella > Vandiemenella viatica. The sequence goes on from CM061914.1 coordinate 134,817,397, forward strand.
TGGAGGGGGGAGGCAAAATGGAGCTACGTGGTTTATGCACGCTCCCTAACTTAAAAAGTAATTAGAAAAATGACCTCCTCTCGCAGGTGCAACGTTATAGTTAAAATTTAAATAAATCTGCAAAGAATCATAAGATTGTTATGGATTTCTAATTACCTAAATACAGGAGTATTGACAAAAAAATCCGATCAAAAGTTAAATAAATTATCACGTAAATTCCAAGAACCCGTATCTTTCTGACTTGAGGCAAATGTCTGTAGAACAAGAACCCGCTATGTTTTTTTTAGATAAGCTCGTGAATAGTCGTTTTCTGAATACATTTCAAGATGCACGTACTGTTACCAATCAAATACAATAAAATTATAAGTTTTTACTATTTTAATTGTGAGTGATGTTAAGTGAGTAGTGGTGATTTTAATCATGGATACTGTACAAGCCAGGTACCTAGAACTGAAATATAGTACATACATCCAGAAAGTATCACACAACTTTATTTCTGTAAATTTTCAAGGTGACTCAATTTGTACGCATTTTTTATTACGAAAAGTCTTAAAGAGTGATTTTGTTATCTTTCCCGAGCCTGATTTCTTGTATGATTTTAGTTTAGCGTACTATCTTGGAATTTCATTGAAATTTAGGTGCCAAAAAAGTGCCAAACGTCCATTTATTAGAAAAAATCTAGATTCTTTAAAATAATGCAAATTTCTTTTTTTTCTGTGATATTAATTAATATAAAATTTTCTTTGTTATGGGCTCTTCTGGTATCAAGCTCATGACCCGAAAAGTTATTTATGATGTGATTAAACATGAGACAGGAAATAATTTCGTGCAAAAGTTGGAATTAATAGTGAAAAATATTTGAAATCAACCGTCCATTCAAGGCCAAACAACGCAACAGTTCTAACAAACGTTTTCAAGCCTTAAATTGGAAAATAAAACAAAATTCCAGGCTGCTAAGAGAACTGAGAGTGTATTTTTAAAGAAATACCACGATTCGTTTCAAGGATGTTTCGAAATCCCTATAAAATCCAATCCGTCCAATGAGGGCCAGCCTAGAAAATCTATTGATGATTTGACTGTTTGTAGGAAATGATTTTCGCAGAGATTACAGGTATTGAAAAAACATTGATTGACAGATTTTATACTATTATGTGAATGGTATCCAGTGGGCACAAGGTAGATACCAAAAAAAATGCTAAATTGCTCCCTGCTGCCACGAAACGGCTAAGGTGTACATTGAAATGTACTCATGGCATCCAAAGTCACCTACACAAGTACTACAATTATAATAGAGCATGCACTTTTACCTATAGACACTCTGTCCGAAGCAGCAGCAGAATCTAGAAAACAAATGTTATCGACAATTTAGGGAGAGAGACTGGAAAATTTAGCTGTAGAGTAGCCTGTCATTAATAGACTTTTATTGACTTCGGATCCGTATTTGAGCTGCATCAAGCCCAAAGCCCCCCAAAAATGTAAATTATTGAAAGCAGAAACTATTAAATACAGTCAAAACATCATTCGAAATGTTCCACTGCAATGTCTTTTTGTGTCTGAATGAGTAAAAAGAATTGGTTTGTTCAATATCATGAGGCGAACATTTCATACCAATATGAACATAATTGATTTCAATTGCTATTTCTGTACATCCTGTGATACACAAAGTCCCTGACGGTACTTATAAGTACCGGCTTAGTAATTAGCAGCAACAGATATCAGATGAAGCTTCCAAGATAGAAGGATGGGACGGGTTCGTCAGAATGAAATTATTTTAGTGTATGAATATTGTTTAGGTATTTTGTAAATAAGCGCTTATTATGTAATAAAGTGTGTGTTCAAAGTATATATTCTTTATTATTACTCCTACTTCATAGTTATAAGTTCTAATACACAAAAGAAACTAAATAAAAATACAAATTACTTAGGAATAATTTTGATCGACTTTTTGTGTCAAATACCCCTGTGTGCGTCGATGTTTAGTAGTCATAAGATAAGATAAATCGATTCTGATATTTTACTGGACCTGGTCATAGACCGAATCCAGATTCAAACCGACGATTTTTTATTAGGGCTTTACTTCTCGTTGATGTAGAAGTCATTAGAGTTAAAAGAGGTCAGGATGATAGCAAACGGGAATGAATTCAAACATGGCATTTTGGCAAACTGTCCTGGCATTCATCTGGAGCGTTTTCGGTAAGCGATGAAAAACCTAAATCTGGATTACCAGACGGAGATCGAATATGCGTCCTTCCGAATGCCATGCCTGGACGTCACTACTCAACGAACGAGATCGTTAAAATCGATTAATCAAACGATTTAGCCTTAGAACCAACGTACGGAATGGCCCTCAAGTTGCTATCAAACGAATAACATGCAAACCTCTGGGAGGTCAACATGAACTCCCAACTATATTCTAATTCCAAGGTCATGAAGGTGAATCTGGAGCTCTACTTCTGCCACCCCACTCCTTGCACTATACAGCCTTAACAGCCATAAACTTCAGTGTTCGGTGTAGTTTATTCATTAGCTTCACAGCCTATCGTGCAGTTAAATGGATTACGCTAATATTTTATGCAAAAATCCATAAGTATTTTACAAATTCGAAAAAGAAAAAAGATTTCATTTATCAGTAGTGTCTATTTAATCGTCTGTGGATCGAATTCTTTGCACATTCTTACACTTTTTATCATGTTTAAATAAATTTAACCAGAGTAGAAAATGCTTCATGCTGGGTGTTGAAAGTGATAACAGGAATGCCACGAGGAAACGTAACACACCGTTTCTATTCATTATTCTGTTAATGGTGTTCGGTAAGAAGTTACGTGGTTTGTACAGAATATACATGTAATGCTGAATGATAGATTTAAAATCAAGAAGGGATTGTGAACAGCAACATATGGATCTGGACGGCAACGAATGAACGTCAGTTTGTTTAATAAAGCGTGCGGGACAAATCGCAGCATAGATCTGCCACTGAAGAAGGTTGAACTATGTTGGCCGAAACGTTAGCATTTTATACAAGAACAGGCACCAACCGGACAGGGAAAAAACTGTAAACGTTCAGTGTTTTTAAAATAACTATGTAACAAATAATGGTGAAATAAATGGAAAGTAAACATTGTTTGATGCATCTTTCACTATTTATTTGTATTTTTATGTGTGGCTGATCGACTGGTAACAAACAGTAAGGACTCATGGAACCAATATCTTAACCAGTGTACGTTGTATATTCCCATGTCCGGATAACATCGGTCATCATTTATTATTATTATTACTGCTAGACGAGGACTGTGGACGTGAACTAAATTCAAACAATAGTAAAAGTAAAAGGATTCCACTTCTGGCGATGCAATACAAACTACTGGGACGCAGAGATATTAATAGACATGGAGTAAAAGTACAAAGTGAAGACGTAACACGCATTAATGCCTAATCCTTGAACTGAAGAAGAATAAAAGGAAGAAGCTTATTGTGTACTGAGAAGGTCAGCAATTAACTTTAAAAAATTAAGACACTCAAATTTTATTAAAAAAAATACAGCTCTTTTCGTTTACTTATATATATATATATATATATATATATATATATATATATATATATAGTGTCTCAATTTTAATATATATATATATATTCTGCTACCAGCAATCAACTATGGCCTGCAGAATATATTTTGCGTTGTATCTAATTCATCTTAGTCGTTCAAGATCTTGCGAGGTACACAACCTCACCATTTATGATTTTTTTAATATTAGTAAAATTGTTTTTTATTTAGTATTTATGATTGTAAATGCTAACATTAAGTTTTTTAAAGTTTCAAGCGAGGTATACGAGATCTTTGGTGAAAAAGAACAGTTGAAGAAAGAAAGGTAGTTAAAGAGAAAATGAAATGAGGGAAGGTGTGGATGAAAAAGTTTAATGGAGAAACTGTAAAAATCCTGGCGGGATTCGTAATGGAAAATAGTAGCCTGGGGGCAGAAGGTTGGTATAATGATGAAGTTAGTGAATTATGAAAGTTGTATTAGGTAACTGATTGTCATTTGAAAATAGAAGATAATAAGATAAGTGGAAGACTTTTGTTTCATGTTGGGGTTATAATAAAGAAAGTGGAGTTGATTCTTATAGTACATTTGGTATGATTTTTTAATAGCAGTTTGATTTACAGCGGTGGGATCTAATAAAAACCAGCGGTGGACATAGAGGGTTAAATAAAGATCCTATTTGAACTAATCTGACGCTGGAAACTCAAGGAAAAGTAGTATAATTTATTTTATAAAGGTAAAAATAAGAGATGATGGTAAGATTATAAAGAAGAAAAGGAAACAAAATACATTTCATATCATTTCAGAAACATAAAAAATCTTACAGTCTGAACAATACCAAATACTAATAATCTTCAATATTCAAAGCAAATTTTAATTTTCAGAAACTTGAATAGTAATGACAAACTTTCTTTAAGTAATGAATAATGTTAACAACATCTTTTTCTCCATCTAGCAACATCTGAAGAATCAATTCTCTATGAAGAAGAAGACTAACGCTTTCTAGATCATATTCGCAGATAGCAGAATTTTTTTTTTTTTTTTTTACTTTTTTTTATAATGCTGCCATTAAAAATGAAATAAAATGATATTTTTTTTTAAAAAATGAGCAATTTATTTTAAATCGTAGAATGGTTTAATAATAAGATATTTTTAATTCCAACATTGTTGGGAAATCTTAAAGTGCAGTTTACTTAACAACAGCATGATGGACAAAAGAAGTTGCATTCGCTGTAATTTACAATCACTGTCCTACATATTTATTATATCCGTATGACTGTTCTTACTTCCGAAAATCGGAGAGTTAAGATGTCTGCAATACTGACAAATAAAACGATAATAGATGTTAACTAGACCACCCGTGCGAAAATTTCGCGAATAAAATGCGATGAATAGTGAGGTTGAATGCTTGTAATATAACGAATAGTAGATCCGTACTTTTGTAGCAAATATTTCATTTAGTGTAATAGGTACGCAGCAAAATACTCACAACATATTACGAAACAGTTAGGAAAATTTAAAACACACTGTATTTATGACAAATTGTCACTGACCTTAGTAGAATAAAACCAACCTTAACAAAATGCACACAACATATCAACATCTCTGAAATATTTGTTGCTGTGCGAATAAAATGTTTACATTGGAATTGTATAGCAAAACGACAGTGTTTCCGTAACAAAAAAAATATATCAGAAAAGCTACTTATTGAATAAAAAAAAAGTTTATTGATATCCGCTGCTGAAATCAGGGGACTTGGCTCTGAACAGTCTCATACGCCCTACCACTTTAAGCACTAAATTCCGAACATTTTTTTCTTAATTTATGATTTTACCTAGCTGGAGACCTTAATTTTACAACGATATGTCATTTATAGATTTCGGATAGGTATCGAAGGAGATAAATGGCTTGTATTAAATTTAAAAAAAAAAAACACGTTCTATAACTAATATTGATAATTTTGCCCTTTAAGGGTTGAATTCCAAAAAATTCCTTTTATAAAATATCAACCAAGGTAAAAAAAAAGTTTTGAGAAATGATGATATTCTTGCCCCTTAAGGGTGTAATTTGGAGAAAGTTTTTTCTTAAAATATGATGTGACCATAGTGGCTAATTTAATATTTAAATCGATACGTCATTTATTGATTTCGATTAGGTATCAAGGGAAATAAGCAGCTCCTGACAGAAAATGCATTGTAAAAATATTAATACTTTTGCCCTCTAAGGTTAGAATTTTTAAAAATTTCTACTTAAAATGTGGTAACGGAACCGAAGACATTACGAAGACCTGAAGCTTTTAAATGATACCTCGTTTATCAATTTTGTTTAATTGTCAACGGAGATAAATGACTAAACACACAAAAAACGTATTTTAGAAATATTGAAATTTGTGCCCTTTAAGGGTCGAATAACGAAAAATTCTTTCTAAAATATAATGTGACCATGGCAGGGATCTTAATCTTTAATATGATACCTCATTTATCTATATCGGTTATATATCAAGGGAGATAAATGGCTCGTGACACAAAAATGCATTATAGAAAAATTTATACTTTTTCCCTTAAATGGTTCAATTTCAAAAACATTCTTTCTTAAAATATCATGTCACAAAGCTGAGATATTATTCCTCATAATCCTACTTGATTTATCGATTGTGGTTAGATATCCAGGGAGGTAAATGGCTCGATATACAAAAAAAGCATTTTAGAAAAATCGAAATTTTTACCCTTTAAGGTTCGAACTACGAAAAAAACCCTTTCTTAAAATATAATGTTACCACGGCGGAGACCTTAATCTTTAATTTGATACCTCATTTATCTATATCGGTTAGAAATTAAGGTAGATAAATAGCTCGTGACACAAAAATGCGTTGTAGAACCATTCATACTTTTTCCCTTTAAAGGTTGAATTCCAAAAACTTCATTCCTAAAATATGATTTCACCGAAGCTGAGACATTATTCCTCATTATCTCACTTGATTTATCGATTTTGGATAGATATCCAGGGAGATAAATGGCTTGATATACAAAAAACGAATTTTAGACAAATTGACATTTTTGTCCTTTAAGGGTCGAATTACGAAAAAATCCATTCTTAAAATATAATGTTACCACGGAGGAAACCTTATTCGTTAATATGATACCTTATTTATCTATATCTGTTTGATATTAAGTGAGATAAATCGCTCGTGACACAAAAATACGTTATTGAAGAATTTATACTTTTTCCGTTTAAGGGTTGAATTCCAAAAACATTCTTTCTTAAAATATTATGCCACATAGCTGAGACATTACTCCTCATAATCCTACTTCATTTATCGATTTTGGTTAGATATCCAGGGAGATAAATGGCTCGAGATAAAAAAAAAACTAATTTTAGAAAAATTGACATTTTTGCCCTTTAAGGGCCGAATTTCGAAAAATTCCTTTCTTAAAATATAATGTTACCACGGCGGAGACCTCAATCTTTAATATGATATCTCATTTATCTATACCGGTTACATATTAAGGGAGATAAATCGCTCGTGACACAAAAATGCGTTATTGAAAAATTTATACTTTTTCCCTTTAAGGGTTGAATTCCAAAAACATTCTTTCTTAAAATATTATGTTACAAAGCTGAGACATTACTCCTAATAATCCTACTTGATTTATCGATTTGGTTAGATATCCAGGGAGATAAATGGCTCGAGATACAAAAAATTCATTTTAGAAAAATCGACATTTTTGCCCTTTAAGGGTCGAAAAACGAAAAATTATTTTCTTGAAATATAATGTTACCATGGCGGAGACCTCAATCTTTAATATGATATCTCATTTATCTATATCGGTTAGATATTAAAGGAGATAAATCGCTCGTGACACAATTACGCATTGCAAAAATATTGATACTTTTGCCCTTTAAGGGTAGAATTCTGAAAAATATCTGTCTTAATATATGACGTTACTAAAGAGGAGATCTTAATCTTTAAAATGATACTTCATTAAACTATTTCAGATAGATATCCAGTGAGATAAATGACTCGTAACACAGAAAACAGCTATTTATAAATATTGACATTTTTGCCCTTTAAGGGTGGAATTCCGAAAACTTCATTTCTTAAAATATGATGTGACCAAAGTGGAGACCATAAGCTTTAAAATGACACCTCATTCATTGATTTTGGTTAAGTATGAAGGAAGATACAGGCTTGTAACAAAAAAATACCTTATAGAAATAATATATATGATGATAGCACTGAGCAATCAAATACTTAAGGACCGACAGATTAGTGTGAAGTATTGACTTCAGTTTACTTGGTACAGCAAGTTAAGGGTGGCGCTACTTTTGGAACATTTAGTTTATTTTCCTTAAAATCTTGATCAGAAATCTCTCTGTGTAATGATATTAAAGAAATTGTAAATGTGCTACTAATAACAGGATGATTGTTTAGCCAACCCTGGAACTCCTAGTTGAGGGGCTAAATTGATGGATTCATTTTTACTTAAGTCGTAAATATTTGTTTGCATGCAGAGAAAATTCAAAAATGAGGAAGAAATGTTATAGTATAACATTGATGATGATCGCCATATCCAGTGACCCATGCGTAAGGTTCTTCGGCTAAGGGAGTTACCTTTCCATCCCAACTGTCTGAAGAAGAGTGGTTTCCGTTTGCCTTCCCCAGTATGGAGTTATTATGGACGATGTATAAGTTTAATGTAGTATTTTGATTGCGTTGTAAACTAAAGGAATACGACAGAAAGGATAGGGTGAACGCCAACGCTGGCCCCTTCAGACCATCTCTTCTGGAACACAAAGGGAACCGCCTAATTTTGCGTTTCCCTCTGATGCTGTCGTTCACTCTCACTTCATACGCCCCGCTGGCAGAGTCCTTCAACACTAGTACTTAGACCAACTAACGTGTGAGGCACCTAACACTACTGTATGATAGCACATGCAGAGTTAAGTAAACGGAGCACAGTTACAATTAAGTACAATAGACCACAATGTTTTCGACAGAGCAAAAAAATTTCCTTTGTCAAGGATGATTTTTTAATATAAACAAAAAATCAAATCGCTGTATGGCATTGTTGGCCGGGAGATCACGAAGGATTGTTCTGGCAAAGGAGACAGAGTTTGCGATTCGCCGCGTAATGCATCTCTTGACTTGGACAACTAACTTAACCCGGAAGTCCTACCGGGTACGGTGAAAGAGGTGTCTGAACGAAGTGGTAAAGTTTGTAGGGCAGCGGTGACGGATGGGGTAAACTAACGGGTAAGTGAACAATCCTAAAGTAGACAAATCCATCGTTAGATGCAGTTGCCATGCCACACTTTACCGGAGCGAGCTTTGGTTGACGGGGTACGTTGATATTTTCATTATTTCTTCTGTCAGCCTTGTTGACAGAGTAATGTCACATTCATTCTTACGAAATTTGGTGTAAAGTTATAAGAGAAGGGTATTCCTGTGTATTTTCACAACTTTTTTTTTTTTTTTTTCAATTTGAAAAATAAGACTTCATATCGGGAAAGTGATTTATTTGACAACCTTCACCAGAGCCTCTTTTCACTACAGTACATATAGGTCAATGCTGCTTCTAAAACTATAAGCTTCTCTGGAAGATCTATTTCAGTACAGCTAACATCTAAACTTTTTGCAAGTCCCATAAGTAAGCCAGAGCAGAAACGTTTTGACAAGGTGCGACATTCCTTCGTCTGAGCTACGATCAATGTTGACAAACTGGCTACTGCAGCAAGTATCGCCCATATACGAGACTTCGCAAATAAAGCCGACTACAAATATTGGATGTACACAAGATTTCACGGAACATATCATATTGTTACCACAACATTATTATTACTTTCCTCAGGCAAGTTTTTTTTTTTCTTTTGACCTCGTATGTTCTACAGTACTTGCTTATTTATTATTTTAAGAATTAATAAAAAAAGTTTTTTTTTTGATTTTTTTTGTAATAGACTATATGTAGTTGGTTGATTTTCTCGATAGTGTGAGACATAAAAATGACAATAATAATAAAAAATAGATCAACTATTCATGAGGAATCTCGTTCCTTATATTCAATTAAAATAGTGATAAACTACATAGATTTTTTTTTTTTAGTATTTGCTTTGCCTCTCGCTACTAAACACCACATATAACTGGAACTGCGAAATTGAATTCATCTTGAGCGCACGCTCCGGTGGCAATTTCCCTACACACCCTTTCTTGTACCCGTCTATTTTTTCCGTATACGAATGTTAATTTAAATTTCAGTTGGTGTTTTCGGTAAATTTTCATTCCTTGACTCCCTTACGTACCAAAAAAAAAAAATTCTCACATCCTTATGCCTGAAATCGAGTGCTAGATTTTGGTCATGATAGTCTTTTCCCTTCTATGTACCTCTTCTAATTCTTCCATCAATCATAAGCAAGTCTTCACTTAGGGTTTATTGTTATGAAGTTTAACAGTGACATCCAACTTTGTTTAGTTTCTGCATTTCCTTCGGGTATACGTGCGAAACTGCAATTTATTTGATTAAAAATGAAACTATTAGAGAGCAAGGAGCTCTGAAAATCAAGTTTACAGAGGACATAAATGACTTTATAGATTTTTTAACCTTCCCTTCTCAAAACGAAATAGAAAAGTTAATACATAAGAAATAAATATTAGTATCACAACACAGAAAATTTCACACGACAGAATTACTAATCATTTGTGTTGTTTTAAAATTTTTGATATAGCTAACAATACAGTATTTTTTAAGTATTATTATTAAAATGATACTTTGCCTACTAGGACATGCAGTCAGCTCGTATGTCATTGAATTACTTCAACTGACTGAACTATAACATATTGTTTTCACTGAGTACAGAGAACACAAAAATTATGCCCTACGCCGGACTCGAACCGGCCATTCCAGCAACAATGCAAGGCCCGCGAGTTATCCCGGCTACCGTAAAAATTCGACTTATCAACACAGTTGTAAAAAAGAACATGAAGAAAACATCACAGAAGCAGCAGTTTAGAATAGAATGTACAACACTGTCAACAAAGTAACGAGAATTACTTTACATTGAAAAAAGTTATGCAAAATTTGTCATTACTTTTAATTCCATGCGTATACTCATTAGTATTATCTTTTATGTATTTAATTACATCAATATAGATTGTTATAAAAGTTCATCCATCATACCACAATATTATGTATTTATGTCTTAATTATTATTAATTTAATTGCGATGGAGCTAATGCTATTATTTAATTAATCAGTAAAATACCAGAACCCCAAGTCAGGCAAAAACTTTTTACTACTATAAAAATGGGTTGAAAATTGTTTCTTCGTTACCTAATCTGCATATATCTTAATAAAATCACTGAATTAGAATAGAGATTTAATTAAAATCTTTTTTGGAACGTCATGTTGGTATGGTTAAAAATCTCATTTTCGAATAGAGTCTAAGATCTTTTCTAAATTACGTTTCCCGTCAATTGTACAAAGTATTTTTGGTGTTATAGTGTTGACAGAAATATAGTTGGAGACTTCATGTTGAACCTAGACTACGATTTTAGGAGTCCCCACTTTTTAAATCTCATAGTGGAAACGTGTACGATTACTTAATAATTTCTATATAGTTATCGCATGTGAAGCATATCGGCCTGGCATTACACACTAGTAAGTAGGGTAGCATGACGCGACCCTGAACAGTAAACGCAGACTCGTAATGTTGACATGTTGCTCGTCCAGGAATGTGCTGATAGGGTCACTCCGTCGTGCTCAGCTGACTGACACGGGACTCCTAAACCTTCCTCGCGAACGTTACGGTGTTGGATGGAAACACTTTTCGGAAAACAGTGTAGACACAATGTTTAACATTATTCTTCTGCAAACACTATAGTAATACATGTTGACGCTAACAACACATAATTCAACTGGCTGCTAACTCGATTTACCGACGATATAAAACTTCGTTAAATACGTATCTGTCACTGATTGCATTCTGCGATAATTTCCAGAAACAAATCTAGTAACCCTTTTTTGCACCATGTCCAACTCCTGTATTTGATACGCAAAATGTGGGTCCCATAATACACTATCATATTCGAGCAATGGTCTGACTAAAGTTTTGTAACCCAATTCCTTTACTTCTCTCGTGCATCCCCTCATCACTCTCTCCAAGTGCAGGATTTTGAAACCATTTCCTACCACCTGTCCAATTTGTCGTGCCCAGTTAAGCTTGTTATCAAATGTAATGCCGAGATATTTACATTTCAAGTCTTCAGCAAGCAATCCTTTCCCCACCTTATATTCATAATTAACCTTTTGTTTTTTATTTGTGTATCTAATTAGCTGACTCTTCTTTGCATTTGTCTTCATCCCATGTTTACCAACCCTACTAGATATCCTGACCAGATCACTCTGCAACTGTTTACAGTCCTCTATCGTTTTGATCCTTTTATACAGCATTATAAACGTAAACACAATCGTATAAAGCCAGTCGTAACAGAACAATGATCCTAACCATTTTTAACTCCTAAACGTATATCTGTATTTAAACTATAAAAAAAAAGTAGCGATATAAACGTTGATATTTTTACCATCACATATTCCAAGAAAAATTAATCCTCGTGTTCGCTGATCAAAGTGTTAAATTTCAGAAATTTAACTAACCGACATTGCGTATAATAAACAGTTGACCATGTTATTTTCGTAATCTTCACATTTGTTTAGTTTCTACCTCTAGTACATGCTAAATAAGTTCTTGTGTTCAGAAAATTTTAATTATTTGTTGTAGTTACGATATGAAAAAATCTGTCGAGTTTGTCACAAAGTATGTACAAATATGGAGTGATTGATTAATGAGATTGTCACTTAAAGATTCGCGATCGTAACTAGGAACTCGTCAAGTACTAAATCAAAGTTTCAGTTTGTTCAGTTGTTAGTACTGTAAAGTGAGTTCTCTTTCTATTCGTATTATGTTATTTATTGGAAACATTTGATTTGAGATTTTTAGCTACAGCTATTAATACTGGAAGCAGAAATCTAGTTGCTCAAAATTTTTTTTAAAACGGTACACCTTCACTAGTTTGATTCATGAATAAAAACTGGCAGATATGAATTTTTTGGGAGGATAAATTCGTAAGATAGGTGCATGCAAGGTGACTATAACCACAATCTGTCACTCGATTTCAGGCAGAAGGGTGTGAGAAAATTTTCTTTCGTAGATGAGATGGTCAAGAATTGGAATAAATTACAAAGGCAAATGGGGTCTACTGGAGATCGTGATTCCGCTAGAACAACATTCAGAAATATCGTTGGAATACTGCTGTTGTCAGTCGCAAGACGTATTATTTTCAAGCACCAATTCCATTGTAATACAGTCTGGACCATTATTTTCAAGCAGGAATTAGGTTGTAATACAGCCTGGACCAGCATGAAACTGTTAAATATACTTCGGATAAATTTCTAGTGGAGTCTTGCGTTTGACCACTGCAGTGTTATGATGACAACTCCTGGTGGAATCGCGATCTCCAGTAATCCCGGCAAATGATGAGTAATTTACCAAAAACAAATAACATTCCTAAAAGGCAAAAGTAGGCGGGTATAAGAAAGGGTAAAATGTGTGTGTAGGGACTTACCACCGCACTCAGTCGCAATTACATAAATTAAATTAAATTTTTAGCAGTACTGTAATTGTAATGTCGTTGTTATTAAATTGTCAAGGAGCACATGCACCGCAGGAAATTTTCCTATAAATCTATTTTTCGTTACTTGTGATGCAGTGTTCAATTTATATTCTTTCACTTCCATTGGTAATTTATTCCAGCCCCTTATTTTGCACTCAGAAACTTAGCAATTAAGACGACCGTCACAAAAATTCAAGGCTCCGTGTTTGAATATCGCAGCGCCAACAAATTTTTAAGCGCGTAGTTCTACGAGTATGGGTACGCTATGACGCTCTGTGGTTAGGAATCCAGCCACGACAGACGGAATTAGTGGCAATTAGAAATTTTTCCACTAGTTCACAGGACCACACGAAGTTATTTACAGAGCCTGATTGGTAACGCTTGGACTTGATATTAGGGAGGTCGCGGGTCAAATCCCAGGCCGGTTATCCAGATTTCGGTTTTCCATGTTTTTCCGAATTCCCTCCAGGTGAATGCCGGAATGGTTCTTTCAAAAAGAGATGACCAAATTTCTACGCGTTCTTCGTCCCCAGTCCTCCCCCCCCCCCCCCCTCCCCGATCACCTCGATATCAATAAGGAGTAAGCCACAACTTACTTATGGCTCCAAGAGAATTCAACATGTTTTCGTCAGAAAGTATATCAGAACTATTAGAAAATGAAATGTTACGCAAGCTTTACGAAAATTTTAAAATGCTGGTAATGATTGGTATGAAAAGAGACCTGGCGACGTGAAGAATGTCAAATCTTATGAACATACAGCTGAAACTGTAATTTAACTCCCTGAAGCAAATAATGTAAAAAGGTATACATCGTTATTAGAGTTTAGGGGTCAACGCGCAAAGGATTTGCTATTGAGTAAGCGAGATAAATGATACTATGTCAGCAATTTTATTGGTTTATCAGTTTGTTTTTCAAGCACAGAGTTTAAAAGTTAATGGTAGTACATTGGTTTTTTTGTGACCCTTACTACTACTTTATTTTCAAACTTTCCAATGTTCCAGTGCTCGAACATATTTTCAAACTATTACGAACCCCGAGGATCTTTTTTTTCCTTGGACAAATTGACAAATGAAACTGCGTTCCACTCTCATACATGTTTTCAGTTCTTTTCAGTCAACAATGTGTGGCAGCTAGTAAGTAGAAAGACGAGTGTTCCGTAATTAGTGTTTTTAACGGGAAAGACATTTTGAATGAATTGGTGGATCCAGGGGGGGGGGCTAGGGGGCTGAAGCCCCCCCACAAATGCACCTAGGTCACCCCATGATGACATGGATTTTGGAGACTTTTTTTTTTTTTTTTTGCTCTACTGTTTGTATGAGGGCGGCAATCTGGAATAATGAGATTTCTGTCAGCACCCCCCCAAACCAAAATCCTGGATCCGCCACTGAATGCCAGCAATATACTTTCATGAATATATTTTTAATCAAATTGCTAGGTGGCAATATGACTAAGTTTATACTTACTGAGAAATTTAAATAACAAACATGAAACATTCATTGCGTGAGTAAGTAACCTTAGTGGGGATATTCCTCTCGAGGCAGAAAATAATATATATCTCATCCCCCTCATAATGCCCCCTGTTGGAAGTTGAACACTATTGCAAACTGTTCATCTACTGGCATGTTAAAAATATATATACAACATTCATATATTTGATTATAGTATCGATTTTACGATATTAACTCTGTTTTGTTAATTATTATTCAGGGTAACCCATGGAGCCTTAGGCCTAAATTAGTTTTTAATAAAGATAAGTAATATGAAAACATATGATGCGATGTAGTTTGTACATACATTAGCTTGGAAAAGCTATAGTCTAAATGTGTTGTCTTAAAATGAACAATGTTTTTCGTCTCGGATGCATTTCATTGATATAAACTTACCGTCAATTGACTCAGGGATAAAGGGTATGTTGGTGCAGATTTTGACGAGCAGTTATTAAAAGACAGCTAATGAAAAAAAAAAAAAATCCATCAGAATTTAAAATGTCTAGGTATACAGTTGTGCTATGACAAAAAATAAACCAGTTAGTTTGTAGCTTCATGAAAACAAGTAACTGTATAGCCTCCCCAACAAACCACAAATTATGAAGCGTCTGGTAAATGGAAAAAAAAAATTGTTTCTCTAAAAAAAAGTTGGAATCAGCTAACTTCAAAATACAACTTTCCGTTAAAAGATAATCCTGTTAATCGGACCAAGAAACGCTGCTTTCTTGAGTCATTTAACGAAGTCCCAAAATTCTAAATTATCATCGGGAATTAATAACCAAACTAACAACTTGTAACAAACTCAGTGCAAGACACGCAGCTAACGAAAGTCGTATGTGTTTTTTGATGAGGAAAAGATAATAACAAACATTTTGTAGGTTTTCCCTTTTTATTTGTGAGAAATGAAACAAACAGGTTAAAACTACAACCAAAATAGTATCGTGTCAGCTTTTATGTTTTAAATTGCATCCACTCCGAAAGATAATATTGAAACCAAACATCTCCAGAATCTAGAAGTCAATGTTATGTCATGGATGTTTACTGCCAAGTCCTTAATGATTTCTTACTTGGATTTAGTGCAATTCTTGATAAATTCGTGCAAAATTTGAGAATTCTTCAGAGGGAGTATGTTATTCCTTTTGCTAATAAAAGAAAGTTACAAAAATTTAGATACAGGTACAGCAATTAATTTAAAAAAAATGTTTAAATAAGTAATATATTCGTTATAACTAGTTGTTTTCTTGTGTATAGTGTGTAAAGTTATTTCTTTTAATGATCTTACGCTCATTAATTGTAAGTCCAATAACGATTTTTGTCGACAAACTCAACGTTACTACTCATTTATATTAGCAGTACATATTTGCCTGCGTTTTTCCTTAGTTAGGAAAACTCAGTGTCCTATCCGAGATAGAGCATAACTTGATGGTTATTAAGCTAGGATCACACATCGTAAACAGTGTTATCTGGAGAAAAAATTCTCTGAAGGTAATTACTATATTTTTACCCATGTCAGGAAACGAAACTTGCACATCGGGAGCAAGTAGACTCTTTCCTCCTGTCCTTTACACTTACACACAGGCCATATAACCTGTTTCAGAGAGGGTATGCAGTGACTAAAATTTTTAAAATCACTGATGATGGTATATTTTAAAATAGTGTACGTTATCTCCAAGAAACTGCCCTGTATGGTGTAATAGCGCCGAAGAGTAAATAACACTTGTATTACCCGAATAATTTGATTTACAGCACCTGTAAGATGTCTCGATAGGCACAAAGTCTACTCACCAATGACTAAAATTTAAACATAAAGATAAGGAAAGGATTACTGCTCAAAGAAACCAAGATTGATTTAAAAGTGCGTAATAAAATTTATTTTAACTACATTTTCGTCCTTAGAAATAATACTTACAGGAATAACTCATTCAAACAACATGACGCTCTTGAAAAATTAATTAAAAAAATTAACGAAAATAAATTTGGTTAATTGAAGGAGCTGTTCTGAATTCGGTGAACATCAAAATCAGTGCTGTAGGTTTAGTTGATTCCTTGAATTTTGAATGTATCTTGAAAGACCTTTTTCATGATACAGAGACCTGTCTATTATGAGCGAGTTCTTAAGCAGACTGCTCATTAGGTTTCAGGGTAGCTGCCGTAAGTTATTCCACTTCCTTTCTGTTAAATACACGGGGAAAAATATGTTGTTAATAGCTAATATTTCTTGTCAGATCGTTATTTATGCTTCTGCTATTTCTGTATGTCTTCCCTGCAATAAATCTGTAAGCAGACTTGTTGTGCATCTTTGTGTCCGCATTTCAAGCACTTCCTGCATGGCTGTCTTCTTTCCAGTCAAAATCTTATTTTACTGATTACCTTCTATCGATAACTAAGGGCGAGCACAAACCACATCACAGATAATTGGAATCATCTTCCTCCGAAGACTCAATCTCATTGTTTACAAGATACGTTTTCTTTTCAACTAACTGATCATCTATCGCCTGGGTGTCCCCCTTCTTTGAAAGAAGATGCATGAGGGTGGTTGTTTCAAAGCTATTGGACTCGCTGTTATTGACATCACCGTTGGTATTTTGATCTTCGCTACTATTGCTGCCACTGCCTTCATAAAACTCAGGATGTGAAATCGAAGCAGGAACCAGTCGACTACCTGATTCTCCATAAGCGTCGCTACTGTTATCGATGCGAATGTTCTCGATTCTTGCAAGTTTGCTATGGGAGTTGACTCCGTGTTCATGAAACCTTTCAACTGAGTTCTCTTGAGAAACTGAAGCAGGCGTAGACCCTCCAAGCCTATCATCACTGGTACTTTTACCTTGGGTTCCATCATCTCGTTCAGGAGGCTCCTGTTCACTATCTTTTAAATCAACGACGGAGGATTTTGAAACGTTCTTCATTCTATCCGGCTGTTCATTAGGCACATAGTCGCCATTTTCTTGCAACTTTTTCTCTGAGTATTTCTGAATGACGGCCTTAGGGAATTCATAGTTGTGGCTACAGTCATCTTCGAATCTATCTTCCGAATCTCTGGATTCATTTTCACTGTCTAAGTTGGATGGTTTTGCAACAGTTGACAGACCTTTGCTGCCACCTGGATGTGTGCTTTTTGTGAAATTGTAGGGGATGTAGTAACCATTTTCAATTAACTCCTTATACAGTTGATGGAGAGCAGCAAACCATTGTTCTCCAAAGGTTACAATTTCATCATATTTACTGTCATTCTTGGTCCTATCATGCTGCTCTATGTGCTGTTGTTTGCCTCCATAGTCTGGACCTTGGATGACATAGTCAGGTATAAAGGTCCAATGTTTATCATTGTCAGACATCTCAGTTTGGTCAGTTTCAAGATAATCTTGCGAATTATCCACGTTGCGATTTTCATCAATGTCTTCAACTAATCCTCCCATAGAGAAATGTGTAGCATCTCGCAAAGGATCATCATGGCATAATTCTGCAAAGGTGTCAACTTCATAATAATTGTACAGGTTCTCTGATCCGTCAATTTCCAAATCAGATATATCGTCTTCATCCACAAAAATAGGTATGTCTGGAATAATTTGAACTGTTACAGCTTGAAATATGTTACCCAAGCCTTCTGATTGACCTGACCTGTCTACGTTCTTGGTGTTATACTGCTGTTCATTCCTCCAATAATCTTTGCCTTCCTGAAACTCTTTTGATGCAGTCCTGGGATCATCTAAGGATATTATTCTGTAACCATCAATGCTATAAGGTCTGTAGCTCCTGCTGACTCTGTCCTGCCTTTGAATTATAGCGTTGGCAACATTTTCCTTCAGTTCTTTAGCAATCAGCTCACCAATGTCTTGGATAAACATTGTATCACTGTTCTGATATTCAGGACCACGCTCTCCTAAAATTTGATAATCGTAATACAAATCACCAGGAGTTCCAAATTTGTAAGTCTCAGAGTTCTGATGAGAGTTGTAAGACCAAAGTGATGGCTCAATTTCGGTAATACTTCCCATTGTAGTGTCTGGTTGTGATTGTGGTGATGGTGCAGCCATTCTGAGTTTACTGGTAGGAGATGAGTCACCAATGTTAATTGTGATTGCCAGGTTAGTGATCACATCACCCACCTTGACCAAAGGTTTGTACAATAGTTTGCCTCCATCTCCATGTCCTGGGAGAACAGCACCCCATGATCCCTGTAAACAGTAAAAAAAAAATTTTAACTCCTAGAATCTCATTGGGGAACTTCTTAATTATTATTATGGTTATCAACAACATTTACTCTATGTTAGTATGCACAAATGATACGATTCACTAGTGGCAGATCACTTAGGTGAAAGAAATAAATAAGAGTTTGGACAGCTAACAAAAGTGAGAGGATGAAGAAAAAAGATGAGGCTATAGAGTAAAACTGATTAAATAATCAGAGATCTGAGGAGGGAGTATAATGATAATAACAGTGTTGCCTGAAAGGAAAGACATTTAATAATACTATAAAAGGTAGCAAAACTTTACAAACACTTTAGTGAATTAAAGAGCCTTAGCACAATTGGTAGACCAAATGTATAAGGAGGCAAAACAAGCTAGATGTTACGTGAGTAAATTATGATGATAATTGCATGCGGTTTGACTGAAAAATGGAATAAGTTACTATGAGGCAGTAGTGATGGATACAAGACTTTTCAGTAAGGCAGTGGCCAAGAAAATTGGTGATTGAAGGCACAGATTTCAGGAAAATATCAGGTACATCAAAAGAAGGCATCAGCACAATGGAGAGAAACTTACATGTACAGCTACAAGCATACCTACTTATGCAAATTATAAATTAGTTTACTGTTTGTTCAGCAACCGCCTAAATTGCTTTTTCTTCCTAACCTGTCCCCACCTCCCCCAATTACAAATTGAAACTTGCCAACTCCTTTATGTCTGAAATCAAGTGTTAATCTATGGTAATAACCAACTCTTCCTTTTACATATGGTAATACTCACTTTCCAACAGTATCAGTCTTCTCCAAAGTGGTATGGTACTTAAAACGACAAGGTCACCATTTTGAAAATTCAAAGTCCCCATGTTGAATACCTGCATGCCAAGGAATTTTTACAGGTTTTGCTTTTTTCATATCAATTGTCTATGAGACTCTATGATTTATAAAACTGTAGAACCAGCAATAATAAATACAAAAAGTATGCTACATCAAAGCTCTGTTATCAGATCATATGACCATACAATTTTTTATTCACCCCCCCCCTCCCCCCACTGACCTTATGTCTGCCAGCGGTTGTCAACATAGCTCATTTATCATATCAGTAACTAACTGTGTTTTACAGCAACATTACCAAACAAACATAGCTGTCTCCTTAGCACTTTCTCCAGTTTCTTTATTTGATACCCCATAATGCGAATCCTATAGCATCTCACAACACTCAAGCAAGTTCTTACTAAGGTTTTGTAGCAGATTTACTTGTAACATCGCCTTATGATTCTCTTTAATAAATGCAGTACTTTGAAATCTTTCTCTATCACATCTCCAAGCATTCTGTCCAAATGTGTCATGACATAGTTATGTGAAGATAACTACATTTTGTACCTTCAGCAAGCTAAAAAATGTACTATATGTCATATTTATACATGTATATAGAAATCTCTTAAATGACCTATTTTGCCTCCAATCCTGCTTGGATTTATTGTTGTGGAGCCATAAATTACATATTTTCCTTTGTGTTGCAACTAAGTAATTTGATTCTATTTTTCCTTTGATAGATAAGTCATACTAAAAGTAAAATTTGTGTCAGATCTGGAAGGCAAATGACAAGAAAAATATACAATACAAACAAAAAAACAACCAGATAAAACTAATGTTGAAAACTTGATGAAATATTTCTTTCAAATGTGTTAAATTTTATATAACATAAAAGTAACAAATCACTCTTTTTTTCGCTTCTGGCTTTATGCCTCATCAACCACGAAGCCATTAGAGGCAGAGAAGGAATTCATCCATGGCCTTTTGAAAGAACCATCCTGGCATTTGCCATGGAAAACCCAAATAAGGATGGCCAGGCAGGGATTTGAACAAAACTATTAAGCAGATAGAAAGAATATTCCAAATTGTGAAATATTATTTTAATATCTGAAACTGGAGTAAGTTTTAGTGAAAGAAGTATAATCTGTGTCTTACATGCAGTATTAAAAGGATAGTAGAAGTGTGCAATGATCAAATATAAAGCTATATAAATAGCAAAGGATAGGGAAAATTACTCACTCATCGCAGCCTTCAACTTTGGTGAGTGCTGAGTCATTTTCCCTATCCTTCATTATTTATGTTGCCTAAAAGCTGTTTCCTTTTTCCTTAATATTATTAAAGACAAAGCTATACAAGACTATAGGACCAGAAGTGGGAAACCCAAAACTGCTCACCCAGAGGACTGAAATCCCAAGCTCTAAGAAATAACACCCCTTGGCATTTCATATACTTACATTATTGTTGGTGTACACTGATGACTTAAAACATTACGACAACCAACACCACAAATTTAAATGCATCTGGTGACACTGCAGGTACATCAAGCAGTTAGAAGCAGAGACACATGGGGAGTCATTCCGGTGACAATACATGTGGAAAATGGGGATATCCACTCGATAAGTGACTTTGACAAAGGGCAGATTGTAATGGCAAAGTTCCTGGGAACAAACATCTCAGAAGCTGTGAGGATGGCCGGTTGTCCACATACTGCTGTAGTGAGCATCTACGGAAAGTGGTTGAAGGACAGTGAAACCACGAGGGATCGACCTCCTCACAGAACATGGAGGTTGTAGGCTTGCCTACTCTGTAATGCAGGAAAGGGGGCAATCTACAGCATATCTGATGGTGGAGTATACAGCTGGTATAGGCAAAATTGTTTCGGAGCAAACCATTCATGCACATTGTTCAACATGGGGCTTCTATATTTACCCTTGTTGACCAATGTCATCATCAGTTACAATTACAATGGGCATGAGATCATTAGTATTGGACCATGGATCAATGGAAATATATTGCCTGGACAAATTAATCACCTTTTTTCTTACACCATGTCAATGGTTGTGTCCAGATATGCCATCTTCCAGGTGAATGGCTGCTAAAACATTCATAGCACCATGGACGCAGGCCAGTGGGGAGAGTGTTATTCTATGGGGACATTGGATCTGTGGTCATGATCAAAGGCACCAAACAGCTGTGAACTATGGGAAAATCATTGTGCACTACCTACATCCATTCATGCTTCATATCTTCCACAACAGCCATGCATTGCCAGATCTAGGGGGGTAAAAACTGGGGTGCTTACCCTAGGCGGCAACTTCAGGGAGCTGATTGAAGCGGTGATAAATGGCAAATTTGTGTGGTGGTGACTTTTTTTAGCTCTACTTCCCCAAGTGGCAACTTCAGGGGGTGGCAAATCAAACAATAGCTCTGTACTGCCCTAGGCAGCAATTTTATGTTTGAAGGGGTGGCAATCTCAAGTTTTTTCCCTGATTTGGAAAATTCCTAGATCTGCCACTGAGGCCAGGGCATCTAGCAAGGTAGCTGTCATCATCATAAGGTCAGGGCATGATAGTGAACTCATGTTGATGTCTTGGCCATCAAATTTGCCTGATCCCAACCTAATAGAGCACTTCTGGGATACACAAGGATGGAATCGTGTGACTTTTACATAGCCAAATAGTGGCAGATACCTCTAGAAAAATAGCAAGGACTTCTTGAAACCATGCAATGCAGAATTGCTACTTTATTGCATTCCTAAGGTGGACCAACACACTATTAAGTAATTGGTCATAAAATTTCAGCTCGTCAGTGTATCTATTGAAAACATTTCACAATAACCCCGATGTCCAAGTGTTACTTCATTCTTTTGTGACCAAATCTGTGGAAGTAACCAAAATTTGGAGAACAGGGGTTCTGACATATCAGAGTTATAAATTCCTAGTCAAAAAAGTTTTATCTAATGGACAGTTTACACATGTTATATAAATTGAAAAATCTGAAGACTGTTTACTAAATTCACTCACAGTCTAACTGACAGCAACTGATGGTCTCTGTGGGTGGTAACAAAGTCAAGCATGAGCAAGAAGAGCCATAAATATCCATGCTGGATGACACCTCCCAAGCTTCAATACTTTCTGTGGGAAGAAAGTGAAGTCAAGTAATTTTTTTAGCACACCTCCGATATATTTTTAACATTGAAATGCTTGTTAATGATACTAAGCTTTAACTTATTGAGAAATGATCAATACTACTTAAGACACTATGGCATTTCCTGTGATAGCATATCTTTTCTTAATGATAGAACTAGAGAAGGAAGCCAAAACTTCTCAAAATATTCTACTATTTTTCACTGCAATTATACTTCATTTAGAAATCACATATTTTAAAACAGTTATGAAAGATGCAAACTACATAGTAGATTTACAAATAATAATTTATGGACAAGTTTGAATTAGGATTACAACAGTGCACAAAATAGTAGTTTTGAATTGATTAAATTGTGATGGAGTGCATGCTCTTATGGTAATTTCCCTAATCATCTAATTACATATTTCTTAGTATTTTTATTATTATTATCTTATATACTACCAGTGTTATATTCCTGTCCCATCTACTCTTGCAATTTGCTAATTTTAATTTGGCAAATTATTCATCACTTCCCTTGGTAACTTATTCCACTCTTGACACCCTTACCCACAAAATAAAATTTTCCTCATTCCCTTATGCATAAAATTGAGTGCTAGCTTGTGCCCAAGGTCATCTTTTCCCTTCCATGCATTACTCCTAATTCTTTGAGAAATATCCTTCCAAGCCTCATCATCAACACAGATCTTGTACACACTTTGACAATAAATTTGGCTGCCGCTGAAAAATTCTATCACTCTTATTTTGCACAATCTGACATTAGTATCATCCTAAGAAGCAGTAACGCAATACTAGCTTGCCTGGAATGACATTGATGTCAGATTGTGCAAAATAAGAGTGATAGAATTTTTCAGCGGCGGCCAAATTTGTCAAAGTGTGTACCCTCTTTACCCTCCTCCTGTCTTCTAATGACTCCCAATCCAGCTCCTTTATCTTATGTATGTTTTAATTTGTAAAACAAATATACTCATCTAGAGGATTACAATATGTTTTAATTCCACATTATGTACAACAACCTAATTAAGATAGTGTGTCGCAATAAACAAAACAACCTTATTTCAGCTGAAGTAAAAATTAAATACTAGAAAATTATTAATGTCATATTGGTACTGATGAGTAACAATTTTTAATGGATATAAATTTATGAATGTACACTGTGTAAATTTCTATAGTTCGCAGTGTTTTGGTTGTCCTACGTCATATTGTAACATTTTCCTTAATCTTATTTATTCATTAAACTGAAAAAATTTGTGATCAGAGATTATATTTAAAAAATCCCTCTCTATTGTCTTATGTTCCTGTGAGGCTTTGTAGTATCATTATCTTCTTCCCAACATCTGTTTTGCACAACACATAACATAGCTTCTGAAAATAGCTCATCATTATCTCAAGAACTTTTCACTTTCACAGGTCATTCAGCACGTCCTTTTGCAGAGGCTGTCATAGTTTTGATGGTGGAAGTGGGTGAGGGTTGTAGAGTGGACATGCTGCCATCTGTCCATGAAATATGTAACCTGGGTTCTACATGATAGGTGTACTTTTGTATGTGAAAATGTGTAGATTATGAGTTGAAGATTTAGAGCCATTCCAGGATTTACCTAGATGATAGCAGAAAAGTGCCTAAATAAGGACAGTTTTTTAAATGGACCCATTGTACATTCCCAAACCAGTGTGGTTGCACTTTAACACACAAAGCCACAATGGCAGGTTCTGAAAATATTTAACAATATTAAGTAATAGAATTCTACCAGAATATTCCTCTTGCATCCCATAAGACAGTAATATTCACCCTCCCAACTTACAGAACTGTGTTTGTTTTACTTTTGGTCAGTGATTTCAAGTGTTAATATTCGATAATCTGCTGTTTCATTTAATGGACATAATTATTAAGCTAGCTTTGACTATCTGTCTCCACAGTCATCAAAAAATCATCTCCTTCAGTTCAATACCTTAGAAGAAAGTCTTGAGTTACAATTTTTCTCTTAAATTTTTAGTTAGTAAACATGAGAACCAATGAGCACATTTTCCCCATTTGATTTATATTGACATTTCTGTCTCCTTTATGAAGTCATCAACTCTCTCCCCATGTTGTCTTCATTGGAGAAAATTTAAAGGCAACCATTGCATGGCTTATCTTAATATTCATGTTCCATGTTTGAAATATCAGCCCCCGTATTGAATATGATGGGATAATATCAAACAGGAGATGGAAGAGGTTAAATTTTTCTGTGAAGTTGTCGTAGAACACAATATGTAACTGATATGCTAATAAAGCTTTTTTTTTTTAAAAAAAAAAAAAAAAAAAAAGTAGCATATTGAGGTCAATAAAGAATTGGGAGGAATTCAGCTACGGCATTTTGAAGTAACTACTACAGCCAGGAGGGATTTCAAGAAATCATGGAAAAATGAATCTCGATGACTGCACCAATAATCAAACCATCATTCCCCATAAAATCCAGGTCTAAGCATTACCACTCATTCACCAGATTCTCTCAGATTGGTGATGAAGTTGAAGGGATACTGAGTAAAGAATTGATAATAGTGTTTGAGATGGAAGGGAGGTCCATTACCATAAACTATTACTTGATTTCAGGCAAAAGGGAATGGGAAAGCCACCTGGGCATCCATTCCATTGCAATTAATAACAACAACAATGTTTCGTTCACATAACTAGCAGTTGCCATCCACATACCACCACAATGAATTTTGGAAATGGAGGTTTAAACATAAAAATAATCCTTAACAGCTAAATTCATGCATGATTTTTTTAGCCGTCCTCCCCCATTTGACAAAATAGTTGTAGGAAAAGTTTTTTTTTAATGCCTGCTTTGGAAAGAAGTTAGTTTTTGAAGGGAATCATAAACATAAACACTGAGTGTGTCAAGAAAACATTAAGGCATACCAGTGTCTCAATGGCCTCAGCAAACTGCTGGTGTGTGTTGTGCTACCTGAAGCTACCCTGACTTGCATCATCAGCAGAGAACAACAACCTGTTGCTAGTCTTGCATTATTTCTTATCATAACAGCGCATGGCAGGCACAGCTGATCACTCACAGTGGCAATGCCACTACTGCGTTACCTCACACAGCCCGCAATGAGCAGATGCAAACAATATTCATACTTGTTACTCAAATGACTTCTAATTTCCAGCTGGGAAGCAACATTTTATCTTGTTATTTGTATCAATACTGTTATTGGTAGCTTCTGACAGTAACCATAAACTACACAAAAGAAGGCAACCTTACCCTTAAGAGGACAATGTTTTTTATATCGAGGAGCAGACTGAGGCAAAGTAAGGTTTCCTTCATTATTAACAGTGTGTTTTCATGTGAATCAAAAATTCTTATGCTCATAGATGGTGGAAAGCCTTACATTTAACAAAGATATCAGTTAAACAAGAATTGGTGTCAGAAAACAGTAAAATGTCATAGGACTAAACCAGGCATCGTAAACTATCAGAACATAATCCAACAACCGTACCGTCTACCTTGATGCTGACATCTCCCCAACCATTTTTCAACTCTTATGTACCATATCCTCTTTTCTACAGCTAAATCAAGGATATGGGTATGGTGACAGTGAAACTACAGTTAGGCAATGAAACTAAGGAAGGATAGGGAAAATATGCTGTCACTTACCACAGATAATGGCAGAAGGGACAGATGAACATAAAAAAATGTAAACACATGAGTAATGATATTCAAGAAATATTGTAAAGCTGTTTGTGTTTGTCTGGTCCTCCTGTGTTCATCAGCAGTAAGTTTTTGCTATCCTGTAGTTCCGTTGAAATCCATTTCTTAGTTTTTGCTTGATCTGCGCACAGGACAAATTTTTTTTAAATTCATGGTTTTTGCCCATATTTAATCAGATACTAAGTTACCAAGATTGATGAAAAGTATGTTATACGTCAACTAATGACAAAGATACTGCTCTGTACAGTTTTGTTGAAATACATTCTTTAATTTTTGTAAGATGCGTCAGAGACGGATCTACGAATTTTCCGAGGCAAGCAAAAACCTTCTGATTGCCGCCCCATCGAAAATGAGCCTAAGCAGTAGATGTGGGGGAGGGGGGAGGGGGGAAGAGTTGCCACTACATGAATGTTCTATATTGCACCCCTGGAAACATAATTTCGCTGCTCCCTGAAGTTGGCACCTGGGATAAGTGTTCCAGTTTGCCTCCCCCTAGATACGGCACTGAGATGCATTTACAGAAAGACAAACATTTCAAAATTTACATCAGTTGCTTTGTACTTTATTGGGATTAAATGTATCCTGTATCTATATCTTTACCCATGAAATAAGCTATCACTATGTTCAATTTTGTTAAAAGTATGTCCATTATTTTTTGCATGACTCACGGATAGACAGACAAAAATTCCAGATGTTACAGTTTTGGTATGTCTCTCTAGTGCACTTTGCAGTTACTCTCTTTGAAATAAATTTTATGTAAAAGTCTAACTTCTCTACAGTTTTATTATATAGTATAAATTAGAAGATATAATGATATTCAGAATAATTTATGGCAAAGACAAACTTTTCAGATACTCTTGTAAACTGGACAACTTGTATTTTTGCTGTATATTATAGTTATTCCTAGTTTTGGTATGCAGGATTGATTAATTTGTTAGTGGGGGGAACAGTTGAAGGTAAGAACTGTAGTGGAAGACAGATTATATATATTTATGAAACAGATAACTGAGGGCGTGGGTTGTGGAGATGAAGGGGTTAGCACTAGGTAGGAATGGGTGGACGATTGCTTCAAACCAGTCAAAAGTTAATTTATGGTGCTGAAGCAATTAACATATTAGTTGCAAATCTAAGCTTCTAAAAATGAAGTGAATCACTTTCAATTAAATAAAAGTTGATATAAATTGCCAAGTTCCAAAAAAATAAAATATTAAACATAAGGCATAGAATGTTGTCACTTTTATAGCTTTACAACACAATGCACCATAATGTATTCAATTAACATTATACATTGGATGGCAAAAAATTAATAGTTTCAGCACACCAGACTCATATTCAGAGATACATTTACTCACATAGAATAAATGAACAAAGCACACCTTGCATTATTACAAGTTTACATCGTTTCAAGGCAGCTGATCCAAATTCCTTTCTTCCCTAAGCCCAATATCATTTTTAATGTTTTAAGAACACCAAAAGTAATTGAAAGGTTTTTATGTTTAATCTTTACTGTTATTAAATGTGGGCATTTCAATTTTTATTTTAAATTAAATCCCATTTAATCACAGTAAAGGGGTTAAGCTCACCCTACAATCTAATAAACAAGTTCTAGTTACTTGATCAGACAAATTTAATCATCTTACCTCAATAAAATAGTATACTGAAACTATTAACAACCATCTGCAGGGTGACATACTAGCAGTATGGAGAAGTTCTTCAAACTGGAGAATAATTCTTCAGCATTTCTCACTTAAACTTACTCCTACCACAAATATCCTAGGGTCAACTTTGAGAAAGCAATAACAAGCTCACTTCAGACGTGTCCTTATGGGAAAACAAATATCTCAGTTACTAGATAAAGCTGTGCAGATAACTTATCTTCTACTACATGTGTATTATGTTTCTCTCAAGTACTTCCTGTTACAACCTGCCCCTACTAACAACATTGATAAATCAATATCTCATTGTAAATGATAAAGCGAAGAAGATAGCATGACAACCTTCAAGTATGAATATAATTTCCTGCTTCCTCATCATTTTTTGATTGTCATCTGAGCATGCTGACTTCAAGTTCTTAATGACAGATTGCTTAAAAAGTATGACATAGAGATTTAACACCATTTAATTACAATCACACATATGCTTGGTGGCAATTTTTCTACACATGTTTTCCAGTTCTTGTTTTTATCTTATATTCCTAGAATGCAATTTTTCCACTCACCTTCTTATAACCATTACAAATTTTAAATTCTTTCTGTGTTTTTGGTAATTTTTTCAACAATTTTCTCTGTAATTTATTACAATAACTGACTCGCACACAATATAAAATGTTACTACTCCCTTATGCCAGAAATAAAGTGTCATCTTTTCCTATCTCCTAATTCTTCTACCCATATCCTTCCAAACCTCATCATCAATATACACGATGTACACTCCCAGAACCTTCACCACTCTCCTATTATCTTCCAATAAATCCCAATTCAGTTGCTTTATCATATCCATTCCTGATTTGTTCTGCATTAATTTCCACATACAAATCAAGCAGTCCTTTTCAACCCTCCATCTCCTATATTTGATATCAAAAATGTTAGTCCCATAGTACAGCACCATGTTCAAGTAATGGTTTGACCGAAGTTTTGAAAGCAAATGATCACTTCTGTGGTACATCTCATGACCATCCTCTGAAATAAATGATGCATTTTGAAGCCTGTACTAACCATCTGTCCAATGTGACCCCAGTTGAGTTTGCTATCAAATGTTATGCCAAGATGTTTACACTTCAAACATAACTGGTTATTCCAAAAAAAAAAAAAATAATAATTAAGAAAGGTCATTTAAAAATGTCTTTCAAGAAGGCATAAACTGCAAGAAAAGAAAACACTTATCTAGTATGTTCCATGTACTGGAAGGTTGGGCCATGGAATCCTTTAATTATAATAATAATTATCTTCCATGTGATATATTTTGCTAAAAAGAGAATTGCATTTAGGGATAAAAGTACAAGATAGTGAAAATCATCTCATTGCCTTTTGGCTTGATGTGTATATTTTTTGTTCAGGGGACACAACATTGTGCAGGTAAAGCATGTATTTTAAGTTAAATATTTTGTAAGTATGACTACAATAGCAGAGCTGGATAGGAATGAGTACAAACTAGTGATTTCTGTTCAGTCAACTTAAACCATCTTCCCACCTCCTACAGAAAGCTTGTTTTTAACTTCTTTTTCAAGAAGGGAGAATGTTTTCACTTTCCATTATACTCAAATGAAATAGGTATTTTTAGGACCCTAAAAGTGGACACAAGGACTATAAGCAGGTAGCACACTGAAAGAAAATTTTTGTTGATCATATAACTAGGTATCATCAATAATTTTAGTTATCTGATAACACAAGGAGATATGAAATATGTGTTAGGTTTCCTCAAGTACTATATTATTAATTTTAATATACATAGACTGTAAACATTGGTGAATGGTATGGGAAAGAGCCTTCACTTACACAAGCAAAGAAATTTCCCTTTGTTTCAGCTTTTATAGCTCATCAAAGTTATTAGAGCCAAGAGAACAGGGCAAGGGGGGAGGGTGTAAGAAACAGGAAGCAATTAGATCATGGCATTTTGATGAACCATTATGCTTGAGTGATTTCAGAAACCATGGAAAAACAAAATCTGCATGACCAACCAAAATTCAAACGAGTAAACTCCAAAAAACCTGGCCTGCTTTCCTCTGTATGTTGTTTCATTTCTTCATATATTTTACAGGATCCTGAAAAATGTCTTAATGCAGATTGTTAAAAAACTCACGAGAACCAAAAAACAACACAGCATTTTGTAAGGGGAATAAGGACAACACGTTTTCTCTGAATTTGTGATGTTCCTTTACAATTTTTTTTTAGTTTTGTGTTTTTATTATTATTATTACTCCATGATTCACAAAAAGTATGTGGCAGAGGGTGCATTGCACCTATCCGAAAGGGTAGGCCTAATAGTTTGGAAGGGATATACGGGATATGGCAAGAGGCACCCATCGGCTATTGTGAGGAACCATACCAGCATTCACGTGGAATGATCTGAGAAAACCATGGAAAACTCAGATCAGGTGTTTCAGAGGTTGGTTAATATGTAATGCATAGATAGACTGCTTTGACAATATCATAAGATGGAAAATGGAAGATTAACATTAAACATTAAAATTGCATGCAACAGATACTCAAATGATATCACTTCATCTTAAAAAGATATTGTATCCCCAGTATTATTAATCAAGATTGGAAAGGTTTGTGGGATTTCTTTGTGTAACATGATTAATGTCTTTTCTGTCACAACATGAAACTCTTCATTAAGAATTAGTCACCAGCAATTTTCAAATCAAAGCAACCACATGCATGTTTTCTTTGCACATTAAGGTAACATTGGTTTCACTCATCCAAATTAAATAAAAATATCTAGATTGATGTCATTCATTACCAATACAGATTTATCATTTAAATTAAGAATTTCAATATTGAAAGCTAAGATGCAGCAGATATAACACTTATTAAAGTAACACAAACTCAAAAAAGTGCTTTTGCAAACTTAGCCCCATGTGTGTGTGTGTTTTTTTTTTTTTTTTTTTTTTTTTTTTTTTGTCTCCACAGCCCATCTAAGCAAATACCAGGCCTAGTATCCAAGTCTACAACTCGATCAAAAGATATTAAACTGTTAAATATCCTGATTTGTTTAATAATCACAACCAGTATCATTGACATCATCACTGTCAATGACCATACTATTTACTACAATGTCCAATGACATATACCTCAATTGTTTTAATTAATTGAATAGCTGCAGTCACAAAGAACACGGGTCAACTTTTCTAAATTTTACAGGAGAGATAAAAAAACTTTGTTTTTCTTCCAAAACAATAAAAAAAAAGTAATTATTGATACATATTGAAAGAGATGCACAAACTGGACAATTTGATACCTTAAAAGCAATTTTTAGTATGCAAATTTGAAAATTTTGGACTTGTGCCCTTTTGGCACTCAATAGTCCTAAAATAAGAAATAATGCCTGAAACATCCAGTCCAAAATAATAATACTTTTTTACTGAGTATGATAAAACATTTCAATTATCATAACATCATATTATATTAAATTATGATAGTTACACAAAATGGTAAGCTCTAAAAAACTGAAAATAGCAGAACATGCAAAAAAGAACAGAATAACAAACGCTTGGATTTCAGAAGGTGAAGTTTGCAAATTATTTTGAATTTATTTAAAAGTAAAATTCTTTATTTCAAAGGACGAAAAAATCGCGTTCAGTCACCTTCTTTATCTACATCTATACTCTGCAATTCACAAAATTGTGGGTGGCAGAGGGTGCTCAGCACCAAAGCTAATCTCTTTGTTGTGCATTCCAATGCCTAATGGTACGAGGGAAAAAAGAATTCATATAAGAATCAGTGCGGCACCTTATTTCTCTAATTCTGTCTTTCCTGTTCTTCCGACTCAAATAGGTTGGTGGAAGAAGTATCTCACTACACTCGAAATTGAAAGTGGGAGTACGCATGTTTACCAATGGGTTTAAACGAAACGTGTGTCGTCTATCTACCAGAGACTCCCAGCCTAGTCTACTAATCAGTTCAGTGATGCTTTCATAAGGACTGTAACAAGCGGTCATGAATCGAGCGGCTCTTCTCTGTACATTCTCTATACTTTCGATCAACCCCTTATGAAACGGATCCCAAATGGCACAACAATAGTCCAAATGTGGACGCACAAGAGATTTGTACGCTATCTCCTTTGTTTGTTCATTACAATTTTTCAAGATTCGACCTATGAATCGCAGCCTAGAATTTGCTCTACCTACTAACAAATTAATGTTTATGTCCCATTTCATGTTCTTTTGTACTGTTACTCCCAAATATCTCATAGAATTGACCATGTCAATAACTGTATTGTTTAACTCGTATTTATGAACAATTGGATTCTTTTTGTTAGTTATGCTCATTGTCTTGCACTCAGCGCACCAAGCCAAAATAACATCCAGATCACGTTGAATTTCTAAGCAATCGGCCAAATTTCTTACTTCCATATAAATAACTTCATCATCAGGAAACAATCTAAAAAGGCTTTCACTTTGTC
Source organism: Vandiemenella viatica (assembly GCA_031002005.1). Classification (NCBI taxonomy): domain Eukaryota; kingdom Metazoa; phylum Arthropoda; class Insecta; order Orthoptera; family Morabidae; genus Vandiemenella; species Vandiemenella viatica. The sequence goes on from CM061914.1 coordinate 134,850,050, forward strand.
TCCGAGAGCATTTATAAAAATTAAGAAAAGAAGTGGTCCTATTACACTTCCTTGAGGTACACCCGATGTAACATCTAGATTAGAAGAACTTTCTCCTTCAACGACGACGTACTGCGACCGACCAGTTAGAAAATCCTTTATCCATTCACAAAGCTGATCCGATATACCATACGCTCGAAGCTTCGCTAAAGGGCGGTTGTGTGGCACAGAGTCAAAGGCTTTCTGGAAATCTAAAAAAATTGCATCTACTTGTGAACCTGCATCAATAACTTTCATTACGTCATGTGTAAATTGGGCCAGCTGTGTTTCACATGATCTTTTCTTCCGAAATCCGCATTGATTTGTTGTCAGCAAATTATTTTCATCTAGAAAATTCATGATGTTTGAGCATATAATAGGCTCCATAACTCTACTACAACTCTACATCGGAGCTAATATTGTAGTTCTGAGTTGTAGAAATCCAGGTGGTGTTCTTTCATGGAGGAGAGATTCGAAGAGTTTGCCTTATGTTGGCGACCTTGCTAGACTTTGTAGGGAATTTTCCAGTGCAGGCTTTCATTACAGTCCACTGTCAGACACGTGTGTTTGGTTTTAAAAAGTTGATCTTGTTTGTTTTTATTCAACCCCCCTATGAAGGTGCTAGCTTCAATTGAGCGTTTAGTGTTTGTAGAGTAGTGGAAAGCAATATATGAGGATGGCTGAAATGTAGTTTTCTGCTCCCTAGGTGTTTTATTTCCATACGATTTGGCCAACAATGGCGATTTCTTGAAATAAGAGGACCACCATCTGTTGGCATCTAAAACTTCGTCAATTTCCAAGGACTCCACTTGGAATGCACTGCTTGCCAAAAGGATAATTCCTTAAATCGATCTGGAATATAATCCATGGACACCAACATAAATCTTTTATAACAATCTTCTTGATGCATTCTTTTTCTAGATAGTTGAGGAACATCACTATCTGATCCAGAGAACATGTTGATACCGAGACTTCAAAACCACTACTAAAGAAATGTATGATTGTCAATAATGAAAAAAATTGAAAATAGACTTTGAATGGAAAGTTTTGGAAGTTGAACATTGGGTGCAAGTGCCTTTTCTGCTGTCATTCAATTTTTCTGTGCACAATTCATACACCTTCTGGACTGAATACTCATACCCTTTCTGCACACGCAGACTCATCTACATCCAAACAATCGAGGTTTTGGAGAGAGTGAATAAGAGAAAAATTGTGACTAATGCCCTTTCTGATCTCAATGATTCAATTATTGTGTTGAATTTTATGATTTGGTAGCAATTTCCCTACTCACTTTCTTCTATTATTAATACTGGAATTTACTTTCAGACTCCAAATAAATTTACTATATAATCTCTTGTGAATGCAGAATCATCAAAATTGAATGTGCTAAATTTAAACACAGCTACACAAGAATGATTATGATAAAAAATACAATCACTTAAACATATAGACTTAAACAAAATTGTTCACAATTTCATGTGCGAGGAGAATAAAGACATCAAAAACTAAATAAATCTATATGAGAAATAACAAACAGAATTTTAGTCTCGCTAAACAATAATAAATTGTAAGGAAGGTTTATTTTGAATGAGCCAATGTGAATAGGGCAATAAAATATCAAAAAATGGGTAATAAGGTGATTAATGTTTAAAAATGCAAAATTTGTAACTGTATATTAATGTCATAATAAATTTCAGTACATGGTCAAAATAAATATTTACGTTACACAAATGCAAATTTACTATATTGGGTAAATATTCTTTTTGTCTTCAAATAGTTCTCAAAATATATACATCAATAACAAATGAAAGTCTGGTGTGATACCATATAACAATATGGCATCAGGGCAAACATTAATTAAGTTAGAAGCTGCTTTATACTACAATCAGCAGCAACAGTTAACAATTATGAACCAGATAACAAAACTGGCAATAGGCCTGAATTAAACATATCAATATGACATTTCTGTTACCTGTTTCAGACACATATATTTATAATGATTAATAACACATCAGTTCATGAATGAAGTGTGTATTCACAAGAAAGGAGGTACCTATGCCAGTAAGGACATTGAAGAGCATACAATACTAAATCACATGACACAATTTATTGCTGTGTCAAAAAGGGGTGTTTAACAACAAATATTGGAAATAATATTTTTCATGTTTATGCAGATGTTTGATTAACAGTAGTTTATGTACCCTGTTTTCTCATACCTTCCCTATTTCCTATTTTTGATTTTTAAGAATATGACACAATTTACATGACCTTCCTCTCAAACTCATTTGAAACTTCCAAGTGTACCAAACTTTTCTTAGCAGCAAAAAGATCTTTCAGTAATTATTCAAAAATATTATTGGATTGTACCTTATTCTACTTCAAAAATATAAATCTAAAAACACAAAGACACTATTATAAGCTCACATCATTGTACTCATAATGCAGCAAATTTAGTACCCACTGAGAATCAAACTGAGGAATGTTAACACTATACATGTTAAGTTTATAAATTCAGCAATACTGAACATCTCACAACAATAAAATGCTATTGTCTACAAACATACCAACGAGTACTTTCCAGATTCACAAAGTTGAAAGTGACATTATCAAGAATGTCAACCTCTCAGAAAAAGTCTGCTGCACGAGCCCTCTTAGGCAAGCAAAGCAGGTCATCAGTAATGTTGTTGTTGGGTGTAGACTGCTGGCGACGTATGCTAGCCAGTACCGCTGCTCGTGCAGATGCAGAGCCTGCTGGGCCTGGTGTGGCCCTTCCAGGTGTTCGTGTTACTGGTGTAGTCATAGTGCGATGTCGTGGACTAGGGCTATATGATGCCTGTAAAGCTCGGTCCCCTGTGCGTAACTGTGCAGTTGCAAGTCGCCGAGCTGCAGGAGACATTGAGTTTAGGCGTTCAAGTGTACCAGAGCCAGGTCGTGGAGATGGACTGCAAAAAAGAAAAAAATATTCATAAGAACATAATGCACATTGGTTGCTTTGTAATTAAAACAATATTTTGTTTATCAACATCAATAAAAAAAAAGATATATGGTAAAATCCCACATTGGGAATTATATATGAAGCCAGAAGTGCCAACATTTTGTTGACTAGATCTTGAAGGAGGAAATAACAGACATATAGAAAAAATTTCACAGACCCAAATAAACAAAACATTTAATTAATAAACAATGTAATGCTTGACACTGAATACAAGAATGTTTTACACAATAGGCTGTAACTCTTTTAAAATAAACTTTGTCTATTAACAACTGTTTTATTGATGTTTTCACCAGAATATGTTTTGTCCTAATTGTATGGGGCATTGTCAGTGGGAACTTAGTGGTAGCTATTAAATATTCCCACTAACAATGCCACATACTATAAGGCCAAAACATATCTGGAGAAAACATGAATAAAACACTTGTTAATAGCTGGAGATTAATTTAAGACATTTTTGTAACAATTGAGAGACATGGCCAATAACAAAGTTATTATAACCTGTAACTCAGTAACAATTTTGATTGCTCTGTACTACCAAACAAAGTAGTAAAGAAGAATATTATATTTGTAAAGGCTTTCACATTAAACAGATCTTAAAACTGTGGGATAATCTGAACTATTTTTTTCTATTTATTAAAAGAATGATGACTGACCTTGGCTGGCTATGATTCTATTTATGACAGAATTTAGGAACTATAAGAATCAGTGCAATATTTTGCATATTATTTTTAGCTGTAATGTCTTAGTTGAATCAGGTTTTATTTACTGCATAAACTGAAAATCCTTAAATTTGGATCGTTCATTCTATAACTTTTCTTTGGCAATTCAGGAAAAATATAAATTAAGTAAACGGATGTTTAAATTAAAAATGTGAATCATATTTTAATACTATGTTCTGCAGTGACACCACATTTGTGTCAAGTATAAAACCACCAGGCAAATACAGGTGGCACTATTAAAGTGTTTGAATTTATTAGCATGGAAATACACAAATACTATGTACAAATTTGGTTGATAATTTATTAAGTTTATTAAGTTATATACCAAGTTTTACTATCATCACTCCATTTTTAAATTCTTTTGTCAATCATCATATTTTTGTTATTCTAGGACACAAAAACACGCCTGCAATTCGCATCTGAATTGTTAAAACCATCTGATGATGAGCAATGTATGCTTGAAACCGGTAATGGTAAAATAAAATAAAGCAACACCATAAACTGTGACTGGTCGCTGTATTCAATTATCAACCAAATTTGATATCACAGTCGCTGATTCCACAAGTCCACCGTGGACAAAATATTACTATGTACAAAATACTAATAAGATTGACCAATACAAAAAGTGCTTTTATTTTACTGCCTATGATGTTCTGTAATAACAAGTTGTATGGTCTCTTGAAAAATGCTATTGAAAGGTGATGCGATCTATCCGAAGCCTGCTAGCATCTAACAAATCATTGTTGGCATATCTTGGTTAAAAAATAATAACAATGACAAACGTATTAATAATAATCAAACCAACAGCTGCTAAATTCATTTTTACATGCAATAGTATTTATGTTAAAACCAGTAAAAATTCAATAATTTGAAAATAATTATCTCTATAAGTATAAAACTTCAAATTTATCAGCTTATAGTCACATTTTTATCTGACTAGACAATGCATCGACCTATTAAGGCCTATTTAGTCAAAGCATTTTTTAAAATGGTTTTATACAAGTTATCTAATCATGATTTATTCAAGCTATAGTCATAGCTGATTTAAGATTCTGAATATTTTAAACAAATTGTGAGCAGATGTTTTGAATTTGTCCTCATGTCTGAAATTAAAATGCACCTACCAATAATCTAAGTTGAACTTCAAAATTCACATTCAACAGTTTCACTAGTCTCAGAAAACTCTTCACAAATAAATTCTAAATAGCTCACAATAGAAGTCCATCTCAATAATTTCATGTGTTCCCATATTCCCAACATTCTAAAATCTACATCTGAATCTTGTCACTTCACAAATTTGTCTACACATCACCAGTCAGCTTATATGCAAACCTGACAAATCCTGTATGTGCTAATCTATCAATGGTAGTTTACACAGCATTAAATACTACAACAACTGTTATACTATTTAATATATCAGCATTTTTCTATACAAACTTGCATTTTGGGTATGGATGAACTAATTCACTTCAGTTATCTGTTTCTCTCTGCCCTTAACTGAGTTCGTACAGCAACTTCCTGCATCATTCAGCCTCCTCTTCTCCCCTCCTTCACTTCAGCTCTCCTAATCGTATTTCTCACCACCCCTTTCTTGGAAATACTACAAGTCTAACTGCTTTAAATTCACAACTGGACATAAATGATCTACACACATTTCTCCAAGAATACTCCAGTCTCACAATATTCATTCATAGAATAAGATAAATACTCACTTTTTTCCTACACGAATTATGAGAAGTGTTTCTATCATTATTTAACTTATCAATAAATGAAACTCATGATTCACTCTCTCCCCTATAAAATTTTTGGTTCATAGCAACGTTACACTACTTACGTGGCAAGCTGCTGGTAAGCGGCAGCAATAGCCTTGGTCTTGCGGTCTCGGTGCCTTTCCCCAGCCCTTTCAGCCAATGCGAGTGCAAGCTTCTCCCTTTTTGGAGGTTCGGGCATACGGAAGCTAGGGCCGGTGTTAGGTCTAACTGGAGTGTCTCCACCATCCAGCCGGAAAGGAGTTCCCTCTATTTCACCCCAGGTCATCAGTGGGGATTCATTCACACCTAAGAAATGATTAACATGTTAACATAAAAGCACCAATGGACATCTTTAAGAAATGATAGTAAGCAATCCAAGCTAAGAGCAATAAAGTCCATCTCTTACAAAAACAGAAGACAGGAAGCTACGATTACAAAAAGTAGGATGAACAATCTTAGTTCCCTCTAACACAGCAACAACATCTGAACTTTGCAGTATCCTACATATCCTAGATTCTTCTTCTCCTTGGCCTCAACATCCACTATCAGTCATCATTTATGTTTCCCCTTCTCTGGTAAATTCACCAATTAGAATTTGTATATTCAATTTTTTTTAGAGTTTTTTTCCATCCTGGCCCTGGCAGACCAAGAGACACAGGCAATCGGTGTGTAATTATGAAAGTTGGAGGACATGAGCCTTACCTGTGATAGAACTGGATTTGTCAGATCCAGAGCAATTATCTTATCAGAGGAATGTTGTGATGGGTGTAATTTTGTTTGTGAAATTTGTACTTCACAAGGCAGAGACTGGGGTCCAACCCAGCCTCCAACTTGAAGATTGCAGGAAACTGCCTAAAAATCACAATCAGGACAGCCAGTATGCAGGAAACAGGATTCCCTAATCCAATGTTGTGACACTTAATGTGTGCAGCCAAACTAGCTGGAGGATATGAGTTAAGTTTTTATATAAACTTTGTAAACCAGCTATTATACTTTTAATTTTATTTATTTCACTTAATGCCCTCCGCCATTGATCTACATTAGGTTTTTTTTTTTTTTCACTTTCTTTTGCTGCTCAATTGTTTGTCAATGAATTTCCTTCAGTCACTTAGTATCCTTCACTGCAAATGTTGGACTTACCATCATCACATTTACTTTCTTCTATGATTAGAAAGTAAACCAAAATATCTTATTCCAAGTTATTTCCCCACTGCAAGTCTTCAGTTTTTGTAAATAATTGGTTTGTTTTCTCTGTCCTTATTCAAATTCTAGTTCCTCTATATAATTGGTGATAGTTGATACGCCAGTAGGTTTCAGAAGAAGTGTAAAAGAGGCAGTATCAGCACTGTATCTATAAAATTCCAAAAAATGGATTGGCAAAGTTCTGAGATATGACTGTAATTAATTTAACAAGTTTCAAAACTGTGAAAATTGAGCAAAGAAACTGAAATATTATTATTATTATTATTTTGAGTAATCAAACTGAAATTAAGAGGATGGACAGTTTCAGTACTAATTATTTACATAGATAAAATTACTACCTGTGACAGGAAACATTTCCAATCATTATTTGACAACTTAATCAAGTAAACTGAGATTAAGGATACAAAATGGGTCAGCTCTTTAATAAAACAGGAGGTTACATGTTTTCTGCCAAAGAAGTTGGACATAAATGAAGTACATTTTTAATAAGGAAAGGGAACAAAATATTGACCAAAACTTAACAAAAGTTGAAGGAATGTTGTATGGCAAGAAAAATGACACAGCCACAAAAAAAGCATGATTATGGACTCTGCTCTTCCTGATGAAAATAGAAGATGAAGAATATGGCTAGGATCACACCTGAAAAGTATATCTCTTGAGAGGTCTCTCACCTTACTCTACTTCTCTCCTGATGCCTAAAGCCCCTAGACCCCTGCCCAAAGTCCATAATAAGGAGGGCAATCCTGGATGTCCTATAGTTACTGGCTATGGTTTATCCTTGGAGTGCATATCTGCCTTCACAGAGCACCATCTACAACCATTTACCCATTCTCTCTCATCCTATGTTATTCCCCTACCTCTATCAGCTGATTTTCTTCTCCTGGCCACATCAGCTCTACCTACATCAACATACACCATTGCTAGGGTCTACAATAATCCTACATTTTAATAGCTGCCACCCACATCAAATGAAATGATCTTTCCCCCAGCCTAGCCGTATGCTCAGTACATCTCCTCCAATCAAGAAACCCTTGTCCTATATTCAAACAACCTTTGGCACTTATATAACAAAATTATGTACTGTAATTGGTCTGTAAACAGATATCCAAGGCCATAAACTGCCACCACACCAAAACACCCATCATGAGTAACCTGAAGCCACCTGTAATCCTGTCCCTGAACCAAAAATCCTTTGCCGAGGCTACAACTTTCTCAGATCACATTCTCCCCACTACCCACATCTCTTTTGGCAGACAATCCAACTAGAAACTATACTGGTCTATAAATACCAACCCACTAATACTCCTAATTCATAGCTCCTTCCCATGCATTTAGTGTTAATGCAAAACATATAGTAAGCGTCCAGTCACCACAAATTATTGCTATTCTACCAACTGAGAAACCTGTCCCATTGCATTCCATGCCACTTGTATCACAACTAACCTCATGAACCAGCTCAAATGTCTCCGATGCCCAAGTTCTTAAATCAGACTCACCATACAATGGCCCTTGAAACCACTTCTATGAGAAATGGCATGCATTCTCAATACCAGTCACTCCCAAGTCTTCAGTCTCAGATAATAATTTACCAATCCACCCTGATAAGCCCATCATTTGCAAGCAGGGTTTATTCATTTTTTTTATATTAGTTTATTTACTGTTTGCATATTTTAGGATAATTTTTCATAACTTTATTTCTTTAATTATCACCTTAATATTAAACTTCTTTCTGCACAATAAAATTTTCAACATTGTTTTTGTCACCACCCACCACACCTACACTGAACAGTCAAACACAAGCATACATGTGGTTGGCCTGATTGCAGGCAATTTTGTAAACCTAACCATATCCTTCATCTTCTATTTTCATGAGTAAGGACAAAGACCAAAATATGGTGTTTCATGCCTCCAACTTTGGTAAGTGATAGATCTACTTAAATTTCCTTTCCATTCTATTTCTTCCTGCTCCATTGTTTCTGAGTATGTTGTCAGATGCACTGCATAATATACAATCCTTGTGTCTCAGGGAAAAAACTGAAATTCAATTATACATTTTGGAACAAAATAACAATATATGAACTATACTCATGACTTCATCACTATACTGGCCCTCATTTTCATCCTTAAATAGTATTATTAACACCAACAACTTAATTTTTAGCTATAGCTTCCCAATGTTACTACAGTCTATGAGAACATATTTTATATGTTTGTATGTGACCATTCATTCTGATGGATAATGAGTTTGAGGTCAGGCCAATGTAGGAACTTGGACAGCGGAGGCAGGTGAGCTGGTAAATGTGGGTGGTACAAGTGGCATGACCTATTATGGGGTAGGTTTCACCAGTAGTAGGGTTTCTATAGGTAGTGGTAGGTGGATGCATACCGCAAGTATTGCAATGGTGTCTCTTACAAGGGAAGGATCCAAACTGTGGTTTAGAAGCAGCAGAGGCTTGATATTTATGTACAAGAATGTTTTTTTAGATTAGCCGGTCTGCTGAAGGTGACTTGGGTTGTGGTGGAAAGGATAGTGGGAAGAATGCGGCACATTTCAGGAAAGGATCTATGAAAGTCATAGACCAGACGAAGAATTTTTTTAGCAAATATATTTTATATTCAAATTCTAAACCAAGGGTCCCTAAAATTACCCACCTGGTGCTGGGGAAGGTGTCTTGACAAATGAGAAGCCAGCAACAGCGGGTGTTGCATTGGCTTGAGTCAACTCCTTTCCATCAACACCTATTTTTCCTTCTAGGGCATGAGCTTGGCTCTGTGCCAGCTGCTGGATCACCTCCTTACTCTGGCGTTCATCAAATGGGTTCTTTTCCAGTCTTGTGTTTTGATGAACTACTTCCTGCTTCCTTTTTGCTTGTTCCACCTGTTCCTCAGGTGTCAGTGCCACACCTGTCACAAATAAGATAATATGCAATAAAAATCCCAAAATCATAATAAAAATATATATTTCATCATGTGAAAATCAATACAAATTATTGACTCTTAAGATTTGGTAACTATTAGCTGAAATCTGCTCCCACAAAATATCCAGTACATTCGATAGTCGATACAGTTTTCTTAATTTCAGTGGCAACTAAAGGAATATTTCATTACTGGTGCAGTTACATACAACAAAGTTATCTAAAAAAAATGAATAAATAAAATAATCTCTATTGTTCATATTACTAATAAAAAAAGTTTTGAGCTCAAATTTACTTCCTGCTTGTTAGACCCATCGTGCTTTCACCACAGTTCCATTTGCCTTATTATTCATACTTCACCTCTAAAGGCCACGCCCTACTTCAAGTCATTGCCATTCTCCCACCATGTGGAGGAGGATCGAACTATATTTCCTTTACAGTTCATAACTAGTTTCTCCATATACTCATTCCAAGATTTTCCTTGGCATAAAAAAAAAGTAAACAGAAAAAACTTTGGATAAATTTTCAAAGAAAATATGAAAATACTTTATGGAATGTCTAGAAAAACCTAGAGATATGTTGACCAAAGTACTCGACACATTAGGTGAAAAAGAAAGAATAAGGAAACCTTGGAAGGATGGAAGAAAGTAACAAATAACAGGGAACTGAAACAATAGCTTTAAAAAAATGAGATGGAGTTAGAAATGGCAGTGACAGCCTCCAAATAGGCAATCACTACAAAGAGATGTATTGGCAGTGGAAATGGTGGACGTAGCAGGAATAATGATAATGCAGAGGTTTCGTAGAGATATGTGGGCAGTTTAGAATAAACAGAAAATATCACAGGACTTAAGGAAGGGGGTTATAATGCCAATTCGTAAAATAGGGAGTACCTCAAAATGTGATAACCACAGGAGCATCACATCATAGAATTACTGCCTGAAAATGTACACAAAAAAACTCATTGAACATAAAATCAAATTAAAACTAGAAGGAACACATGGAGAACGAAACAATAATAATTATAAATTTATTTTTTCACCTCCGTTTCTAGAAAATATACATGTGTGCAGATGTCAAGAACTAAACATCGACATCCACAAAGATGACCTCCGTTACAACCCTCTTCTTAACATTGTTTAAAAATAAGAAAGGACAGGGAAAGTAAACCCAACACTTGCCAAGCTGCTACCCATGGCAGTGCCATGTCTCTAATAGTAAGTGTTATTTAAAAATAAGTTTTGGAAAATAGTGACAGTAAAAAAATCTGTTAGGCAATAACATAAGGAATGATAAGAAAAATAATCCAGTAACTTACCACAGAAAAAGGCAAGTGGACCATAACAAATACACGTTAGAATATTTCAGTATAAGCCTTACTCACCATGTGATTTATGAAACAAGTGGTGAGTTTTGGTGCATACTCATCCAATCCCATTGCCATATGTCCCCATCTAATCATGAGTAAGACTTATAGTGAAATATTGTAAAGTTTGTTCAAATTTATGTAATCATCATGGCCCTCCCAACTTCATTTGTGGTGAGTGATGGGTTCATTTTCCTTATTCCCATTAACTAACAGCATTTTCACTGTCATTGTTTTCAAAGTCTTCATTTTAAATAACCTTCTTTGTTGTGGCCCCATCTTAATCTGTAACGAGTGACTGGTTTATTTTCCTTGGCCCTTTTTTTATACATAAGAATGTATTACATCACTAAACCATTCTAATGTAATAAAACTTCAATGACTATGGAAATGAATTTGAAAGACTGGTATATGTTACTAACCATCTGGCACATACATGATGTAGTTTTTGTTGGTATAACCCCAAGTGTCAATCATCAGAGGACGCTCTTTCCCTGCTGCTTGCTCCTCAATTGATGGGACAGCTAGATTTGCATTCTTGGTTTGCTCAGAATTCTCTTCTTTAGAATACAGCCATGCATACTGTGCACACAAACAAAAATTATAATTAATTATTGCAAAATTTAGAAAATGTATCAAACTTAGCCAACTTATCACAGAGTAATGAAGAATATTAGAGAACTGGAATGAAAATTACTTCAACAGTAGAAAATCAAAAATGTCTTTCTCAATTTCTTTTCAACTCTATCCTCTGCATCACAGATGATGTGAAATTATTGATTTTCTGTTTAACTGACTTGACAATGTTGTGACAATTTTTTTTTTTTTACTTATGGCTTTATGCCACGTCAACGTCGAGGTCATTAGAGGAGAGATGGGACTGGGGACGGGAAAGAATTTGGCCATGGTCTTTTGAAGGAAGCTTTCCGGTATTCATGTGGAGTGATTGCGGGAAACCATGGACAACCCAAATCTGGATGCCCGGATGGGGATTCGAACTCCTGTTCTCCCAATTGCGAGGCCAGAGCGCTAACCGCTCACTCACCATGCTCGTTGTGACAAATTAAATAGGAAAATGTGAAGCCACTTTATGTGCAGCAGTAGCAGGAATTTGAAGTAAAAATTGAACACCATTCATCCTATTTATGAGTTATTAATTATTTAGACTTCTTCTGTTACCAAATCTTAAAGTTTCATTGTATAAAGATCGACAGGATGTTTAAAATAAAAATTGAAACTGAAATATTAATCATTTCTTCCACAAAAAACTGAACTACAGTCACGACAAAATATTACCAATGAATGCTATCTGGAAGTCTTCCATCACATTAGTAATGCTGTAAATTATAATAAATTGGACTTGTAGGCAGCTGGAACATTGCAGCTGCATCAGGATAATGCACTTACTCATTTCTAATACACGATATTGTGTATAAAAACTGAAGTATTTTGATTCACTGGGTTCCCCATTCTCCCAACAAGGCCCCTTGTGATTTCTGGATATTCCCCAAATGAAAATTCCAATGAAAGGTAGCCAATCTGAACCACAGAAGACATTATATGGGACACAATAACATAGCTGTACTCTATTCACAAAGAGGCATCTCTGAAATTCTTTCAACAATGAAGAGATAATTAAGAGAAATGTGGGAAAAACCAAGGAGACTACTTTCAAGATGATTGAGATTTTAGACCATTAGGAGTTTGCTTTTTTTAAAATAAATAAATAAAAAAAACAGGTAAATGTAAGATATACAGCACAAATTACTACATGAAGTCTCATCAAAACTTTCAGTGAGTTTAAATTGTAATTCAGTAATCACAACATTATTCATTACACCACAACAAGTTTATATATTATTTGCTAATCTACACATGCTGCTAGGCTACTAATACTTGATATTCATCATTTTGTGAGCCAAAAAAGAAGTTTTCCAGAAATAAATGGTGCAATAAAGGCTGTAATTAGCAATTTTTGGATGCTCTAAACTTTGAATAACACAAATAATGAGAGAGGTTATTTTTATAACCTTGTGCTATTCGTACCTTCTGCCGGTGCTTGACATCTGCTTCTTCCATGATTTCTTGGAAGCTCTGGTTGTCTTCGCTGGTATGCAGGTTTAAATACTGGTCAAGGCTAAGCTTTGAAGAGCCATCCTCACTGGGCTTCTTCGCCTCACTACCGTCTATACATCCGCCCTCACTGGCTTTTGTGCTATCATCCCGACCACTTCTTGCTGAATCCATCTGTTTTGGAGTGGTGGCACCATTACTGCCAAGCAGATCATCCTCTCTTCGCACATCCAGTGGAGTTTCAAAGGTTGCTGGACTTGCATCTGTGATAAATATAAATATGCAATTAATTACTAAACAAAACTCATGTCTCAAAATTGTTTATGTCAACAATGAACTTTCTCTAAAATGTTTAGGTTATACAACCATGTGTGGCTAATGTAAAGATGTAGCCACACCATGATCATTTTAATTAAAAAAAATAGTACACTCAAGTTCAGAAAGTGTGAAAGGGCCAAGAATATTACAAAAATTGACATGATGTAAGTAGTAAATGTCAACTATATTACTTTTACTGTTCAGATAATGCAAGATCACAAGTTGCTGCCATATATTTCAATGCATCATGTTGTTACTGTGCTGTGTTGCATCTGAATTCATGATACAATATAGCTCCAAAAATATTACCAGAGATTTAAATATGCTTGTTTTTCCATTCGTAAACATCCTTGACAAGGTTTTAGCTTGTGAGGTCTGTCCATCCACTTCATTCACACACATAAACACCTAACAGATATTAAGAGCAATATCTTTGCCACACTCATAATGATTTACTCTCTTTCCATTTGGGTCTGAAAAGTTAGTTTACTACAAGGGCAACTGCAAAATGTTGTTAAAATGTAAAATTTATCAACATATTATTTTATAATAGAAATAGCCATTCTGAATTTACCATTTCAGAAAGGAGCAGGATATTAATTATATTTGTTGTATTTAGAGTGCACCTAACACCAATAAAGAATAAGGTTTTCAGTAAATTTGAAATTTTATTCTCTGAAGGTAATGATATCCAGTTCTCATTTACAGACAATTTGGAAACTAGTTGTAGTGAAAGAGGTATGCTGATGTGCAAAGGCATATTCAAAGATTTTACCACATTCGTTTACTAAAAAAACTTAACTTCCACCATCTTTGTTGTTATATCAATCTTATGAATAATTGTAACGCCAATGCAATTGAAATTGTTGTTTTATTTCCGAACGCGTTTCGCTTCATTTGCGAAGCATCTTCAGCGGTTCTGTCTGAAGATGCTTCGCAAATGAAGCGAAACGCGTTACAATTATTCATAAAATTGATCCTATCGCAATTGAGGAAATGGCCCACAATATCCAGATGTTTGTTGTTATATATTGCATACAGCAACAAACTTTCTCATTAACAAACTTACAGGGTCGTTAGAGTTTGGACAGGATGTGGTGGCAAGTAACAGGAAGGAATTTGGCCACAGCTTATTTTAAGACACCTTTCTGCCATTTGTAAATGATATTGGAAAACCACAAAAATCTAAATGACTGGACATTTAACATTATCAAGGCAATATCAAAATCTTTTTTCAAATTCATAAATCCCTTAATGTAGCCTTGGTTGTCTTGATTTATCATTGAAGTATTAAATATAGACATAACTGAAACTTTTATCATAGTTCCTCTCTTCCAAGTCAAATTTGACGTTTAAGATATTTTCAGTTTCCTTACTATTCTCGTACCATATTGGTTTATAACTAAAAAGTGTTATTACACTACATATTCAGTAGTTAACAGAGTATATTTGCGGACCTCCAACTAATCACTTGTTATGCCTTACCAAAGAAAAAAAATTATATTTTCCAAATATGGTTAGCAACAATGGAGCAAAAAAATGTCATGAGACATAATTAATTTTATTTCTTATCCACTTTTTTTGTTGTTTTACGCCTCGTTGATGTTAAGGTCATGAGAGACAGGAAAGGGCTGGAGGCAAGGAATTTGGCAATGACTTTTTGAAGGAACCAACCCGGCATTCACCTAGAGTGAAATGGGGGAACCATGGATACGCAAATCTGGATGACCGGATGGGGATTTGAATCAACTATGTATAAGAAACTGGTCCATGTATCTGTAGCCCACGCAAACAAATTTCTCTGTAAAAATTAAGTATTACTGAGGATTAATTTAAAAATTACATAAAATTTATTTTTGAATCACATGCAGTATGTATTAGGAACAACATCAGCTGGCTTTCGCAAAAAAGTGACCAACATTGTGTGTGCTCCCCTCCTGTACCCTTCTAATTCTTATTAACACATCTGATACACTGTACCAACGTGAGCTGGGGTATGGAAATATTGTGTAGGGACTGGAAGGAAACCAGCTGCATCTTATATTAATGATATGTTCTCAGAGACATGTAGAATGCTTTTGGAAAAGCAATAGATGCTGAAATCTGTAACAATGCAGTTTTTATTACAAATCGTTATTTTTTATGCATAAAAAACTAAACAAGAAACAGCAATTATTCACAGTAACATAATAATTTCACTATATTTAATCAATTTATTTTTTAAATTTCTAATTTTAAAGGAAGGTGGCTTTACAAAGGAGATTCATTATATTACTTCGAGCTTTTGGCTAGTCAAGGTCATTAGAGCTGGGGAGGAATGGATGGGAGGCTAGGAATGGGAAGGAATTTGGTCAATGCCTTTGTAAAGGAACCATCCTGGCATCTGCCTAGAGATATTTCAGAAAACCAAGGAAAACCAAAATCTTGAAAGTCAGGGTGAGATTTCTGCATGACTGGGCTGAGCTTTATCACTCGTGCATGCTCGTTAAGGATCTTTACACAAGACCTTGAACATCTGCAACATTTGCAATATTTTACTGATCTATCTTCACATATTTTAGACAGTTTAAACCATGTTCCAAGCAGAGCAATGATATAATAAGACAAACATAAATTTAACTCTGCTTTTCAGTTTTTCACAAGAATTTTTAAAATAAATAACATTTTTAAGCAGTGTATTGCCAGCCTGCTGTATGAAAACTTACATCTTTCAGTAGGTGGTCTTTTTCCACTACTGTACTTTGTGTAGAGTTCCCGTAATTTCTGCAAATCATTCTTTTCAACAGCATCTAGGTACTCATTCTGCGCTTTGAGTTTCTCCAAATCTGGGAAGAAATCTCGTTGGATTATTTTCCCCATTTCCTACAGAGTAATAAATAAATGTAATTAGAATAAAGTTCAAAACAGTCATAAACAATAGAAATAACAGCAAAACACCATTTAAAACACAAATTTAGTCATTGATTTACAACAGAATATGGAAGAGCCTATCGAAAATTTTAGTTAAATGAGAACCCATTTTCTCCCAAAGCAACAATACCTGTCAAGAATCAGATTACTTTTTCTTGAAATGGATACTTCTTTCATTTATCTCCATCAGAATAAGTTCAAGTCAAACAGTTTCCAATATATCATAAATGTTAACTATATGAAAGCGTAAAAAGAAGTAAAAACTATCAAAAGTACATTTATTTGATAAATCTGATAACTTCACAAAAGAAGTTTCATATGGTGCCTGATACAAAAACTTATCTAAAACATGCAATAGCTAAATATTTGTACTAAGCAAGTTTTGTGTAGTTTTTGGTACATCCATCTGAAAATTAAATATGCAATTCTCACATTCTTATACAGGGCGTTCGCCGGGAAACGCAACCCTCCCAGTCTGTTGCCGTCGGCAACTTGCTCGGTCAGCGGGGCCAGCGGTTCCCGCCACCCGGCACCGTGAATCACCGCACTGTTTAACACCTCCGCTGCCCCAACAGTGCAGTGGCACAGTATAATGGGACCCTTACATGGTTAAGAACGGTTTATTTGCATTGTAGCTAGTTTGTGACTTCAGTCTCTTATTAATCAGTGTTGTGAATAAACGTTTCTTTGCGGTTTGGCTGGTTTAGGGCTTCATACTCTTACTAATCTGTACCGTGTTTGAGTGTGAGTAAAATTATGGTACGTTACAGTTTGCAACAAAGAATATTTCTCTACGATACATATGTGAAGAAGAAGTCGTTTAAAAAGTGTCGCAGTAAATTTCGTCGCGAATATCCTGGCGCTTTACTGCCAGCTAAATCAACAATTCTGCGTCTGGTTAAAAAAGTAAGAGAAACGGGTTCATTTTTTAACAAAAAGAGACTGTTGGTCAACCGTATTCTCACAGAGGAGAAATTGACGATATCGCTTTTCGACTAGAACAGTCACCTAAAAAATCATTAAGTCAGTTAGGGCAGCAGGCAGGCGTATCTAAGACGTCAGCTTGGAAAGTAACAAAGCTAGTTCACTTAAAGCCGTACAAAACAATTGTGGTGCATAAAATTACAGAAATAGACCAGGGGCCTAGGATTAGATTTTGCAACTGGTACCTGCAGGGTGTCCACGATGGCACTGTTGATCCGCAACTGACGTTTTTCTCTGATGAGGCCTGGTTTCATCTGAGTGGTTATGTTAACGCTCAAAACAGTCGACACTGGAGTTCAGAAAAACCAAATACTCTACTCCAACTGCCATTGCATGACTTAAAAGTGGGTGTTTGGTGTGCGATTAGTGCTTCGAGAATCATAGGTCCAATTTTCTTCCGTGAAACTCTTACTTCCGCAAGATATATCGAAAATATTGTGAAACCGTTTTTCGAGAAACTTACTGAAGAAGAAAAATTGTACGGCTATTTTCAACAGGATGGGGCGACAGCTCACACCGCTAGAAATTCGCTTGCTGCACTTGACGAAGTGTTTTATGATCGTGTAATCAGCCGTGGGTTGTGGCCCGCCAGATCACCGGATTTAAACCCTTGTGACTTCTACCTTTGGGGTAAACTTAAGGGTAAGGTGTACGAAGGAAATCCTCACACATTGGAAGAACTTGAGCAAAAAATCTATCAAGTAATAATGTCCATTGACAAAGGTGAAATCCAGCGTGTGTCTCGAAATATGTTCAGAAGATGTGAAATGTGCATTACACAAGAGGGTCAACACTTCCAGCATCTTTTATAAGGTAAGCTAATGAATTACGACACATTTGAATGCTTAGCACATACAAGTTTATGAAGCGTAATTATTGTGAAATAGTCCGCGGCCGACGGTCGAACAATGCCGGAAGCTGACCGCTCGCTCGCCGGGAGCAGTTTCTTCCTTGTAGCGCTAACAGTGGGTTGCGTTTCCCGGCGAACGCCCTGTACCATCTCATTTCCAACAGGTTATTGGTCAAACCAAGATTCATGGGAAAATGACAGTATCAATAAGAATCCAAATCCACAATTATCACTTTTCAAAACCAAGAAATAATTATGTATACGACAAGTGCAATCAAATTTAGAGTTGACAGCCATCATTAAACTGCGTCAAAAGGAACATCTTCAAGTAGATGAGACATCTTTAGACTTAGGAAAAAGGCAGCAAGTGAAATACTGCAGATAAACCTGGCATGCAAAGTATATGGAAAAAGAAAATCTTGAGTTGTGGGTCCAAAGGTTGCAAGAAAAAATTATAATCAGGTTTCCAAGGTAAAGGTACCTTCAAGTCAAATGCTTACAACCCAGAATAGCTAAAAATGTTTGATCCAAATTAGATATGAGTCTCAGCAGGGTAAGCAGAAAAAGTGACATTTATTAACAAAATTTTAGAGAGAAAATAATAATAAATTATTGCTTTGAGAATGTTTATTGATTTGACTCTGCAGATCAATACATTCTCACTCAAAAATTAAAGTAATATGGTACATACAGTTTTCTGAATGATGTTTTGCCAGATACAGAGTTATTTTTTATCCACTATTGAACCAAATTTGTGTTAGAATTGCAAACTTAAAATTTGCTCTTTTCTCAGATGACACTAGTAAAGAAATTAAAAGCCGGCTAAGATGGGCCAAAGACTTTACTGGCTGGTCAACTAATCAGTGTCAGAAAATTTACAATTAATACAAATCTAGATTCCACTTTACAACTTTTTCCAAAGAAAGATTACCTCCTGCTATTTAACAATTCAGTCTGTACCTCTCAAAATATTAATTAAATTTCTGATGCATACACAAAAAAGAATCTGTATGCAGAATTGGTGAGGAAACAAGTCACTAAGCAAAATAGCCCAAAATCTCTCATGATATGTGGTGTGATGTAAATCAGCAAATTTACAGATCGCTGAGGAAATTTTGAAACAATATCATAGATGCATATCCTCTAAAGAGAAACTTTGCCACAAATATGTGAATGGTATCCTGAAAATAAATGCACATTTTGTAAACTGGAACTCTTTGTCAAAAGTTTTAAATTTCTTGAAAATTCTTAACTTGCTATGAAATAGTTCTGCTTTGAACTACAAAGGATATCTCGGGCGTAAAGTGAAATAAAATTTGTAGAAACCCAATCTAATATGAGAGTAGGATTTCTCAAAAAAAGTCATACGAATATGGTTTACAGATACTGAAATACAGAAGTATCTAAAAACACTTATCTATAGCATGCCAGACACAACTGGAAGACTCATCCAGAATAAAAGCTTGCATACAAAATGTTACATTATATCATAATTTTATAAAGCATGAAAAATCAATGAAACATGTCTTTAGTTTAATAACTAGGTCATATCTGAACATGCTGATTATGCTATAATAACATGAACTTCAAGAGTAATCCCTGTGAAAAAGTTAGTTGCTACATAACTCTATAACAAAATTGTGATGTCACAAGTGGCAGTTCTATCATTACCGTGGCGCCACATCTGATGATGAATTCTTGTAGAACTCGACGAAACAAATCGAAAATAAAGAATAAGAATTTTTGATATCTCACTTGGTTTATTAAATATAGCATGTTAAAAATCAGTTATAGGTATAGCCCACACTTCCTTGTGCTTTTGGTGAGATTTATTCTGGACCAGGCCATATTTCAACCTAACAACAACTACTAGGAAGAAAATAAAACACCAATTGTTTATTTGCTCCGTGTAGATATAGTGGTTTTGGTGAAAAAAAAAAAAAAAAAATTCTGGCCCAGGCCGGATCTCAGGCTAACCTCCTCACTTTTGAGATGCAATATCTTGAGAACTAAGCGAGATACGAAACAATTTTTATTTTTTTTATTTTCAATTTGTCTTGTCGAGTTACATACAAATATATCATCAAATTATGGGGTAATATAAAGATGGGGATACCACTGCGGCCTCGCGTAGTAAACACACAGATCACGTGGTATATATGACATCACTGTGTCGTATAGTCCAGGCTGCATTACAACATAAACTCAAATGATGATTGATGAATTCATATTTTTAAATATGTGTTTCGGTTGTAATGCAGCCTGGACCAAAGTGAAACGGAACCATAACGCACGATATTGCAGATATCTAATTTTCAGATGATATCTATAGCTGTTACTGTGTTGGTACATGCAGACAGAATAAGTCACAATGGGGTCATATATACCACATGATCTGTGTGTTTACTACGCTAGGCCGCAGCGGTATCTCCATCTTGATATTACCCAAAATTTGGCTATAGTGATATTTTGCTTCTGGTTCAAGCCGCATTTCAACCAAACCACGTCACTTTTGAGATAAAATATCTCAAGGACTAAGCAAGATATCAAAAAATGTTGTTCTTTACTTTCAATTAGTCACCTCGAGTCACACAAGAATCCATCATCAAATCACGGCACCACAGTTATCGTAGAATCCCCTCAGAAGTAATTTGAAGATATACAGACTACTGAATACTCTGTAACAGTGAAATTTTCAGTTTACACTAGTTCTGACATACCTATTTGCTGATTCTGACATGTATTTCTTCTTTTTATTTAAATTTTGATGAATAAAGCTTTAGTAACATGCGAATGACAGACAGAAAGAGCAACCCTTCTACTGCTTGAGGTTTGTGTACCCACCATTTGTTTATAGACAGGCCTAAAATTTATTACATGACATAAATAAATACCGGGAACACGTACAAAATTTGCAGGCCAGTCCATTCAAGAGGTAGAGATAACAATACTTCAGTAATACATTACATCATGACACAGTTAGAACCACTCATAAGTGACTGAATTTACAATAATAATAGTATGGTACCAATTAAAGAAATTAAATATAGGTACTGACATCCTAACACTATATGTTGTTAAATATAATGTTAATTCAGGTCTTCAGGAGATCATGATTCTACTACAACATTCACTAATAACATCATAATACTACTGTAGTCAATTACAAGGCATATCATTTTCAAATTAATTCCACTGCAATAGAGCAAAAATCAGATTGTAATACACCATTAAATGTACTTCAGACAGTATTTTTAGTGGTGTCTTGCATTTGACTACTGGAGTGTTATGACACCAATTCCTTGCAGAATCACGATCCCCAGTATTCCTGTTAATTCTGGTCCAGGCAGCATAGTGGGAAAGATGTGGAACTACATTTATCTTCATAAAGTAGTGATTACATTAAAAACAAGGGGCTCATTAAAACAATTTAAATAATAAATAAAAACTAAATTCCTTATTGTTATGTTTTAACAAGTAATTTTTGTTGTCATACTATCCAGGCTGCATTTTAGCCAACACACAGCCTACAGTAACACTGTTACTCGGATTCAAAACTGCTATAACATGACCACTCTCACACCGATTGTATCACAATCTCAAGTACTCAAAATTTCTAGATTTGCATGCTGATAACTATTTAAAAAGAAGGATACATGATTCTCAAGTACTGAAACAATCAAGAGTAGCCAGTTTTGTAAATTTTCAGCAATATGTATCTCAGTTTTATCTTGATTTTTTAACTCCTGGGGTAATTTAACTTATAGGGATTACTAACTAATAACAATTATGTGTAGTGTCAGCAGCAAAAATTTGCTGGAAGAAGCTATTTAGTGACAAACACAATTGCTAGAAATAAAAGCTATATTAAAAAGGCACACAAGTTATTTACAATGATATAACAAGGATTTATATAGTGAGGAATACATATATCTTTGACAGTTACTCAACATTTCCCTTTTTTCAGCAGATAATATTAAATTCAAGAAAAATTTAAAATAAATCTTACTAGAAAGCTGTTTCTACTGAAAAAAAGAAGTTTTTCAGTGATATCAGCAAAATGCTGTTCCTTACAGGAATTCAGCAATTACTTATAATTGAATATTCCTTTTATGTTGTCACGTAGTATACATCTGTTGGCCTATATTGTTAGAACTTCTTTTTCATACGACAGAGACAAGAAGTCTATCATAAGGACTATATTTTCTACTATTTTTTAAGTCCTGAGCAGGTACAAAACAAATATAAAGTGATGCACGGGAGCTTCTAAAGTATACATTCCGACGATACTTATAAATACTCATGTTAGTGGTTTATAAGATAAACTTTTCTAACCTCAACATACGAATCTTCATCCAAAACTTTTTTCCTTTTCTTTTTAACCTTCGGTTGTGTTGGTGTTTTGAAAATATCAATGTCTTTCACTAATTTCATTACAGCTAACGCCTTTTCACCAGGTTGTGGTGTTGACGGCGATTCATCTGGCATTATTAAGAAGTAATATTTATATTCAGCTATAAATCATAAACAAAACATGCACACTAAATCACTCCACTCGTAAACATAATTTCACCATAGATGTACTACGTCAGGTATTTGGAGAAATGGATTCCCAAACAATTAAGTAGTTTCAAAAAAGAATGTTGTGTATGCATAATAATGTATTTTGTTTATTTTTTATGTTATATGACAGTGATGACACTGCATTGTGTAATACATGATTCAGTGTCATTTGATTCTTTTAGTAACGATTAACGATGATAAAAACAAATGTCAATTTAAAGCAAAGATACTACTGTTCAGGACTCAGCTGTTGTATGAGAAATTTAGCTACCGTTAAAGCGAACTTCACCTATCACCAATAGATGGAGGACATTTCCACTTGACTTATTATGTACGAACCTGGTAGGAACTTACAACACAAAGACATACACCATCTATGCTTAAGAGTAATAGCTATTGCATCGCTTAAAAATTAGTGTTTGTATACCAGTAACTGTATTAAATAACTTGGGAAAGGAATATTCTTTTTTTTTTATTGCTGCAATATCTTCTTATGCTTTGAAATTGTAATCCGAGACTTAATCCGAATTTCTTAATATCAAAAAATATTCTGTTGAATAAGCTTCCGTATTTTTCTTAAAAATCTTCATTTTCCGACTACAATCTATACTCATGTTAGTATTAAAGGCATGTGTATTAATTTCTCTTTTAATACTGCGAATTCATTTTCAACTAAGTGGCTTACAATGGTGATGTGGAATTTTAAGGGGAATTCTCTTCCCTTTCTTATGATTTTCATAACACTTGTGGCTTTCTTATGAATTTTTGTAAAGTTATTTTGAAATGTTCATTTTCACCTAATTTATTTGTGGCTGATTATAATGACCACAAGCTGGCACTCGATTTCAGGCACAAGAGTGTGGGAAGATTCTCTTTTTTAGGTAACGGTGTCAGGGATTGGAATGAGTTACCAAGAGAAATGATGAATAATTTACCGAAAACTTTGAAAGAATTTAAAGATAAAATTTGTAGAGGGAAAATGTAGGTAGGTGCAGGGTAGGGGGAAGATGGGTGTGTAGGGAAATTGCCACCGGAGCCTGTGCTCCATTGCAATTAAATTAAATTATGATTATGGGATCCACATTCTGACTATTAAATACATGAGCTAAAGAGTTACATTTCTTTTTTTTTTTTTTTTTTTTTTTTTTTTTACTTATGACTTTACGCCTCGTCGACGTCGATGTCATTAGAGGCGGGATGGGACTTGGGACAAAGAACGGGAAGGAATTCAGCCATGGCCTTTTCGAAGGAGTGATTTGGGGAAACCATGGAAAACCCAAATCTGGATGCCCGGACGGGGATTCGAACCGCCGTCCTCCCGAATGCGAGGCCAGAGCGTTAACCATTCACCCACCACTCTCAATCTGGAGAGCTACAGAGGAGGGACAAATTCATGAACACAGTCAGTAGATGATAACAAGTGAAGAGTAGTACTAGCTTCTCTGCTCCCAGCGAGTATTGTGTGTATTTTAGCCCAAATAGTTACGGAATCAAAGAGTAATGGATAAAAACGATTGTTTTATGCTCATAGGCTAGCGGCTTCTTACCTTACTTTACTTTTTTGATTTTTAATTTAGTTTCGAATTTATTGCCAATGTAGAGATAACGTAAAGGCCAAGTTGGTTCTTTAAACTATCAACAGTACCTTTTTCTTCGATACAGATAAAAGCATCATCAACGAATAATATTACCAACTATTAACCTTGCCTTCAAAGCTCTCCCGAACTTTATGGTTAAGTAGTTTATGTTCAGATCTGGAATTCGGTAGGAAGCATGTTAAAACACCGGTCCAGCAATAGAGATTTAGTATTTAAATGTTTCCTGAATAATTATACATAGTTGAATGTTGTTATCGTTCCTTCAAAAGATCATACACTGATCCCACCCCTTTTCTTGCCAACAATCGATTGGAATGAGTTACCAAGAGAAATGATGAAAAATTTACCGAAAACTTTGAAGGAATTTAAAGATAAAATTTGTAGAGGGCAAATGTAGGTGGGTGCAGGATAGGGGGAAGATGGCTGTGTAGGGAAATTGCCACCGGAGCCTGTGCTCCATTGCAATTAAATTAAATTAAATTAAATCTTCTTCTACCTTTAAAGACCTTGATGTCCACTAGGAGTAAAGACCTGAATTTTCAAAAAAATCAAAGTGTTTCATAAAAATTTAAAAAAAAGAATAGACCCGTGTTCCATACGTTTCCTTATGCCACACCTGACGTGGCATACCTAACATTACTAAAGGCTTTGCACTCATTGGCGCCAGCATGATTACTTTAATGGGGGTGCATCTGTTTTTTTATGTACATTATATAAAACACTTAGTAACTAAGGATGCTGAATTTATTGACAAGGTGTTGAACAAATTTGGACCCCAACCTAGGCGCCCTAAGTTATTATTCGAACAGTGAATTGAATAACAAATTTTTTGTTTTTAACCCCCTTGCACCCCCCTCCCGGCGCCCATGTTTGCACTCTATGACATTCTGCAACTGTTCACTTAGGAAATACATTCACAAAACAGTTGGAATACACCTTCAATCTCGGATCAGAGATAATTATGTGGAACATTCTTCCTCTACCTTTTCAGCCATTTTTAATTTGGAGTGTATATAACTGTGTATATTTCTAATTGTGATTGTTCGATTCGGTATTTAGCTGTCGATAGCTTCCACAATTAGATTCATAAAATCATGTTCAGTGGTGCCTGATGTTACGTTAAATGAGCAGGCATAGCATTTATCCTTATGTAAGGTTGCTCGCCAAACGTTTCATCTTGCATAACACACTAAAATAAACTTTAAAACCTTTCCTAATCCTGCAAAATAATCAATTTTTCACTAACTATCAGTCTCCAGTGGCAGTAGCAGATTATTCTCGTGGTCGTTGAAATATTTTTGAATATATTTGGCTTGTTACATCATCACTAGACAGAGTACGTTTCCATTGCTTTTATGACGTCATTTTGACTCAACAACAAACTGTTCTTGTAAATGGAAGAAGGCATCGATTACGATTCTAGATACAGTTTCAAATCCCACAAATTTGTCCGATAGAGAGTAGGCGGATTTAATCCATCCCGCAATCTTCTTCCAAGATCCGAAACAATCGAAACTGTATGATTTAATTTACGTCATAAGTCGGCAATGCTTATGCTGGCATCTGTGGAGCAACAGATATAATTTATCGAAAACTAATCGTATTTATTTTGCGTCTAAACCATATTACTTCGTTAACCGAATACTCTTATAAATACACCACCTCAAGCTAATTCTCCTTGAAAAACATCATGTTACTTCCGATTTTAACTAGTCTTTTGTACCAAAACAGCACATAAAGGAGTAAGAAATCGTTCATTTGTAGTTAATGGAGTCAGGGACTGGAATAAGTTTTCTGGCGAGGAGTTGAATAATTTACGTTAAATAGTGAGAGAATTTGGCCAAAAAACTGGTGCGACGCAAAAGTAGATGTGTAAGCAAATTGCCACAGGGCACAAACTGCATAGCAATTAATACATAGCTCGTCGGTTCAGTGGAATTCATTCTGCATCTCTGTTGCAGATATTGTTACTGTTTTACTAGCGGCCATTCAATTTGATAAAAGTGTATCGATCATTGTATTGGAGCTCTAATTTGAAAGTACATCTAGTTTTTGGTGTTCCTCCCTCGACCTGAAAAATATTTCCTCTGCACTTCACACGGCCGATTACTGTATATATTTCAAATCTAATTTATTCAATAGAATTGTTCAGATTCTCAGCCCTAAATGTGAAGCTCGTGGATTCTACAGCCAAAAAGTATGATTTATCAATCGTGTTATAGATTTTAAACTCTGTCGATATATCGCGATCGTTAGTAACAGTTTCCAAGAGGTGGAGAAGATTACGTGAGGTCGAAGGCAGAAGACATCACTGTTGAAACCATGTTCCAAAATCTGTAATTGGATGTATCAAGCTTATTAAATTACACACGCAACGGCTTGCATCATATACTGGAATAAATTTGCCGAAACGATTCGAGCAAACGTTGACTTTCTTTCCATCATATTTTGCCATCTACCTAACGAGTCCCACGTAGTGCCTAAGCGTGGAACTCCCAACTACTAAAATCCCTTTCAATAGGAGCCTTGGGACCGCCAACTTGGTCAACACCAACCAGTGGTGACTAACTGTAACTGATGGCCCTGCACAGCGGAATTAACACATTAATTTATCACCAAATCATCCTTTGTTCTGTATTGTTTCTCTGAAATGATTAATTAGTGAATGATTGCACACACACTGTCACATAACCGATGTTTTGTGATGTCGTTGTTATAACTATTAAAGAATTCAGTCCTTTTGTTTCAAATAGTTTTAAGAGTTTATTAGTGTACTCCTCTAGGAATAACATTGAAATTATGTAATATCCGAAGATGCAAGGTTTTTTCGGAATGACTATTCTAAGCAATCGATCTATGCTTCTACGCCGTTAGCCTCACTCTCTTTAACTATCTCCATAGTAACCACACTTTCTTATTCTTTTCTCTCTAAGAGAAAATATTATTGATTTTTGTCCACGTTCAAGGGAAAAATATCATTTTATTATAAACAATATGTCTGTTGTGTCACAACACATGCTATTTGTATTTTTCCATACAACACAAAAGTGAAGCATTAATGATCTTGAATAATGAGTGATTGTAATCGGAATAGATTTATTGGGATGAAAATCAACCAAGGTCTGTAATGTCCAAACTGATTTATGGATATCATGGAAAAATGAAATCTTATAATTTAGTATCGCATTTAGAAATTGTGTTAATTGCATCTGGTAGATTGCACACTATGAAACTTGTGGTGCCATTTTAAGTGAAATATAAACTCATTAACCACTTAATAATGAATATGGTGTTCTGTAATGGATCTTAGTAGGTATTTTCAAAAAATTTATTCTGCTGTATATTTATATACATATTTTCTATATTTTGTCAGATGAGCTGGAACAAACATGACTTAAAACATGTTAACGCAATTTGAATTCATCTACCTTAAGTAATCAAGAAATTAAGATCAATAGTTACAATTTAAGTTCAGAGATATTACAAAATAACCATTAAACTGGTGTTGGCAACAAAAACCTTAAATAGTTGTAATAGTCGTTGTTAAAGCTCTTATTAGCGACAGTTAGCTATACATTAATGCAGCCTTTTGTGGACAGTTGCTTGATTTATGTCGATTTCAGGAAATGGTCTCTTACATAAAGCTCTGGATCTTAAAACTGCGGAACAAAACCCAAAATCTAATCAGGAATCTGTTACCCTTAGCATACAGTTCAGTCTGATAATTCTATGGTTCCTCGTTAGCAAAAAGTTGTTAAGGCTGTGCGGATTGAAAGATTTTAAGCCAGAAATGGCCAAAGCGCTTTCAACAGCCCACAATACATCAAGGTCGACTGAAATTGGGACACCGAAATTTTGATCGGTTGTGAAGATTTTTCACACTATCCTAAACGTATATAACAAGATTTACGTGAATCATTACAATGGTAGAGAATGCTTGTGGTTCTGAATTACTAAATCCACAGATCCCGCGTTTTCTTAAAGTGAAATGTCGATTTACATCTTCTTTTTTACATATAAAATGCTATACGTGCGTAAACCGCATCACGCACAAACCACTAGACCAATTCAAACCATACTCAGGTGAAATGTTATTAAGGTTATATGAAAGGTATTTTTTAAATTTATTTAATTCATTCTGATGGGTGGTGCCGAAGTATAATCTTATATTTACAATTAGGTTATGCTGACCACGATTAACAAGCAAAGACAAGGAGCTCAGAAGTAAACATAGATTTTTTAATCGAACCTGGGCAGACTGTGTTCAAATCTTCACGGATGGCTTTAAAACTGCAGATGGAGTCGGTTATGCTTATTTCTACCCATCTTCTCGTGAGTCGAAGAAGGTTCGCCTTCCATCCGAAACCACGAGATATACAGCTGAGGCTATAGAAATTAGAGATGCCATAAAATACGGGTATGAACGTTATAACAAAATTATGATTCTATCGGATTCAAAAACTCGAAAATCCAAAACGGCAGAACGGACTGAACAAGATTTTATTAGAGATTCTAAACATAATGTATTCAGCCACGTTAGAGGGTAAACAGGTTCACGTATTATTGATAAAGGGACACTTGTGTATCCAGCACAAAGAAATGGTCGACCACTAAGCTAAGGAAAGTACAGTAGACGGAGGGACCCTGTTCATTCAGCTACTCCATACAGATTTCACGTCAATTATCAAGAAAGATTCCTTTCGCGTCTGGTCAGACTCTTGGGTATCTACGCAAACCGTCAGAGAAAAATATTACTCCCAAATTCAACCTCACATTCCATCAATCACCTGGTTCACAAATTCCAAATTGGAGAAAAGATACACAACATCAATTGTACGAATGAGGTTAGGACATGGGTGTTACCCCAGCCACCATTTAAAATCGGTATTGTTCATTCCCCCTAATGCCTGGAAGACCAAGAAGAGGTAGCAGACGTCAACCATATTATACTCGCATGCAGCCGTTACCGGCTACCCCAAAACGAATTGTACAGTACAAAAGTCTCGTTAAGCTCAACATCCCTCTACTAGTTTCTGTATCAACCCTGTTGAGGAGAGAGCCACAAGATATATATCAGGCGATAGCACGTTTCTTAAGCGAAGCTAATACAAACTTTAAATGATTACCACTTCATCGTAAGGTTTCTGCGTAGGTCCATTAGTGCAAAGTGAAAGTTTACAGTGAATCCTACAAATGTAATATTGATACACATAGAATGAGTAAAATGTTATAACAAGATGTATAAGTAAACAACAAATTGCATATGTCTAAATATATATGTAACATATAAACATCTATATAAAATAATTGTAATCACTAGAAGCTGGCTACATGGTCGCCATGATAAATAAATAGAATAAAAAAAGTAAACATAATGATGTTGAATATCTTTGGTTCAAATTCATATTGTTATTTTGAATAACCAAAGAAAGTATATCCGCGAATTAGAAACTAAAAGAAATATTTTCGAAAGTGATAGTCACACATGGAGGTATCTTCCTTCCTCCATGTAGTCACATGGCATCATTTTATGGTTTCTGGACCAAAGATTACCCTAGAGTGTAATTAACGACACTCGCTGTTTTAGATATATGAGATTTGTGGTAGGTTTTCCTGTATCTTGAATGTTAAATAAAAAATAATGCCTTTGGTGTCTGTTACAGTGAGGTTATAATTTATTAAATAAGAGTTTTAAAAATATTATAATGCAAAAGATGTGTGAGATTTTATATTTACTGTGGTGTTTGATCATAGCGTGCTTTGCTTTCGCTCGGTAACATTAAAGTCACATTGTAAGAGCAATAAAATGCACTATTAGTGAAATTCGTATAGGTGGAAAAGTTGTTAGAATTGAATACACCGCCTAAAACATTTTAATAGTTCATGTTGGGCGTGAGACAAAAATCGAATATCATTACAATTACACATGAGTTTTTTAGTTTGATATTTTTGACAAATTCTAATCATATCATTCAATAAGTGGTTCTGATGGATTCTAAGTGTTAAGGACAATTAGAATTAGGATTTGGGATTGTTAGCATTAGCAAGCAGTGCAAAAAACCGAAGGCGGATGGAGCGGCTATAAGTAATCAATTACGCAAAACATTCTATGTGTGAGTAAACAGTATAATCACTGACAAAGCACGTTACACATTGAAGCTATTTTCACGCTATATATTATTTATGTGGATTGTAAGATTTTGTAGTTACGTTTCTAATTTTTTTTCTAATTAATTAAATTGCAATCGAGTGCACACTCTGGTGGCAATTTCCCTACCCACCCATCTTCCCCCTTTCCTGCACCCACCTACATTTATCCTCTGCAAATTTTAACTTTAAATTCTTTCAACATTTTTGGTAAATTATTCATTATTTCTCTTGGTAACTTATTCCTGGCATCCTTATCCAAACAAAGAATCTTCCTACCCCATTGTGCTTGAAATCGAGGGCCAGCTTAAGGTCATGGTAATCTTTTCCCTTCCATGCATTACTTTTAATTCTTATACCAATATCTTTCCATCACCAATATAAAACTTGTAGCCTACACTCCCACGACCCTCCTATTGTCTTCCAATGAATCCCATTCCAGCTCTTTTATTAAATATGTTACTGATTTCATTATGCGGTAATTTTCAGAAACAAATCTAGCAGCCCTTTCTTGCACACCCACTCCAACTCCTATATTTGATACGCAAAATACGTTTCATTCCGATACGTGGCGCTTTAGTCGAACTTTTCAAATTCAATTGCGAGATGGTATTCTCTTTTGTTGATCGCGATTTTGTCCTGACTATTTTATTTGTCGACAAGAAATTGTTTTGGTGTGCCTAACATTCGATAAGTAAAATATGGTGTGTTTCATTTTTGATATAAAGTTGAAAAGTTGAAAGCTGGCGTTGTGTTAATTATAATATAACAGTTTTAAGATGGAGGTCCTAACTTTAAAATTCTACGTGAACGAAGTTGCTGGCAATCTCCAAAATTTATTTGATAGTTTATCTGTGAATTAACAAAAAAAAAATGTCAAATTCCGCGTGGAAGAAGTCGCGTGTACAGCTAGACACTCATATTTCCTGAAATATCTCTACTTAAGTCTCCAGGCTGCTTATTTTATGAAGATGGTATCGTGGCTCCAGCTATCCATCCAAAGAGCTTACACTCCACCCGCCAATGTTTTCCGTCCCGGTGTTCGTCTGTCATGCGTGGCTTCCTGTTTGGACTGCAGGTAGCGCGACATGCGGTCTGCGATGTTCAGCTCGTCACCCAGCCAACCGCTCGCACAAACAAGCGACGCGCGACACGGCGAGCAAACAGTGACGCTCGCGCGCCGCACCGACGCTCTAAAAATAGCTTGCTAAATTTGACACGAGAACATGATTACGACAATTTTTTACTTATATAGCGTGATTGTGAACAGTCGCCGTAAAGAAGTGTAACATACAACCGTTAGTTGTTTTAGTATTACCTTACTGGTACGGTATTTCTATTTTTTGTAGCCAAGGAAACGTAATGGAAGAAAGTCATCAATACGAATGAGATTATAATTAGAATTGTTAAGATTTTTAAATATGATACAAGCAATTATTGAACACGAGACGTATTTATTATGTATTAGAAATACATATAACCGCACAACAGAAATGTAGCCGAGAGCAGCTAAGCACGGAATAACAACTGAAGTGTTTATACATTGGTCAGAGTATTAACTAAGCTAGAGATATAACAGAGATATTATTGAAGTATAGAAGGCAGTAATTCAAATTAAATAAGTATAAACAAACGATACTCAAACAAGAATAATACCCAATGGATATCGAAGTAGTATAGAAAGAGACGCAGAATCTCAATTAAACCTTCCATTAGTAACTGCTGGTGCCAGGAACTGAATAGGAATATTGAAGAGAATTTGTAGAAGTGTTTCCATTTTCTATTTATTTATATATGCAGCAGAGTTAACAGGAAATTTATAATTTTTTCACATAAACTTGTTGTGGTGGTATGTTTATTTTAAAAATTGTTACAGCACCGACTGTAAGCTCTATATGTATATGTATTTCCCACTCAAGACTGTGCCTACATCCAGGGGCGGATCCAGGATTTTTTTATTTTTTTTTTTTGGGGGGGGGGGCTTGAGTGGACTTTGGTTTGGGGGGCTTGGCTTGAGTGAATTTTGGTTCAGAGGGCTTGCCTTCAGTGGATTTTGGCTTTGGGGGGGGGGGGGGCTTGAGTCGGGAAAAAGGTAGTATTTATAGCCTCCTCGGGCCTCAAATCCGTAGAGCTAAAAAAAAAGGTCTCAAAACTACAATGTCGGGAGTGGACCAAGATACTTTTAGGGGGGGGGGGGCTTGAGCCCCCTAGCCCCCCCCCCTGGATCCGCCCCTGCCTACATCCTATTGTAACTGAATGGTAATTCCATCTTTTGAGTTTTTTAACTGCTGATACTCTTACTATTGCTGTACTTTTGATATTAGTAATTCTTTAACGGGAACACAATAAGACCTAAGTAAAAGCGACCAAGCCTCGTTTTTATTTTGATGCCGGTATGTTTTTAATCGCAGTAATTATTTTATGTTATTAATGATAAGAATCCTCTCTTTCCTCAATAGTTACATAAGTACAAGTTTTCTTACGAGTACCAAGCTCCTTTTCAGAATTTAATATAACCGTTTATTAAAGCTGTTACTCATTGTGAGGTAATGAAAAAGAAGGTTTGTAGGGAACATCGCAGTTAATAATCATAGTAAATAATAATAAAAATACAAGTGTGGCTCCGCACGTATAGGCGCAACGACACCACACAGATCGAAAACTAGTACTGAGTAAAGGCGACTAGTTATTTTACAGGTTACAGACATTAAGTTGTAATATACAGCATTCTCACAGTAAACCTGCCTCAAACATGAGGTTGACTTAATTTTAATGCTGTAATTAACAATATTAGCTTAATTTCATTAAAATATATGCTTCAAGGCAAACCCATCACCTCATTATTGTGAAATTCTGAAAATATAGACGTAGCTTCAGACAATGAAGCTGATTCAAAATACAAAATTTGTTGATATTTTTGGTTGCATTTATATGACTTTTATTTTATTAGTTTATTTGAAGAGTGCTAAAATCTTAAGTGCAATGTCGTGAAATGAATATCTCTGCTCTCTTGACGTTGGATAGCACATATCTTTGCCATCTGGGTTTCTAGAATGTCTCTGGTTTCGTTTGCTTTAATCATTTGGGAATAGTTTACTCGGTTTTATAAATTCAGCAGCTGAAGAACAAAATTTATACATAGCGATAATTAACTGATCACCAAATTTTTGTCCATGTTTACTTCTACTTCAAAATAATGTGTCCCAATTGTGTGACGTCCTTCAGAGATGGCACCTTGGATGAAATATTTCTTGATGTTGGTGACACAGCTGTTGCTGTTACAAGGAGGCTTAGGTAAGCATCTTAAGCAAAAGAGAATTGATGACGATTGTGAATACCTAGAACAGTCACATTTCCAATTTACTTTTCTTCCTGCAGACTGTGATAGGTATTATAGTTCATACTGCGGACGTGTAGAATCATTAGCTTTGAAATATCCTTATGTCCCAATAACAATTATCGTACACAGCTATCTCATTCTCTAAATTTTTAATCTTAAATTCATTTGAGTGCAATTTCATCACCCTCCTCCTTTTACTCTTTATGGATTTTAATTTTAAATTATTTCAGTGTTTCATTAAATAGTTAAAGATTTGATTCGTTAATTTATTCCAGTCCCTGACACTGTTACTTACGAAAGAAAATTTACCGCACTCTTACATCAGTTTGTGGTCATGGTAACTGGTTGTATTGCATTAACACATTTCTTTTTAAGATCAAATAATTAAAAATGGACGTAGATGATTAGTCAGGAATTAAATTCTGTTCTGATGTAGTTCGATTGGACGTTTTACTAGGAAGGGAAGCTGAAATGTTGAGACCACTCGGAGTAACAACCAACATTTCAAGATATTTGTATTAAGGCAGCACTATCAGAATAGTGGCGTCGCAAAGTGATGATTTCTTATTTAGCTTCTCGAAAAAAATTGAAAGTTAGGAATAAAAATTTTTGGTATCTCCCTTACTTCTCGAGATATGGAATATCAAATATCGGTTATTGGTATAATTATTTGTCCTTTTGGTGACGTTTTTCTTCTGGTCCAGGCCGTATTTCGTCCTAACCACCTCACTTTTGAGACAGTAGGGCCTATATCTAAAATTTATATATCAATAAAATTTATTCTCCACTTTCGATTTGTCTCGTAGTTACATAAGAATTTATCATCAAATTGTGGGACCACTGTTATCGTAGAATCTCATGTATTAATTTTGCAGCTCTAGCGGGATCTGATAGCTACGCGACACACATATTTTAACATTTTTAATTTGAAAGTTCTATCATTACCGTGGCGCCACAATCTGATAATGAATTCTTGTAGAATTCGACGGAAAAAATGCCTAAGCAATGCGTTAATCAAATTTTCATTGAGTAATAACAGTTTTTTCTACTGGCCGTACTTTGCACAGCACCCGTATAATCTTTTTTCTTTTGATATCTCGCTTGGTATTCGAGATATAGCATGTTAAAATCAGTTATAGGTATAGTTCCTTCTGCTTTTGGTGTCGTTTCTTCTGGTCCAGGCCGTATTTCAACCTAACAACAACCACTAGGATGAAAATAAAACACCTATAGTGCATTTATGCCGGGTAGATATAGTGGTTTTGGTGATATTTTTTTTCTGATCCAGGACCTATGTTACCCTAACCTCCTCACTTTTGAGATACAATATCTCGAGAAATAAGTGAGATATCAAAAAAACGTATTCTTTATGTTCGATTTATCTCGTCGAGTTACATACGAATTCATCATAAAATTTGCGTATGGTGAAAGAAATTTTCAAGCTAACAACGTCAATTTTGAGATATAATATCTCGAAAATTAAGTGAGATATCAAAATTTTTTATGCTTTACTTTCAATTTGTCTCGTCGAGTTACATAAGAATCCATCATTAAATTCCGATGCCACGGTTATCGTAGAATTCCCTTTAATTTAATCTGTGGCTACTTTTCCGTAACATGTGATTTGACAAACGTGAAGAACACGTTTTGCCGAAGCAGTAAATCCATGTTCCAAGAAGTTAGTACCATTTTAATAGGTGGAAAAAATCGTGCAATCTCCTGTAATTCTTTTTCATCAAGATCGATTTAGCCGTTTAGTCCGGAAAACGTAGCAAACGGACAGAAACAGTTACTTTCACATTGATATTATTAATGTAGATAGATGTTTTTGGCGCTTTCTACAAATTTCAAACATTTGTTTTCCTACGGGATGCACTTTATCAATTTTCAATTCACATATCTTCAAGTTTTTCATCACGTCATCATCTCCAATTGTCGTGAGGTTTGTAAATCCCGTTCTTAGGCTTTTTTGTCGTTATAATATATACATGATCAACGCTCTCTAGTTTGCATCACGTCTCGAAGTTCAAAATTTTTCTTATTCCCCATAAATTTTTGTTTACTCAGAGTACAACAAAGGCGATAGACATCTAATTATTCAAATTACTAGCTGCTAACGTTTTAAGTTCATCACAGTTTATCATTTTGAAACTATTTTTTTGGAAGTCATATTGTTCATAACTTTGCCGTTAAGCTGCCTTACTATTAATCAGAATGGATCGGTCTGTCGTAAGGTCCTCGGTTCGAATCCATTTCTCGGTGGGGATTTTTATAAGCCCATAAGCCGACCTTTCCCTCTGGCATAGGTTGTTGTGTAATGTGAAGTACGTTATAACGTTTCAGTGGTTTGGATTTCACGTTAAACTGTAGGTCCCATATGCCTGGTAGGATTGCCGGGTTAGGTTAAGGCGGCTACGACAGAGGCGGAATGTGCAGTAGAAACCATGTCATTGCAATCAGATGGAATTTTTATTATAATAGTACTAATCTCCAAATGAATTTATTCGCAGCAGGAATTCAGTACCACTGGAAGTGTTATTTGGGAAGATTCTCAGCCAAGTAATTTCCACCAAGATCGCTTGCGGATACTAAAAATAGTATAAGCCTTGTAACAGCACGGTGTGGCAATATGTCTTGTTCTCTTGCCATGCCGACAGCTCAACATGTGGTGCAGTTAGAGGCGGGGAAGGTTAAAATAAAGGACGTGTTACTTTGTGAGCGCAAGGAACCGTGCTTGCTTGCAGTCCTCTCTCCTTCTGGCGGAAGCCGCTCTGCCGTCATCAGGTCGTAAGCCAGCACGTGTACAGGAGAGGCCTTCCGCCTACAACTCAAAGGTGGTCGGAGCTCAGCAGACTCGAATACAGAGCAAGAGGTGTGGTCCATCAGGGTAAATCAGTATACGCTAGTGTGACCTGCTGACAAGAGTTTATCCCTATCGTACAGTTTTTTTTTATTTTTTATTTATTTATTTTTTTTATTTATTTTTTTACAAACATAGTTTTTACTTTTGACTTCATGTTGGAGAAAAAATTATTTAAATATCATTAACAGCGTGGCAATTGTGCGTGATTAAGCAAAGTCCTGCTCGACTAGCAGCCATTTAAATCTTACTGCACTTGAAGGTAATCCAAATCTTTAACCTTAGATATTTCAAAACAGCAATACATCAATTGATTTTAAAGGTAACTTTTTTCCACATGCATAGATCTTTTCCAAATTTGCAGGACTTTGTTACTTAGGGACCGTGCACAAACTACGTGGCTCTGTCCAGGGGGGGGGAGGGGTTAGCTGGAAGGCTACGCTGGACTACGTGGGGGAAAGGGGGGGGGTTCCGAAAACAGGCCACGTAGCTTTCCTTTCATAACATTTTTCACAGTTAAAATGAGGAACTGAACTCACAACAGCATGTGAATATTTATTTCCCTCAGTTAATTATCTCCGTATGCAATTTACAATAGTCTGACAAGAGAAAACAGTACAAAATGTCTTCTGGAATCAAAAGAAAAAAAAGCTACGTGCTACGTGGGGGGGGGGGGGGGGCTACGTGGTTTATGCACGGTCCCTTTCTTACTTACTTCCTTCCTCTTCATGGATAGACCAAAAGCCTCTTCCGACATCATTCTTCCGACAATCTCTTCCTAGGTCTTCCAATGTTCCTTCTGCCTGGGGGATGGTACTCCAGGGCAAGCTTAGGAAATCTGTCATTACTCATCCGTAGCACATGGTTCTTCCAGTTATCCCTTTTTTTGGGTAATTCGGTCATTTAGCGGGGAGATATTCAGTTGTTCCCTTCTCCGATTTCAGTATATGTGTGGAACAATTCGACGAACACTGAAAGGTAAACCACGAGAGGAGACGCAACGCAAGTTTTATAAAACATGGCCGTACCGACCCTGCTATATTACAGTGAAACATGGGTAAATAAAACACATTACAAATAAAAAATTCAATCATCTGAAATGAAGTTTTTAAGGTAAGTAAAAGGGTATTCCCTATATGATAGGAGGAGGAATGAGCAAATAAGGACTTGTTCAACATACTAATCGCTACAGTCCCTACCATTATTGTTTATGCATCTTTTCACGAATGGAAAATACGCCTATATGTTTAAACGAAAAAGATCAAGAATTTTAATTTCTCAAATTTTTTTTATTAACAACAAATCTATACTATTATAAATCTGTAAGCAAGCTGCGTTTGTAGTGAGGCTTGATCTCTAATAACGCAAAAACTACCGCATCAATTTGCATGGTGTTTCCAAATTTTTAAAGCTAATGTTGCTGATCAACATCTGCAGAAGTAGCTAACGACTAATATGTACCTTGGGAAGAAGAAAGTCAGTAAAAAACTTCAGAAATGTGAAACTGTAGACCACAGATAATTATACACATTCAGACGGTCACTCCTTTCATAAAGAGACCTGACAAAATTTAGGATTTCCTTTTTTTTTTTTTTTTACTTCTGCGATTCATTTTTCTGGACCGCAGTACTTCAAAATAAAAAGAATACGTGAATCAAGTATAATCAGCATTTACTTGAATCGTAACAGGTCTGTTGAATTACGAAAAAGTTGTATTACAAATATTGAAGACGTATTGTCTCTGGTAGACTGTTATACAGTTTGTCTCTGGAACAAAATTGCTACGTGAATTCTGTACAATACAGCCGCAATAAGCCAATACTTAATACGAAATTCAGTTTTTTCTCGAAGAGCGATGTCTGAAAAACAGCTATTATAAATATCAGCAAGTAATAAAACATACTTCTTTCATAATGACTTGTGCGGAATTGCACATATTTGGAAGTACTTTATTCGATTAATATGTCTCGTGGCTATAACGTGCAAATATAACTAGGCATCCGAAAATTCAGGTACATGCGACTCAAATAATTACATAGAAAATACGGATATATTGAAAGAAATTCAAATAAAAAAATTTTCAGATCCTAATGCTACACCGCGTAAATTAAAAAGCTAAAAGAATCGTCCCTTTGGCCTATAACAAAGCATATCAGCTGTCATCACTGTCCTGGTTGCATTTCAATCGATTTACAACTTGCGATAATTTTGCCACTCAGAAATAATTGCTTGAGTAACATGCACATTAGTACATATACTGTACCGTGATCCATTTTGACATTTTTGAATTAATTATATCTGACTGAAATAATGACAATAATGATACGATGGTTTGAAACCAAGATTAACTCCAATTCACGTAAATTTCTATTTTAAAGCAGGAATAATTGATGGTGTATCAACATAAAATAAAAAGCAATATCCAAACAGCAAAAAATAAATAAATCAGAAAAAATTGAGATGCTGTGATTATTGGTAACGAATTTTTATTTCAAATATAACTAGGCATCCTAAAATTCTATTCTACACCGCGTAAATTTTAAAACTAAACCCGTTATGCCTGATGCTTAACAAAACGAGTCAATTGTCATCTGGTACAGGCGGTTGTTTCGCCAGGTACTTACATGCGACTGAAATAATTACATAGAAAATACGGCTATATTGAAAGAAACTTAAATTAAAAATGTTTCATATCCTAAAGCTACACCGCGTAGATTATAAAGCTGCAGGCATCGTCTCTTAGGCCTATACAAAGCATCATATCAGCTGTCAGGTTGCATTTCAAGCGATTCACAACTTGCGATAATGTTGCCACTCAGAAATAATTGTTTCAGTTACATGCACGTTACTACATAAACTGTACCATGATCACATCTCGACATTTTTGGATTAATTATATCTGACTGAAATAATGACAGTAATGATACGACGATTTGAAATCAAGAGTAGCTCCAATTCACGTAAATTTCTATTTTAAAGCAGGAATAATTGATGGTGTATCAACATAAAATAAAACCAATATCCAAACAACAAAAAATAAAAAACAACAAAAAATAAATAAATCAGAAAAATTGAGATGCTGTGATTATTGGTAACCAATTTTTATATTTCAGCACACTTCCAAGAGGACTAAGTCGTAGATTACTGCTATATTTACATAAATTTATGGCACCGCGGTTATGTTGCAATCCTCGGTATCCACATTTAAAAATAAACTTTTTTTAGTTAAGTATCATGGAAAGAATATTTTTCATTAAATCCACAGATACATCCTTAACAAAGCTTATACCTAGCTATATAATCCCAGGCAAAGTTTACACATAAAATCGCCAAAAAAATTACACATAATGATTATAATAACAGCTTTCTTAACGTTACAACTATTATATATCCATTTAAATTTTCGGTACCACGGTTAACGTGGAATCCTCCATATCAGCATTTAAAATATTATGTTTTAGCTGAGTTAAATATTGCTTTCAGAAATAATATTCGGCTAAATGAGAGTGAAATAGACCGACAACATCGTCTGCAACGTCAAAGAGAACTAGATGAAATAGCTAGAGCAAATGAAAGTAACCTGCACCGAGAAAAGCGATTGACCTATAACCGGGTTCTATACGCAAATCCATAGCTTCTGAAAGCGCACAGAAGAAAGAACGTCGTTTGAACCGTGAAAGCCTTTCTAAACAATAAATGTTTATACTTCGCACAATAATTACAACCACGAATTACTACTGTTAATTTTTCAGGAACCTTTTCTACTATTGAATCAATTGCATCATGTTAAAATATGAATAAAACAACTCTCTGACATCAATCAGTATGAAAACCGAACCTAACGTATTAACCGAAACAAAACGAAACTATTCAGAATACATTAACAGTTCATGCCTTTCCACGTTAATGTCTGATAAGAGAATAAAATCGGTAAATAATTTCTACACCTGCCAAGGCACGCGCGCGTGAAGCAGCGGGCAAATGCTAGTATAAAGTTAAATGTGTTATATTATTGGTATAACTAATTGCCTCGATGTTAGTTTACAAATTAAAATAAGTATTTCTGCAAAATTTCAAATATTATCCTTTCTATCATTAAAGACCTTAATGACGAGATATTTTTAACTGTCAATTTGGATAGTACATTAACATATTATTAAATATTTATTTTAAGAATCAATTTTTATATATAACTATAACAGTTCTATGGAGCTACGAAATTTAAACCCTCAAATTTAAATAGATTTGGAGAAAATGAAATTTGAATTTCTACAAATATTAGTATGTATTAGCAGTATCTGACCCGTTCCTAATCCGGTAATTCTACCGGGTATTGGGGACCTACAGTTTAATGTGAAATCGGAACCACGGAAGCGTTCTGGCTTATGCGGATCGTTTAATAAATCCTTAGAAAATCCAAGAGATAGCGCGCGATAGATGGCAGATAAAATATCAGCTACCTCTGTCACGTGGTTTCATTGAAGCAGAAAACTCTTGTTCATTGAGAAAAATGTAAAAATCAGAGTTTCGAGCGGCGATTATACA
Source organism: Vandiemenella viatica (assembly GCA_031002005.1). Taxonomy (NCBI): domain Eukaryota; kingdom Metazoa; phylum Arthropoda; class Insecta; order Orthoptera; family Morabidae; genus Vandiemenella; species Vandiemenella viatica. The sequence goes on from CM061914.1 coordinate 134,891,205, forward strand.
CTTTTATTTTAAAAGCTTAAAACCAAAAGAGTTCAAAACTGAGTTGGATGAAGTTCATGGTATATCTGATCCTGCGTCTTTGCAATTAGGTAAATGAGTTTAAACATGGCCGAACATCCACACAAAATGAACAACGTTCGGGATGTCCAGAGGAAGTGACTACCCCCAAATCATCAAAAGGAGGCCACAATATGGTCACGGAAGCACGTGCTTACAACATGGCATACAATCTAGGGGCAGTGAAGTTATAAACACTCCTCTGGTATCCTGTTATTTACCGCAGAGGGATAATAAATGTTCTTGGACAAATTAGTAGTGCAGGGGCGGATCCAGGGGGGGTGGGGCCTGGGGGGCTCAAGTCCCCCCCCAAAGTATCTAGGTCCATCTCCGACATTGTAATTTTGGAGACCCTTTTTTTTTTTTTTTTTTTAGCTCTACGCATTTGAGGCCCGAGGAGACTATAAATACCAAATTTTGCCCGACTCAAGCCCCCCCCCCCCAAAGCTAAAATCCACTGAAGCCAAGCCCCCCCAAAACCAAAGTCCGCTCAAGCCCCTCCAAAACCAAAATCCTGGATCCGCCCCTGTAGTAGGGTATAGAGAGTCGCTTGCTGAAAGGATAAATTTTTTGAATTCAGTATCATTACTTTTCCATGGATATTCGTATTTTGATATGGCCTCTGTTGTATTTTGTTATTGGCAGGTAATGCAGGTTCGGAGCAGGTTACATGTAAAGCCCTAACGCAGCAGCCGCCATGTCAAGCTCCGCCGTACGAGTGTCCCAATGATAACATCAGCTACCTGCTCTACACGCCAGGGTGAGTGACACGTTTCTACATACTAAGCTATGATCGCTCTGAAAAATAGATAACATGCAGGTTCGGAGCAGGTTACATGTAAAGCCCTAACGCAGCAGCCGCCATGTCAAGCTCCGCCGTACGAGTGTCCCAATGATAACATCAGCTACCTGCTCTACACGCCAGGGTGAGTGACACGTTTCTACATACTAAGCTATGATCGCTCTGAAAAATAGATAACATCTATTCGGTAAAATATAGCGTATATTTATCACAATTAAGGTATGACCGTAATATTTATAGTTTATTATACGATAATGAGGAGGTAGATGATGATTATCACAATTAAGATATGACCATAATATTTATAGTTTATCATAAGATAATGAGGATGTAGATGATGATTATTAATATCAATTTATATTATTATTTATTACTACTAGACGACCCGTGCGAAAATTTCGCGAATAAAATGCGATGAATAGTGAGGTTGAATATAATGTCACCAAGTTCAGCCATTACTCTTCATAGTCGTACTTCATTTATCGATTTTGGTTAGAAATCCAGGGAGATAAATGGGTCGAAACACAAAAAACGTATTTTAGAAATATTGACATTTTTGCGCTTTATGGGTCGAATTACGAAAAATTCCTTTCTTAGAATATAATGTTACCACGGCGGAGACCTTATTCTTTAATATGATACCTCATTTATCTTCATCGGTTAGATATCAAGGGAGATAAATCGCCTGTGACACAAAAATCGGTAATAGAAAAATTTATACTTTTTCCCTTTAAGGGTTGAATTCCAAACACATTCTTTCTTAAAATATGATGTCACAAAGCTGAGACATTACTCCTCATAATCCTACCTCATTTATCTATTTTGGTAAGATATCCAGGGAGATAAATGGCTCGAGATACAAAAAAACGCATTTTAGAAAAAGTGACATTTTTGCCCTATAAGGGTCGAATTACGAAAAATTCATTTCTTAAAATATAATGTTACCATGGGGGAGACCTTATTCTTTAATATGATACCTCATTTATCTATATCGGTTAGATATTAAGGGAGCTAAATCGCTCGTGACACAAAAATGCGTTATAGAAAAATTTATACTTTTCCTTTAAGGGTTGAATTCCAAACACATTTTTTCTTAAAATATGATGTCACAAAGCTGAGACATTACTCCTCATAATCCTACCTCATTTAACTATTTTGGTAAGATATCCAGGGAGATAAATGGCACGAGATACAAAAAAACGCATTTTAGAAAAAGTGACATTTTTGCCCTATAAGGGTCGAATTACGAAAAATTCCTTTCTTAAAATATAATGTTACCATGGCGGAGACCTTATTCTTTAATATGATACCTCATTTATCTATATCGGTTAGATATTAATGAAGATAAATCGCTCGTGACACAAAAACGCATTTCAAAAATATTGATACTTTTTCCCTTTAAGGGTTGAATTCCGAAAACTTTCTGGCTTAATATATGACGTCACTAAAGCGGAGATCTTAATCTTTAAAACGATACTTCATAAAATGGTTTCACCTAGGTATCCAGGGAGATAACTGACTCGTAACACAGAAAACAGCATTTTAGAAAAATTTAGATTTTTTCCCTTTAAGGGTCGAATTCCGAAAACTTTCTTGCTTAAAATACGATTTAACCAAAGTGGAGACCATAAGCTTTAAAATGACACCTCATTCATTTATTTCGGTTATGTATGAAGGAAGATATAGGCTTGTGACAAAAAAATACCTTATAGAAATAATATATATGATGATTATTATTTATTACTATTATTATTAATCTGCTTCCTTTGTATTTGGTGAATTTGTATGATATATTTTTTTAATCAAAGAGTTATTGTAACTGAAATAGGAAATATATGATTCCAATTAACGTGATCCACCGTATAATATGAGCTTAAGTGACAGTCGTCAGAATCCTAGCTGCTTGTATTAAAGTATCGTTAAGTGCGCATGCGCAGAACGTTAGTTTGAATGCGCTGAATGTTATGTGCGCACGCGCAGAACGTTAGTTTGAATGCGCTGAATGTTATGTGCGCATGCGCAGAACGTTAGTTTGAATGCGCTGAATGTTATGTGCGCACGCGCAGAACGTTATGTGCGCATGCGCAGAACGTTAGTGCGCAAGCGCAGTACGTTACATGCGCAAGCGCGGAACGTTATGAACGCACGCGCACTTAACGCACAACGTGTAATGCTATCAAATTTTACCGTCCCAAAAGAAGTTTCAATTTAATGAAATATCAAATTGGTTAAAAGAAAATATAGGTGAAATGTAATTTTCACTTCGACTGTTTGTGCACAACAAGATTGAACGTAAATTTGCGTTTGTATAAAATTATTTGTATGATGTTACGACATTAAATATTTGTCCGATGCAGTTTCCCAATGTTTCAGGTCAGAGAATAAGCCGCAACTCATTGATGAGTTTGATTGGTCGCCGGTGAAACTGTTCGGAGTGCCTCTTAAGGTTCTGATCCATGATTACGGTGGGGGAGTTGATGACCCCTTCAACAAGATTGTGCGGAATGGTTAGTAACAACAGAATTCGCACTTCATATGGAACAAATTTACTTCAAACAAGGTAGATTATACAGTTACATAAGAAATCATATCATAGTTGCCACATTCTTCACTTTTATAATTTTTGCTTTGATATTTATCATTGTCGTTGTTCTTCATTTATCCAATGATATTTTTATTTAATATGTGAGATTCACCTAATCCTGCGTATTACAGACAAGTCGTATAGATATTTCGAATTGGAAAAAGAGATAAATTGATCAGATTGGACCGATATAAACATGAGAGTGCCAGATTCAAGGAAAAAGAAATACTGGTAATAATCCCTGGAAAGGAAGACGAATTGAAACAATCGTTCCGGAAAGTGTGATCTCATTTGAAGGGTAATCCCAAAATGAAGTTTGCCGTAGACTGTCTAGTTAGCTGTAAAAAGCATAACCCAATTGTTGGTGTCGTCGTAAAATTAAATGCGGAACAGAATTCAAAGACTGGTCAATAGAAATGAGAAGCAATTTAATTGAAAAATTATAACTTTTTATTGGTGTATTTAACTAATTGATGGATTCATGTACCATTCGTTCAGAAGTTTTTTGACGATATTTTGCTGACACACGTCGCTTTGAACAAAATTACTGAAAAACCTCGTTCAAAATTCAGATTTTTAATGTTCTGTCACCTAACAATAGAATAGTTTTTTTTTACCACTTAATGAAACAAATTTAATAGCTGTTTTGTTCTAAACCAATGTTTCCCAACCCCAGGTCCGCGAAATGGTCCGCCAGCGCATTTGAATTTACTAGCCAACAACAACGATCTAGCATAAGCTAGCTCAAAAACCTCTGCAAAGATTCATTAAGGTTTTTTGATTTTTTATTGCAATTTAAAGAAACCTGTCCAAAGGTCTCACTGATGTGTTTACTTTTTTATTGTAACTAAACCGTGTACTTTGTTATATTTAAATATCTATTGTAACTATAGGCGAGTATTATGTGGCCTGCAGGGTAACGCAGAATCGAAATTGTGGCCAATCTCCAAAATTGGTTGAGCAGTTTTGTTCTAAACCATTTAGCTTTTAATTTTCTCAAATGTCAGACAGATTCATGAAATCTTCTATAAGCATGTCGCCTTTAAAATAACTTTTAGAACGTTAGAAGTAAATAAAATAAACAGAGTAGAGCATTATTGACTGGGAGAAGTCCAAGGTGATAATAGAAATTCTGTTTTCCGCGTATTCCATCACTGTCGTAGCCAACTAGTCCAATCCAAAAATCCTATCAATTAAAGGGGATTTGCATTATTACATGAAATATTAAGTACCAAGGGTCCTAATGTAGTTTTCACAACGTAATCATCAGGTTAAGAACCCCTAAAAAGTCCCAGCGAGAGTAATATGTTTTGACACTGTATCTAGTACCTTTATAGCTGAATATTGGGAATATTCACTTTCACCACATGATTACGTACCACTATTCTTTCCACATTTTCATCACTTTCGTTGTATATTTCGTCGTTTCTCCCCCGTTACATATCACTTCCATTTCCTATCAGTGTAAGTGAGAACTACAGGATGATACAGTGGAGTACAGGCTCAAAAGAGAGAAAGACTGATGTGAACAGTGTTGGAGAGGAATGGAGACTCGTTGCTATACACCGTGCGTATAAGTAACTTGTGGAAGAATAAATGGGATGAGCACTAACCAAACGTAAATATACAGTTGTGAAAGCGATTAAAAAGTATATTTTTATAATGCTTCAAAGCCGACGCCCATTTCTACCTACAAGACTGATCAGCGCATTGATCCTTATTTTCCTACAATTCCATCATCTTGATTTTTCAGGTACGAAGAGGAAGAAACGTAAGTATTGAACTATTTTAAGCACGTAAATACAACAAAGAATACGCGGACCAGAAGCCTGGAAGCTCATATTAAAAGCTTAAAGGGAAAGGGCTGGCGGTGGAATAAATGTATGACTGTGAATTAGACGATAGGGTTTCCGAGCAGCAAATTTTACTTGTAAGCAGGGGAGGCATGTAACTATAATAGTCAGTTTGTAGCGTATATATGAGCTCGCTAAAAGCATTTTTACTAGCTATTCCCAGTAGTTACATACTATATAGTGCGATTTCAAAGTTGTTTTAATGGAACACAGAAATTTCAGCTAAAGTAGTTTTTCAACCTTAATAGATTTTGTTGCATTCATTTCCACTGCCTAAAACTCAATATATGAATCATTTTAAAGTGTATTCATTATGCCCAGAAAAATTTAGTTTAAGAGATAAACCTAAAAGTTAAAATAACTTGGAATCGTGTAAAGTTATAGCTGATCTTTTATCTCCAATTATAGTCAGCAACTTCTAACCTATTTTGAATGTAAAATAAAGTAATTAGACAAAGTATAATTAGAGTTTTTAATTGAAGAACAAATTAAAATTTAAACTAAAATAGATAAAAGCAAGAAATTGATACCATAGGATAGAGGGTAGAAAGTTTAAAGAATCTGTAAGACAAACGAGATTTTGGAAATGAATTGTCGTAATTGTTAGGAAAAGTGCGCCAAGGCTGACGGGCTGATGAATTAAAAGGCTTAAAATTAATATGATAGAAACCTTTTTGAAGACTAAACCTAGTAAAAAAGATATTAAAAATTCCTGGTAGTAATTAAAATTCAAAATATTAAATACTTTTCAAGATATTAATTATCGAAGGTTTTTGCTGACGTCACAGAAATTTCCAAGTCGATTTTTTTTTTTTTACAACAAAACTTCATTATAAATCATTAATCGTACCAACTTGCGAAAAAACATATACATGAAAACCAGAATAAGACAGTAGCAATTTACATAATAACACTTCATAGATAAAATTAACAACAACAGTTCATTCTCCCTTCCGTTATAAACACAGATCACCATCATCCTCAACCAATGTCCACCATTCCCAAACAGGCATCTCGAGCTAACGGGAACCCAGAACCTTCATCCGCTGGTCACCTCTTGTTTCTCTTCCGATGTCGTGGCGATTCCACAAAGAGTAGCTCTTTTCTTGTCATTCATTGGTCGAGAACATGAAAATATATTAGTGTCATTCATTTACAAGGAATAATTTTTTCAGTATTTAATTATGTAACCAAATAGACCTGCAGCCTTCTTGAAAATGTTTTGAAACGGTCGGTTCGTTGCGCTAAGGGAGCCAATAGCTCCATATGGTCAGTCGCCGTATTTCATCTTAAAAATGTAGCAGTCTTACTTTCATCAAAGTTAGGGGGCTTGATGAGAGCTTGTCTGTTCTCTCGAGTGTGCTTTACATACAACCTTCTTCGGAACTGTTGTCCGATTGTTTTATTCATAATCCTGGTACCGACATTGTAAAATCGAATATTTGGATGAATATACAGTGAACTAATTTCTTTTTTCCCTTTCATGTTTGAGGGTCTGTCAATCGTGTGGTTATTTAAAAATATAATAGGCACCAGAATGAACAGTAGGCTACTTGTTGAAAGTTAAGGCAGTGTTTTGCCTTACATGTTGGTTGCAGCGTACCTGAAGCGCGGCGGCTCGGCCGTGCTGGTCGTGGATTGGTCGCAGCTGGCCTCGGTGCGCTGCGGGTTGCAGTTCTCTGAGAAGCAGCTGCCCCTGGTGGCGGTGTGCACGTCACAGGTGCTGTCGGCCGCCATCGACAAGTTCGCGTCTGAGACGGTGCACATGGTGGGCGCTGGCATAGGCGCGCACATAGCAGCTATGGCCGCCGCGTGTCTACCCGAGGGGAAAGTCGGCAGGCTCACCGTGAGTATACACCGCATGTTCCAAAACTCGACCACCACGGGGCCAATTTGTCCGTGACGAAATCATCCATTCTTTTTAAAGTCGAGTTCCCACGATCTCTTGTAACGGAGGCGAGACGGGACGGGACCTCATTAGCCGAAGTGTAGGGACGAGCGCGCGCCGCAGGTTACCACCTCCCCACCACGTTGCCTAGTGTCGTTTGGCACAGAGCACTTTACAGCAACAGAAGGGGTGCGCACCGCTGCTGCAAACCAATGACAACAGTGCACCACTACACACGTCTGTGATGTTTACCGACACGGAGTGGGTAGCTGCGTCTCATCCCCGCTAGCAGAGGCGGACCTGTTCCCATAGCGTGTTGTTGAGTATTCGTCCCGTCCCGCCTCCGTTACAAGAGATCGTGGGAACGCGGCTTAAGAATGCTGAAAATTAAATGGACAGACAAAGTACGAAATGAACGAGTTTTGGAAATGATAGGTGAGGGTATACTTTTTTTTTTTGACGACTATATGTGTAGGTAGAATGGTATATCGATAACGTTCCGGTCATCTTATGCCGACATATCTCAGGTATCTTTCAACTTTGTGTATCCAATTCTAGCAATCAGATTCTAAATCCACGCGTACGAAGTCGCGGGTAACAGCTAGTAATTACTAAGGAGGTGTATCATGTATCGCAATTTAAAATCGCCCTATCTCCAGTAGGGAATAACGTCACGCTAATTAATGAATGTAAGATTCAATGTAGGTAATTTTTATTCTGTATTAAGTTCATATATAATTTCAGAGTGCTGAGAGTGTCAAGTGTATTATTATGAACAGTTTTATGTGAAGCTGTGGTAACGTTACTACGTTGATTACTGTATTGGAAGTTGCGTTTTTGTGTATCGTTGCATTGCGTAAGGAGTTCCCGTTTGCTCAGGCGTTAGACCCTCTTCCTCCGCCGTCTGACTTGCCCGTGGCTCTGGACAACGAGTCAGCTCTGCTGGTAGACGCTATCCACACCACGACTCTGGCGCCGGGGGGAGAAGGGCCCGGGGACAACAAGCCCGTCGGCCACATCGACGTCTACGTCAACTGCGGAGCCAAGTACCAGCCCTTCTGCTCCAAGAACAAAGGTACTCTCTACCCAGCACTGAATTTCACGAGAATCCATAACAGAAAATAAGTCTCTGAAAATTAACCAGTAAACCGGTTTCATGATCCAAAAAGTAGGGTATCTGTAACTAATTTGTTAGGCAGTTAGAGGTAGGGACTTCCTGAATGACAGGTTAAGAAAATAATGAAAAATCTATTGTCAAGATAGTGTGAAATAAATAAGAAGTAGCACTGATGGTAGGAACAGCATATAGTCTCGACAAGATCATGAAATGGAGTAGAAGACGAGGGACCAAACTGTAGGGAGGAAGATAAAATCTTAATTCTCGATTCCTTACAAATCTGCTTCTAGTGGTAGATCAGTAGGTCGAGTTTGGTCTACAGCGAGGCAGCTCAACCCCAGGCCCGCTGACAAATTTTAAATGGCCCGCGTAGGCCTAGTTGAAAAACTGTTCCGAAGACCAAGAGATGCGCGCGGTCACGCAGTTGGGTCTCCTGCTCGCTAGGTCAAACACCGGCAGCGTCTCGGTCCCTATCTGCTTCGAGAATTTTAATTAATTTATTCAAATAAAATATTGACATTTTCCCCATACTTAAAGGTTTGAAAGAGAAGCTCAATATCGTCACCATCAAAATAAATTAGGCGCTTATTACTATTTTTTTTTTTACTTTATCCATGATATATGGACTTTGTGAAAGCCTGTAACTGTTTAATATAATAAGGTATGCGTGTCGCAGAAAATTATTTGCATACCTTATTAGCTTATTACTATCCTTCCAGAGCAGATTCCAGGATTTTTAAAGTAAAAAACAATTTTTTTTTGTAAATCCTTTTATAATAATTTTGCCTGAAATAATCAGTTATCCTGCTAATATTCAGTTAGAACTCACTGAATTGCAAAATCACTCTGCGATAAAAAAAATATTTATGCAGAAAGAGAATCTTCAAAGTTACAAAATTCTTTAGAAGATTTTGCGGATTTCTGGAAACTGGTACCAAAAGAACGCTTTGCTGCAATAATTGACCTGGCCTTTCAGTTCTTAAGCAGTTTCGGATCAACATATATATGTGAAAAGTTTTTTACATATCTTAACTATGTAAAAAATAAATACCAAGCATGTCTAACTGAGCAACATATTTCTGACTTGTTGTTGCTGTGAACATCTCATCTGACGCCTAAAATATGATAATTATTAAAACAGAAAAATCTCTAAAATCGCATTGATTGTATCAATTACCTTAAGGGTTTTTTTATTTTAATTTTTGTTACAAAGAATTTTGTTTCTTTAATTTGCAAAGATGATATTTACTGTATTATTCAAACAAACGACAATTTCAGAATGTTGGATTTTTTTGTTGCACAATACTTTTAAGCTTAATGTTTATTAAAAGAAACAAAGATGGGGACTGTGGCCCGCCAGAGATTTTTGGATCGTCCATTTGGCCCGATTGTTAAAAATGGTTGAGCAACCTTGTTCTAGAGTAATGTTTCTGAAAGTAGAGTACGTGAACCCCCTGACGTTCGGCAGTTGACCATAGGGGGCTCGCAACAAGATTTAGGTTTATGGCGGCTGAATGGTTGTCTCGAGAGTGCAACACGCACAGTGGTGAATTGAGAAAGACCATCAATCCCATTAGTTAATTACATATTGCTTTTTGTGACTGTATAACGCGAAATTTTATAGAGGTAGGTGGAGCTACAATTTTGAGAAAACCTGCTCTAGAGCATAGAGTTATAGTTTATGTATTCATCTTGTCGCTAGTAATTTTCTGGAAAATAAAACTACTGGTAAATAGCTAAAATTCGATTTATGGTTGCACTGAACTGAAAGGGCAGACTGTTTGTCTAATGGAGGAAAGGTTACATGCCAACTGACTCATTAACGTTGTGTATCTAGTGTATGTTTCTAAATCAATTAAACTTGTAGAGCACGAAAGAAAACGGAAAGTTATTAGTATCGAAATGACCATTAGCTCGCTCATTTGTCTTCTGTTCGAAATTTACGCTGATGTAATTTACTTAGACAAAATAATTGAAAATTGGGAAAGAATAGTAACAGAACGATACGCCAGGCTGATCTAATAACGAAACTCTGGAAAGAGGAGACAAATACGAAATTATGGGCGTACTACATAAGAATTACGCATATGGCATACGTTGTTTCGATGGGTAGTTCGAACTCCTTAGTAACAGAGTTTTCAAATAGACATTTAATCCTTCTCTGTGACGCATTTTGTTTTGATCCCAACCTGGTAAAGCTAATTGAGTATTAGTGGACTTCAGCGTAATGACGAATCCGGCTATGAAGCATTCTACCCTACTTAAAATACATAAGCGGAGAACAGCTACGGATTTTAAAAGACCTGTAAAAACCGGTATTCGAAGCAGAGATCTCGCCAGTTTCCGGTAAACACGTTATTACGGAATCATTTGACTGTACGAAAGATGTACGACATATCTAGTACTACAGTAAATGTCATTTCGCCACTCATAATTTGCCCATATCCGACGATTAAGTTCAGGGTACAGTGCAGCAAAGTCCTGCCTTTGACAATTCAGGGCATTATCACTATACTGCAATTCACTTTTAAGTTTGTGACAGAAGACGTTCGCATCACTTTATCCTTTTTGATCCCAGTTTATAATTCACTATGAATAAATTGTTTCGTCTTATGTGTCCTTGAAACCAATATTTCGATACATTTACAAGATATTTCTCTTATTGCTTTGGTTACATCTTACTTTGCATCGTCATTTTTTTAAGAGTGTAATCGTAACCCATTTACCATAACCGTAAAAATTTCGTCTGTGACTGAGAATCCAGTGATTAAACTCGTTTTTTTTTATTTTTATCCTTAGTCCACATTTATTTGGATTACAGTAGGCCTATAATAGTTTTAATTACGAGTATACTATCCCAATACCTTTGCTGCAATATAGTCTTGTAGCCAATTATTTAATGAAAGTAATTCATAATTACTGATTCTTAATGATTAACCTTATTTTTTGTTATATTTTCACTCAAATACCATTCTGGAAAAGCCTTTAGATTCCTCCAGATTTCAGCAGTGCAAGAGAGGCTTATTTGTATACATTTTGACACATGAGAACCAATATAACACGTGGTGTACAAAAAGTAAAACATCTTCACGGTAGTATGCTAAATAAACATGATGGTTAGTGCAGTCTTCATCTGCTGGGGTAGGGTACTGTCAGTTGGTGTGATGAGTTGTTGCGTTGTGTACGACAGATCCGGCTTCGTGTTCACACGCGCTGGCGGCCATGTACTTTGCGGAGAGCGTGTGGTCCCCGTCATCAGGGCGCTACGGGCTCTGGGCGGTGCCTTGCGACAACGACTGTCGACGCAACCTGTCTCTACCGGAGGAGCCGACCGTCAACCAACGAGTCGCCACCTGGCAGTCGGACGTCAAGGTGCTTGTCGGCGAAGACGTGCCCTTCAGGTGAGTCAGTTCTCTAGAAGGAGAGTGAATGAAACTCCACCTAAACAAATAATGAATGCTGACACGGTCGGCAGAAGAGAAATCGGCATAGCTGTAGAAGGAGAGGCCTAGAATATATTGAGTCAACTGTAAACTGGCGACTCAAGATCACGTTCCCCTTCCCTCGCTTCTCTCCTCAACGCCCCTCCCGTTGCCTACCACTTCAAGCTGACCGCTGCGTCCATCCAAGCGAGTGGTAAATTTTCAGCGGGCACTCTTTCCCCTTCGGATGTAGCGGTAAAGGCAGAGGAGTGGAGAGAGAGCAGAGTGACCTTGAGCCGCCTCTGTTGACTGAACACACTATAGCAGAAGAAATACGCAAAGACCTGGGTCCTTGCTTTTCATCTCTCATCACCCTCTGAAATACACGCAGTACTTCGAAATCTCTCTATACTATCTGTCCAATCTGGGCTTACCATAATCTGATATGCATTGCCTCCTGCAATTAATTCCCCCTCCAATGTTAAGTCATAATTTTTTTTCCGCCCCTGTCCTAGCCACCTTAACCTAAACCGGCAGTGTTACCAGCTACAGGGGACCTACAGTTTGACGTGGAATCCGAACCAACCGAAGCGTTCTGGCGTACTTCACATTACACAGCAAGTTGTGCTAGAGGTGAAGGTTGGGTTAAATTAGATCTATGAAAATCCTTACCAAGACAGGGATTCGAACCGGGTAACTATCGTTCCCCAGTCAAACATCTAAACCACTGAGCCAACAGACCATTAGTTGTAATAATGCATCGCTACATAAACTTGGTTCAAAATGTTCACGGATTCTTGCATCTTTTTTTTTTCCGTTATTCAGATCCATATTTCAACGTTTGAATGGCTAGCACAGTTACATGTTGCTTAAATAATGATCTCAGTAATATGGCGTCAGTAAGAGCAAAGGAAATAAAAAATAAATCTTAATATGCCACGTAATATTAGTTTTAATTGTGGTCTAGGCATCCCGGTAGGAGCAGGAATTTTGAGAGTTGTGTTTGATCATATGAGCTATGCCAGGACGCTCCGTGGTTCGGATTCCACGTTAAACTGTAGGTCTCAGAGGAAAGAAACTGGCATTCCTACCTCTGACACAATGGCTTAGTATGCCTCCTTCGGGAGGATCCAACCAACCTTCGGGTTGTGGACTAAGTTAAGTTTTTAGGCTGCATAGATCGCGATCAGTGTGAAACTACTTTCATTCAAAAGAAATAATGATTCAGTAACAATACGCTCATGAAAACAATTTAAATTATTAAAAAAAATACTCATGCCCTCTGCTGTAACGTCAAATTCCAGTTGTAATTATGACCCAGTCTAAATAATAATCTAATCAAAACTGCCGGTAACATTGCTAATCGAAAATTAAATCTTTATTTGACATATCTATGGGCAAAGAAATTAACCAATATTTCTTCATCGAACGAATATTAAATAATAATAATTAATATGCCGATTTAATTAAAATATGCACTTTTCTTTCAGTGTTGTGACAATTCTTTCATCCGTGGGTGCTTAGCTAAATATAACTGTTATTAAATAACGTTCAAATCCTCGAACAACATCGCTGGTGGTTGTTAGTTGGACAGCGTGCCGTAGTCTCTTGTTGCAGCCACTGGGGCGTGCTGTGCCTGGTGACCGGCTCCAGGCCTCCCTTCGGAGTCCCTCGAACTGGTCCGCGCTCTTCCTTCATCGACATGTGTTGGCTGCTCACCGCCGCTCTCGCCGCCTATGCGACATTGAGATACTTCAACCACCGTTAACGTCTCCTCTCCAATATAAACAAGTGTTGTTCCCTGTGCTCATTGTATTAGCATTGTTAATGTGTGTTTGTAAATGACTTTCAGCTTCGGCTATTTCAGAACAGGCATTTAATTTAATTTGAATACGTCTTAACAACAGGGATGGCAGATGTGGAGCATGACGAAAACAGGTAAGATCTGGAAACATTGTAATTCAAATATCGTAGCAATTATTCACAACTATAGGCCTACAGTTGTAAAGATCAAGCAGAAGGCGTTTACTAGTTACGATAGCAGTATCTGCCAATGAAATCATCAGACTTATAATGATCTGTTAATTGGAGTAGTGCTGTCTTAAACATCATAGACACGCTATATTGTGCCGGCCGGCAAAAACTTCTTGAGATTAATATATCACAATGAATGTTATTAATATTGAGCTCCGCACAGGACATGTATCATTGGGTTACAAAGGATGAAAATGGGCTCACGAATCTATTTGAGAAACCAATGATTTTTTGTTATGAGAACAAGATTTTATACATTTACAAAATTACAAGTCTCACAGAATTTGACTGGCTTATTTAACAAGTCTTTATCTGCCAGGGTACTTTTTGGGCCTTTGACACGTTGTAACTTTGTCGTAATATTCTGTGCCACTTTGATGTTGAACGGCTTGGTAGGTGATGGGAGTTGGGCAGGGCAAGCAGGTACACTCACATTGACACGAAAACCAGACGTCACTGCACAACTCCGGCGTCCAGCTTCCCGGAACTGTCCTGTCCACCAATTATGGAGGCATTTCTAAGTTATTCTCTCCTGAATTTTCAAGAATACATGAAACAGATTTTAAAAAAAATATCTGAGTTGCACACCTCTTCCGTTACCATACGGGCGGAATACTAGGGAAACCGCATTGCTTCTCAAAATGTCGTAGGATGGGCAAATTAAAAAATATATCGATACTTGCAAACAATATCGATATGTATCGATATATCGATACTTTTGCCTAAAGCTAGTAATTTTCTAAAAATATTCCCAAAATATATCAAAATATCTAAGAAAAATAAAATTCGGCAAATTAAAGACACATGTGAATATTATAGAAACTTTTATTAATTTATCTATTTTTACAATCGAACAAACCAGTATTCATCTGATATACACATCAAAAGAACTCTCTGTTTTACATGTTCCCCCGTCAATCAACTCCAGCTGTCCAGTGCCGACAAATTAACTGCAGAAGCCACTCTTTCTGACGACACAGTTGAGGCTTGGTATAAGGCATACTTGCTCAACGTATTTACTTCTATTCATCAATGAAAAATCAATTGAAAACAGAAGCGGTGAATTTACGTCAACCCTCAAATAAATATTCTTCAACTAGATTACGAATAATCTAACCATTAACATTCAAATATGTTGACAAAAAACGACGCTAACACGAGCCTGTTAAAATTTAACATCTTGGTGAAAAATGTTCAATTACCATGAATTAACTTTATAGAAGCGTTTAGATCAGATATGTACGTATATTTACCCAGTATATATGGAACACATGAAAACTATACTTATTTGCGTTCGTACAAAAATATCGAATTGGTACTTAAAATTGATACACCAAATAAAACATCAATTTTTGACATATCGACAGTAAAAATATCGATTATTTTATGAAAATATATCGTTATTTCGGTACATCGATATATTTTACTCAAGCCTAACTTGTCACAAAAATCCCCAATAGTTTTACACGTCACTATTTGCCTTTAATAAAGTAATTTGTCGTCCAAGACGCCGACCGGAAAGAGACCGGTATTTAGGCAACAAGCAGGCCACTTCACATTCCTTGTTTTCTTGCTGAGGACAGCCCGGCAAGTAGATCTGACAAACTGTTTTATGGTGGCCGCATTTTGCCGAATAAGTGCTTTTACTAGTTTTCACCCATTAGGCGCTCTTACTCCCTCCTCTCGAATGTTCGGACCCATGTCTTCCTCATCCTTTAGTGATGCACAGCGAATCACCTGTCACTGTTCATTACCAAAATTTCTAAACTGTTTCTATCCGTGCCCTAGCAACACTGTTATAAAACAGGATGTGAACTATTTAAAGTGAATTGCATATTGACCAGACTACTGATACTAAGTAATCAAATGAGTAATAATGATACTGTAGGCTGGATTCTACGCTATGCCACTGACCTACCCGCACAAAATAAAAGAAGCGAGACCGAACAGATTTTTGTTTATTTCATCACTCTTACGTCACCAACCTTACCACATACCATGGTCAATCACGCCCATAACAAGACCCTCAGAAACTGGTCATTAACTTAATCGCTAAACGAACGGCGTGCAGACTGGAAACGTATTTAGTGAATAGGTTATTGTAGGAACAATGCTGTCCTATCCCCATATCCTGAAAACGCCGGAGTTTTGCCTGGTCATTGAAATATTCATGGCTTTTAAATAGTTGTGCTTATAGCTTATACTCGCTTATGGCCTTATACACTACGAGTATGGTATCCAAGCTTCTGCCTCCGGACCACCTGTGCCATCTTCGCGGGACAAAGTTTGAGAAACACTTATCGTAATAGTAATTTGCAAAGAAAAGGCATATAATTTCGTTTATTTGTAAATTGTAACTGGACAGGGAACTGCGAAATTTGAATAAATTTTTACAAATATCACATTATATAGCTACAGAGCTCAAGCAACGTGCAACGATGGAAAGAACAGACCGAGGAAAATTCAAGAAAGCTATTGCAGACACAAGGCTCCAGATGCCGCCGAAAAAGCGTAAACCAGCGGAGAATAAACAGCGTTGTTACTGCCGCCGACCGAAACATGGAGTTAGACGTCTGTACCGGTATGTGATCTGCTGATTTCTGACAACTTGCCTCTCCTTGATAGTTGCTAGCAGTTTCTTTACAGGGTTAGCGTAATATTCACCCGGCATCCTATAACTCTTTTTCAGGAAACCCAAAACCAGTACATTCTCAGAACCCCGCAAGAAATACTGCAGAAGAAACAGCTTTAGTCTCATTTGGAGGGGGATAACTGATTTACTTCCACTGCAAAACGTGCTGAGTCTGGATGTCTCGTACACAGAATTTTTTTCTTCTTCTTTTGCTTCTAAGAAGGTTAGACTCTATATGCGCCATGGTTAGTTGCAAATTCTTAAACAAAAGATACTGATTTATCTTCAGAGAAAGTAAGTAGATGTACGGCACCTTCTGACTTAGTTAAATATGGATGGAGCATCCATGTAGTATAGATTAGAATTATTCACAATATTTATAAGAATGTGAAAGGAGTTGTGTAAAACAAAGCCTAACGCAAGGTTTTTGCCTTTCTCCAAATTTGTTGAAAATCTTCATCTAAGAAGTTTTAGAGAACCAGGGAAGAAAGTGCCCAAGAATGGGATAGAAATGGATGAAATCTGTCCGTACTGTCTGTTTTTTGCAGAAGAGCAGGTAGTGATAGCAGGGCATGAAGAGGACTTATCATACATACTAAAGAAGTTAGAAGATGACTAAATAGGGCCTAAAAATCAACATCACAGACAGAATACCTGGTTGTCTGACAGATGAAATCACCTCTCATGGTATTAGATAAGCTAACGATAAGTACATGAGTAAATATTTAGGGACTATTATTAGTAAAAACAGGACATGTGAAGAGGATATAAAACATCTACTTAACCAAGGGAGGTCTGTTACACAAAAATTCCCTTCTATGGTTCACTAATATTGGCCTGAAAACAAAACTCAGTATGTATAGATCAGTTGTGGAACCAATTAACACTTATGGAATGTTAGAAAATTACATAAATAAATTGCAAGAAGATAGAAGCGGCGAAGATGGGTATCCTTGGAAAAGCTTCCAGAGTTTCTAAATTAGAGCGCGTGCAGAATGAACAAATTAGGGAAAAGACTGGCTTCAAAGGTACAATAGTCCAGAAAATTGAAAGGAAGCAACTATTATGGTTCGCGCATATTATCAGAATGTACGAAAGAAAAAAATATCAACCAGAAAATCGGAGAAGACAAGGCATACTACGCTAAGATGGTCGCAAGGAGTGGAGCGATCAATGAAACAATAAAACACAGAACCAAACGCGGCCCGCAATAGACAATTGTAGAGACTAAGCTTACAGAAAGAAGAGACAGGCTGGTAGGTCATATTTTGAGACATGCTGGATTGGTTAACTTGTTAGTGGAGGGAACAGACGAAGGTAAGAACTGTAGAGGAGGACCGAGATTAGAATATATGAAGCAGATAATTGAGGACGTGGGTTGTAAGGGGTATGTAGAAATGAAGAGGTTAGCGCAGGATAGGAAGGGATGGAGGATTGCATCAAACCAGTCGAAAGGCTTATCTGAATTTCAATGATCACATTGTAAATATTGTAATTCACTTATTCTAATATTTTATTTTATCCGCTATGCGATCGAAAGCATATAAAGTAGAAAAAACAAAAAAGTAAATAAAAATTGTTTAACTGTAATGTTTAACTGTAATGTTATGATACGGCGAAAGCGTAGTGGTGGCTACAGTTTTTTACATCCCAGCGCTGTCAAAAGTCTCGTTTGGGTCGAGACTCGGTTTTAAGAGAGTCCCCGCCACCCACACAAACTCCAGACCACACAGACCATCAGTCGGCTGTCAAAAGGGTTTTCTGCCTTTGAGAGGGCCCCCTGTCCGCGTGTGATACAGACTCGCGCTAACACGAGCGCCCGATGTTTACCTCGGGCGACACAAAAAACGCGTGAGAGCTCAGCTTGCTACTATTAACCCTCTCTGTTTACTACCCGTATAGTGCCTCGTGACAGACCGCACCACAACAAAAGAAAAGGGAGCACGCTGTCTATTGCTTCGTACCGCCTTTCTGCACGATGTTACGAATATTCTCTGGTGTCATCCTTCTCTCGACTGGTTTGATGTTTTCCTATATAACGCTAACCCCTTCGTCTCAGCATACCTCTTAGAACCTACGTCCTCAGTTATCTGCTTCAAATATTCTAATCTACACTGAAGAGCCAAAGAAACTGGTATCGCCATGCGTAAGCAAACACAGAGATATGTAAACACTCTACGGCGCTGCGGTCGGCAACGCCTATATAAGACAACAGGCGTCTGGCGCAGTCGTTAGATCGGTTACTGCTGCTACAATGGCAGGTTACCACGATTTAAGTGAGTTTGAACGTGGTGTTATAGTCGGCGCACGAGGGATGGGACACAGCATCTCCGAAGTAGCGATGAGGTGGGGGTTTTCCCGTGCGACCATTTCACGATTGCACTGTGAATATCGGGAATCCGGTAAAACATCAAATTTCCGACATCGCTGCGGCCGTAAAAATATCCTGCAGGAACGGGACCAACGACGACTGAATCGTTGAACGTGACACAAGTGCTACCCTTCGATGCTAGGTCATCAACAAGTGTATTCAACGAAACATCATTGATTTTGGATTTCGGAGCCTAAGGCCCACTCTTCTATCCTTGCTGAGTGCACGACACAAAGCTTTACGCCTCCCCTGGGCTCGTCAACACCGACATTAGACTGTTGATGGTTGGAAACATGTTGCCTGGTTTGACGAGTCTCGTTTCCAATTGTATCAAACGGATGGACGTGTACGCGTATGGAGACAACCTCATGAATTCATGGACCCTGCATGTCAGCAGGGGACTGTTCAAGCTGGTGGAGGCTCTGTATTGGTGTGGGTCGCGTGCAGTTGGAGTGACATGTGACCCCTAATACGTCTAGATACAACTCTGACAGGTGACACGTACGTACGCATCCTGGCTGATCACCTGCATCCATCCATGTCCATTGTGCATTCCGACAGACTTGAGCAATTCCAGCAGGACAATGCGACACCCCAAACGTCCAGAATTGCTACAGAGTGGCTCCAGGAACACTCTTCTGAGTTTAAACACCTGCACTGGCCACCAAACTCTCCAGAAATGAACATTATTGAGTATATCTGGAAAGCCTTGCAACGTTCCGTTCAGAAGAGATCTCCACATCCTCGTACTCTTGTGGATTTATGGACAGCCCTGTAGGATGCATGGTGTCAATTCCCTCCAGCACTACTTCAGACTTTAGTGGAGTCCATGCCACGTCATGTTGCGGCACTTCTGCGTGCTCGCGGGGGCCTTACACGATATTAGGTAGGTGTACCAGTTTCTTTGCCCCTTAAGTGTATGTCTTCCTCTAAGTACTTACCTTCGACTGTTCCCTCCATTAACAAATTAATCACATGTCTTAAAATAATACCCTCCATCCTGTCTCTTCTTTTTGTAAGACTCTTGACAAACTTCTTTCTTCATTCATCATTTACAAAAGCACGTTCATTTCGTTCTTTATTCATCTATTTAATTTTCAACGTCCTTATATACCACCACATTTCAAATGATTCAATTTTGCTTCTTTGTGGTAATCCCAAAGTCCATAAAGTGCTGTACCGAACATATAATTTTTTGAAAGTTCTTTCTTGGCCCTAGATCAATATTTTAAATTTGAATGTTTATCTTTTTCAAGAAGACTCTTTTAGCTAATGCTATTCTGCTTTTAACATCGTTCCTGCTTCAGCCATCATATTTATCGTCTCAAATAATGCCGGATGAAATAGTTGGCTCTTCGAACTGGAAAGGTGAAATTGTTGTTGAGTGTTTATTTTTGGTTCAGACTCGATAAATGTTTACATGGCAGCTACTATCTGGGTTGAGCTGGGCTAAGCTAACAGACTTGTTGATTTAGAACAGAACAGTTAGTAAATTTTGACACGCATGTATCAAGACTGGATGGATTCTTAGAATGGAGTAGGGGACTGATATTTTATTGCAATTAAATTATCGAAGACATGGACAGAATCAGATCTTATAGGACCACTCCTTATATCATTTAATAAGAAAAAGTTTGTAGAATAACAATGAGGGGAGAATAATTCATCAGCAAACTCTTGCCACGAGTACCCGGTCAAGTGAGTAATTAAGTCCTACATTTAATCCGTTGGCTCTAATTTATACTAATCAGCAGGAGATTTG
Organism: Vandiemenella viatica; assembly: GCA_031002005.1. NCBI lineage: Eukaryota > Metazoa > Arthropoda > Insecta > Orthoptera > Morabidae > Vandiemenella > Vandiemenella viatica. The sequence continues at coordinate 134,911,727 of CM061914.1, forward strand.
TCTTTTCATCAAAGCATTTTTCTTGTTCTCTGGTATTACCTTGATGTGATGATCCGATACTTAATGCGAATAAAATATAACGTTGTAAACATACAACTTTACTTTCATCAGAAACTTCTCGTATAGATAGCAAACACATAATCACGGTGAAAAATTAACTTCGAATCAGTCTTGTCGACTCTTACGACCTGGTGTCAGATTTTGGATTTCAGCGAATGCTGCCTCTGTTGTGGAAACATTACTTCTCGAAAATAGCCGACGAACTGACTTTGCCACGCTTTGCGTGACGGAAGGTTTTGACAATAAATCCAGAAATCATTCAAGAGCGCCGACTAATTACTACGCAGAATTTCATCGAAAAATCCAGAGCATAGAGAATCGCAAAAGTCTTAGCCACACAGTACAACATCTTTTAGTAGAAAGCTTTAAATAGCACTGAAATGATTTCGCAGTCAGTAAACTCAACCGAAAGAAAACCTGAGACCTGGTCGAATTGTCGGACGTAGGTGGGAGTATACATGTAATAGACGCAACGTGTGTCTTGTAAAGCATTTTGTAAAGCAATTTGAACCGCAAATTAAACGAAGTATGTTTGTTCTATCACTGCGTCCCACTATCACCAATTATACCCAGTTCACTCAGAACTGGCGGCTCAAGGTCATGTTTCACTTATCCCGCTACTGACCTCACTCCCCTGCTGGCTTCCCACGGCCCGTGGTTTTGTAGGTCGCGCCGTGCAGCCAAATTGTGCTGATCAGCACGCGCCACAGGTTAGCCCTCGCCACATCCTCACCACAGTTGCCTAGTGTAGTTTCAGCTACCGGAGCGTTTGATGTTTACCGACTGGTCGACGGATAGAGGCGCGCCTTCCCAGTGTCCGCTGTTGATAGCTGGATATGCGCTGCCGGCAAATACACGGGCCATGGGAAGCTACCTCTCCGAGCTGACCACTGCTTGCGCCTTCGCATGTTGGGGTAAGGGTAGCGATAGCTCCTTTATCGTATCAGTTACTGACTGAGTTCGACAATAATTTCCAGTGATAAATCTAGGAGCTCTCCTTTGCACCCATACCAACTCCTGTATTTGATACCACAAACATTAGTTGCATAGCACATCAACCGGCCTTAAGCGATATACTGTCAAAAGTTTTGAAATCCAGTTCCTTCACTTCTCTGGTACATCCCCAGATCACCCTCTTCAACAAATAAAGGGTTTGAAACCTTCTCCTATCAGTCCTCCAATTTAGTTTACTATCGAACGGTATGTCAAGATTTTTACGCGTTAGGTTTACAACAAACAGTTCTTTTTTCCCCCCATAAATGTAAACAACCTTCAGTTTTTAATCTGTGTATCTAATGCGCAGGATAAACGTTCAGGTAGATCTCTTCCCTCCAAGAGCACCGTGATAGAAGTTCGTGCTGCTGGTCAAAGCATCGCTTGGATCTCCCTCGTCGCTCCGGAAGTGTGCGTGACGGTGATGGATGGACACATCGTTTAGAGAGTCTCCACCTGTTCCCAGACTAAACACCTAGAAGACAATGGAAAGAATCTGACCGCATATCTCCCGTCCAAACGATATTAAAAAGTATTGCAGATTAATTAATTACATCAACTTCTCGCTGTAGCTCATCCGTAATCTTTCTGCTTCTGGATAGATTCATTTTTTTTATCTTACCTTAATGGAAATCGATTATATAAGTTGATATATGAAAATCTGTTTGTCGTAAAATAAAAATGAATTAAAGTATCGTAACATTTAGACAGTCATGTTATGGCATATAGTATAGCGTAGTATGTTCTATTTATGATAGTATTGTGATTTAGTTTCATAATTATTTTTTTTCATTTAAACAGGAGCAAAATAAACAGTGGAGAAAAAAAATCAAGTATTATATATAGTTCGTAATGAACGTGCATACTGTATTGAGGAGGTATAATGGGACCATAATCGAATTCTGATCTCCGCGTACCGGCCGGTACCTGGTTGAGATTTTTAGGTGGTTTCTCGCAATCACCAATCGCCATCATAAACTACATATTTTACAAACAAAAATACACTTATCATACAGAACACAAGTTATACGTTTTGCAGACAGATGTCAACACTTACCTATAAGTCAGATGCTTCGGATCTCACAAATCCAGTTTCAGAACACGGGTAGTACGTACGCACTCTTACCCTCATGGTTTCACACTGGACGCCTGTGTAGCAGGTGAACAGTGTCTCGTGGACCTCTGGGGCCGATGAGAAAAAAAAAACTTAGTCAGGGAACTGATGATCTATAAATTTATTAGTATTGAAGCTGTAATTAGCGAAATTTGTGACGGACAAATGTATATAATTTGTGTTTTATTGCTATGAAAGCAGAGTAAACGCTCTTCGTGAACGTAATAGTGTTACGGTATTTAATATATAATTTCAACTAAGGGGCTAACTGAAATATTTAATGTTAAGGTACAGATAATTTTCATCAGGCCTGCTCGCAAAACAAATATAATTTGTTTGTAATCATCGATTTTTGAATTTTCACGTTTTGTATTACTTTTATTAGGTACCAGTTTTAAAAAAAGACTCAAGTTTTTTGTTTAATCTTAGAAAGATTCTTATTGAATGACTAATAGAAATATTCGGTATTTTAATTGTAATTTTGAGACCTGGTAGTGTTAGGCGTTGAAAAAAGCAGGATCGGCATACTAAAGAGCAAAGGCGAGTTCTTACATGTCGGTAATTTGAGGTCACCCATAAATGACTTCAAATTTTTAATGTTGTTATGTGAATATAGCCAGGAGCTCATATGATTACATGGCTGCCAATAGATTCGTGATGCACCGCGGTGAGGAAAATTAATAGCTTTTTTTTTTATCGACGTCGAGGTCATTACAGGCGGAAGAAGAACGGGATGATATTTGACCTTTTGAAGGCGCCATGCACCTGGGGTGTTTTAGGGAAACCATGGAAAACCTCACTCTGGGTAGCTGGACCGGGATTCAAACTCATGTCTCCCCGAATACGCGGCCAGAGCGTTACCGCTCATCTTACACTCGATAAATCAATGGCACAATTTGCACTACGTGAGCCACAATAAAACATATTTCCACTTATTGGCTATTCTATACCACATTGATCCTCCACAGATCGGAAGGATAAACGCCCAAGTTAAACATTAATTATTGTTTTTAGAAAACCAGCGGTTATCTATTAATCGCGACATCACTATTATAAGCATCAAAAGACTCCTCTCCAGAACCCATATAAAGACAACAGGAAAAATGTGGAAGAACATAACTTCAACACGTTAGATTTTTTTTTCCCTAGGTTTACTCCTCGTGACGTCGACGTCATTAGAGGTGGGAAAGGACTGGAGGTAAGGAACCGGAAGGAATTCGGCAATGACCTTTTGAAGGAACCATCCCGGCATTCATCTGGAGTGATCTCCAGTAACCATGGAAATACCAGTTTTTGATACCTGAATGGGAATTCGAACCCGGGTCATCTCTAACGGTAGGTCAGGGTATTACTGCTCAGTTACCAACCTCGGTAACAGAGATTGAAGGAGTGAACGGAAGAAAATGTCATGTCCACATAATCACTTCATGTTTTGCATCACAGAATGGCCATTGGGTTTCGGGGTTTCCCGAAGATTGTGGATGAACCTGAACCAAGTCAGAAAAAATAGTGGAAATAGTGAAGCAAATTAAAAATTTAGATATCTTTTTATATGTTTGATGTCTGTTAGTATCAATGAATTTGATTCTTCATAATGTGAGGCTTAATATTTTTTAGGTTTATTGCTTATGACGACTTACGCGCTAGAGACTAAAAGCGAAGTCAAGGTTATTTTTGAACAACAAAACTTTCAGCTAGTGTTTGTGGTGATATTTTGGTTGCGAAATGTGTAATTTGTAGGAAAACATCCCCGCACTGCCTTTCCCATTGGTTCAAACCGTTGCAGCACTATGAGCGAACAATACGACATACCACGGGGCACGCCAATTCCGACTCAAAAAATAAAAACTTAGTCCACAACCCGAAGGTTGGTTGGATCCTCCCGAAGGAGGCATACTAAGTCATTGTGTCAGAAGTAGGACGGCCAGTTCCTTTCCTCTGGGACCTACAGTTTAAAGTGGAATCCGAACCACGGAGCGTCCTGGCATAGCTCATATGAATAAACACAACTTTCAAAATTGCTGCGCCTGCCGGGATTCGTGCCCGGAGCAGGAGCAGCGAACGTTTTTGAAAGCGCTTAGGCGCTGAGCTACCAGAAAATACATTTTTCAAAAATAAAACTTAGGATACAGAGCACAAATTAAACGTTTCACAAACAGATGGTAAAACTTAAGTTTTCCTATCACGCGAACGACATGGTGGATGTTACAACTGCCCCGATAAACATTAAAAGCGGGACTGCAGAACACCAGGAAAACGGTGCTGACTCAAACCGGAGTAGGGTATTTGATTTGAATCCTTTCTGAACGTGCCTGTGATAGTCCACTGAATTAATCTGATAGACGTGACAAGTGAATATTATATAAAACCCTGTGGCACTGTCTTCTTAAAGCCGCAATGATCTCTTTGTTGGTTGTCCTTTTTCCCCTAAGACATTAATGGTTCATACATTCCCGTTTATCAAGTCCGTTTTTCCTTGCAGCGTCTCTTCTACGAACTTTAGTATCGCTGTGTTGTGTCTCCGTCAATAATTATCGACTGCTGTACGGCAATTTATAAAGACTGCTGCTTAGAGTCAGGGTATGAGATAAACGTTATGTACGCGGTGCTATGTCAGCGTTGCTAGCGATAGCTTAATTCCAATGACAGCGTCGGTACAGGCCGTTTATCCTGATAGCTGTCAAAACAACCGATGTAGAACACGCGTCAGACGCAAGTACACTCTATGTCATAAACATTGGCCGCACCACTGGAGAGTAAGAACGGCACTATTATTGAAATAGCAGCACTGCGAATTGCATGTCATTTACAGAAACTGAGGATGGTTTCATCTCCACCCATAGAGGAGTTTTCATTGGATTTATCATCCAGCGCCTTTGAATAAAAGTTTGTTGCTTTCTTAATTTACCCTGAGCAGGATGGCACTAAAATCTTACTACAGTTTCTGTAGTTGTTCAGCAGATAATACATCTTTTTGTGCTTTTTTATTATTATGGATTTATCGTTGTGGTATTACAACGGTGGTTATGTATACTATAAGATACACCGATGAGAATTTTATGGGTTTTTATTTACTACTTACAGTACTTTCCATTTATTAACTCACAGTTGCCGTTTAACATGAGAGTATTTACATTTTGTTATCATGATTTATTACATTTTCCTCTTCTCATCAGCAAGTACATCATGCGTCTGATGAATGTAGGCTCATGTTATATTTATATATATTTACTATCAGATGCAAGTGAAGGATCAGGAGTAGAAGAGCTGTTTCTCCATCTAGTGCTGTGTGTTCGGCTTGTGTTATCACTGTGGAAGACCCTGCGATTGTAAAATCGTACTTTTTAGCCACTGAAGAATCCAATAACAATAAACCGAAAGACATATTTAAACTCACAAACGAACGAAATGCAAGTAAATATACTTATGTTTATGATTTCATATACTACCTCGTCTTCCTTTCACCGATTATTCGTATTTTTTTGTTTGGTTGTTTTTTTGTTTGTTTGTTTTTTTGTTTGTTTGTTTTTTTTTTTTTTTTTGCGTATGGCTTTATGCCTTGTCGACGTCGAGATCATTAGAGGCGGAAAAGGACTGGGGGAAAATAACTTGAAGGAATTCGGTTATGGCCTTATGAAGGAAACTTCCCGGCATTCTCCTGGAGCGATTTGGGTAAACCATGGAAAACCAAAATCTGGATGCCCGGACGGGGATTCTAACCCGCGTCCTGCCGAATAAGAGGCCATAGCGTTACCACTCATCCATCACGCTCTGTCGAATTCTAGTGATTTGACAACATTTAAAAAATTTACATTGATTATATTCTGAAACTGATATACGTTCTTTCATACCACTTCAGAACAATCATGGGACTCGCGGAATTACAATTCTTTAGACAAGCGTTACCATACAACATAGAGGCTACTTTTTTTCGTCTTTTAACGACAACCTTCTCTCGTGTTTATACAGTTCGGTTATATTCCTAGTAACTTATTCCTAACGCAATTGGTAACTCCCAATACATGTGTGCCGAAAGGAAAGTACCGGATATTATACCTTCTTGGAATTAGCAGGAAAACTATACTCTTTCCTGTTTGTTTATTCCCGATTAATCAAAACTGTGATCGCGTCTCATCAATGTTTTTAAATAAGTTTTCCCATTGGTTTCTATCTAATCATTAACTGTAATCCGACGAGATCAAACAAGCACCATAACTACGTTGTTAGTTAATCTATGATTTCAAAGGTGGTAGTGGCGAGGTGATTTTGGACTTCAGTGAAGCTATCCTATTTGTTATTTAAAATTTATTGAACGAAGCGATGTTCGTTTAGAAATGATTAACTCGCAAATCAACATCACTTTTATTAAGTACAACGAAAACGTGCGCAGATGTAAATTCTTCTTCAAGGAGTTCGAAGGCACAAATAGAATTTATTGAATTAGAAATGTATCACATTATGACAAGGGCATGCCATCGGAGAACAAAATAAACAATCAAAAACGAATTTTCTGAAACCGACAGTGGGTGTCCTACAGAGTGCATCATTCTTAGGACTGTTCTAACCGAAACTGATGGACCTAACAGCTAACGTTCAGGTCTGACTGTGGGGAAGATGCGCGTTTGATTCCAGGCTCAGCCATTCGGATTTGCATGATTTCCCGAAATTTATCCGGTTCCTTCAAAAGTTCATGATCATATCCTTCCCGTTCCTTGTGTTCAATACTCTCTCAACTCTAATCACTTGGGCATCGACGAGGTTTAACTCACTAAGCCTATTGTCAATGAACTATCTAAATGTTGTTAATTTCTAACAACACGGTTATATAAAAATTTTAACAACTAAATCAAAAACACAAAATTTTCTTTGAGAAAAACTGTTCGGAAGAACTAAAAAGTATTGAAACATAACTAGCTTTAAATTAATTATTCTTAACTGAAAGTAATTAATAACTGTTACATTAACTCACTTCACACTCGAAACATGTTTTTTTTCCTCTTTCGATCCGGCCTATTAAGATCATGTGCCACTTTTCTTCAGTTGTACACAAGTGACCAGTATGAATCGTGAGTGTGTTGGGGGATGGGGGTGGGAAGTGGGGGATTGGGGTAGGGGTGAGGGGAAGGAATTGTGTCCTGTCCGAATTCAAAATCGAATTGTTAGACCCGGCGTAAATAACGTAGAGGAGGTCAGCCTGTGAAACGTGGAACTGTATTTTTGTTTGTGAAATGTATAGTTTATGAGGCGGTGATTGGGTACCGTCCCAGCAATCACCAAGAGGATTGGTCACCAATATGATTGATGGAAACAGTATAAAAAGTGCAATCAGGACGACCGGTAAACGGGGACCAGGACTACAACTGGGCCCCGCTGTACATTCACGATCCATTGAGTGGCATCTTAACGCAAATAGCCACACAATGATGACACCGAGCGTGGTGGTGTAACGGATAGCGTTCTGGCCTCATATTCGGGAGGACGGTGGTTCGAATCCCCTCCGGGCATCCAGATTTGGGTTTTCCATGGTTTCCCAAATCACTCCAGGCAAATGCCGGGATGCTTCCTTAAAAAGGCCATGGCCGAATTCCTTCCCATTCCTTTCCCCCATCCTTTCCCGTCTCTAAACACCTCGCTGTTGAGAGACATAAAGCAGTTAAAAAAAAACTATGATGACACCTATTTTCTGATCATACACCCTCCTATTCTGACTTAACAATCTTTTGTATGCTTAATGAAAGAAAATCTTGTATATTACACATCTCTGAAAGATGGTTTAATGAGGATTGTTACGTTACAAGTGAACTGTGATTATTTTGCAAACAATTCTGGATTTTTAAGTTAAATCCCTGACAGTATTCTCAATTCCACTGAAAATCAACTTTCAATCCCGATAAACAGATTCTAGCAACTAAACTATAAAAGGAAACAACATACTGGAAAAGATGGCTCGTAAAATCACGTGAACGGCTTTCGACAACTAGAAAATAAGCTCATGGAAAGATACTTAATTTTTTTTTTAATTTGGATTGAGCCCCCGCAATTTCTCTAAACGCCCATTTTCCCCCTTTCCTGCACCCACCTACTGCTACCCTCTACAAATTTCAACTTTAAATTGTTTCAACGTTTTTATAAATTATTCATCAATTCTCTTAGTAACTTATTCCAATCCCTGACCGCCTTACCTACGAAAGAGAATCTTCCCAAACCCCTGAGCCTGAAATCGAGTGCCAGCTTGTGGACGTGGTCATCTTTTCCCTTACTTTTAATTCTTACACCAATATCTTTCCACACCTCATCACCAAAATACGGCTTGTACATTCCCATGACTCTCTTCACCCTCCTCCTGTCTTCTGGTGAATCCCATTCTAGTTCTTTTATCATATCGGTTAGTGATTGTGATCAGTGGCGGATCCAGGAATTTTGTTTTGGGGGGGGCTAGGATTTGGTTGGGGGGGGGCTAGGATTTGGTTTGGGGGGGGGGGCTTGACTCGGGGGAGGAGAGGTTCGCCGACAGAAATCTCATAATTCCAGATTGCCGCCATTTTATTAAAACTATAGAGCAAAAAAAAAAAGGTCCCTTTTGGGGGGGGGGGGCTTCAGCCCCCTAGCCCCCCCCCCCTGTATCCGCCACTGATTGTGATCTATGATAATTTCCAGAGACAAATCTAGCAGTCTTTTACTAGGGTCTCGCAGATCTGGCGTGTAGGATTGTGTGGTGTTTTTCTCGAAAGCAGTATGATTTGTTGTCGGCATCCCGTACTTCCGCCGCTGCCGCCAAAGACCCTTTGTTTTTTGCGAACAGTGTTGTGCACGGCTTAAACCTGGCCGCCGCTGCCAGACACGACAAAAACACGGTGCGCTGCCGCCGCGCTATGCACCAAAGAGATTAATCGGCAGCGGGCTCACTAGACGGCAGCGGCCCAGAGAAGTTAGCAACAGAGATCCAGTTCAACAGCACGTAAACTTCAGCTCTGTTGCTCAACATGAATTACAAAATCAGTATAATAAATATTGTAAAGCACCACTACGAAATGAGCATATAGAAACTAATGTACATAGATAGATAGATAGATATGTTCACTTTGATCTCATGTGAGAATAATCTCGGGGATGTGGAACAGTACATACACTTATTAGTAATGTCAATATTACTATATAATTGATAATATTATATATTGACAAGAAGTTAGTTACGACCCATTAGTATAACCAATATTTCCTGTAATCTACGAATACAATCCCGAGTTAGTTAATACTTATTATGTGGAACAGTGTATAAACTTGTTACCAGCATCTAACAACCAGTTATTTTCTTACCAACCAGTTACCACAACTCATAAGCAGTTAATTACTTAAAAACCTGTTAGTATCATAATTTTTTACAGCAGTTTTTGAGTGCATGCTATCCCATGTTAGTTACCATATGTGAGTGAAATTTTGTAAACAGTGTAATTAGTTCATTTGTCAAAAGTTTCAACAGAAAAGAAAAACAATATATCCTTTTAGTAATTGTGGACAACTTTGTCACCTTCCCCTTCCATACACCATATATACTATTTTATCAGTCATTCTTAGTTACCAAATTCCAAGAAGAAAATTCTTTCACAGAGTAAAATGGGTTCTGAAGCAGAAACTCTTTCAGTTTGGACTTAAAGTAGTTGGGTTTTTGTAGATAACATTTAATTTCTGTTGGTAAGACATTGAATAAGGAAGCTCCAGTAAATGTTAACCCTTTCTGTACAATTGACAGTGATTTGTAATCCTTTTGAATATTATATTTATTCCTAGTATTATGGCTATGTATGTCAGCATTAAGATTGAAGTGTTCTGGATTTTCCACTGCAAATGATAGTACGGAGTATACATACTGTGCTGGCATTGTTAGTACACCCAGGTTTTTAAATAGATTTCTGCACGACGTCTGTGGGCTTGCTCCATAAATAGTTCTTATAGCACGTTTTTGCAATTTAAATACCCTCTGTGCTTGTAACAAGTTTCCCCAGAATGAGATGCCATAAGTGAGCAGGGAATGAAAATATGTAAAATATACTAACTTTCTGGTTTCTATATTTGTTATTCTAGATATTACCCTAAGTGAACATGTTTCTTACAGAATATGTTAACGAGCCTTTTGTATATTAAGACTAAATGTTTGACCGACATAGTGTATTAGTACCAAATTCAGTCACCACAAGCGTTAGTTGCACAAACGGCTGGTCTGTAATGTATTCGCCGTGTCTTTTGATCTCACTAGAAGAACTCCTCACAATTAGATGAAGGCGAACAAGATAAACCCTTTTACTATCAGAGATATGATTTACTATATTACATTTTAGGTTTTACCAGGTAGGTAGATTGATAGCGCAGAGCCCATTCCATTGCAATATGGCCGCGTTTGCAGTAGTTACGCCACTGCATCTAGTTGGCAAGGAATTAATTTTCGGTGGGATGTATGTAGCATCACTGCTAACAGTCATATGGAACCAGAATATCACTTACATGGAAACGTCAGGTGTTTAAACTGTTGTGTAAATTATTGGAATAAATTTCTAGATGTTTTAAAAGTTACAAACTTTTTATTTATATATATATATATATATATATATAAGATTTTATACATATATATATAAATATAAATAGACGTGTGTTTCCCTTATTTCTCTTTTCAGCCACCACTACCTAACACAGATCACCGGTATTTGTGTGTGGAAGTAGCATGGAGTTTCCTGTCGTGCACAACGTTCGCCGAATGCCGATAGCTGTGGGGATGTGGGAGATATCATGGTTAAAAGTGGTCGATGCGGGGCATTTCCGTATTTCGACCAAAGACATGTGTCTCCGTATAAGTCACTCTGCTGCCACAACTACATAGCATAGACCATTGTTGTTTGTGTGTGGTAGTGGTATCGTGCACTATGGTGGTTATATGTCGGTAACTATGGGGTTGTGGGACATATGGTGGTTGAAAGTGATCGACCTGCGGTACTTTCATTTTTCTACCAAAAACGTAAGTTTCATGGTGTATCTCTTTTAAGCCAAAAGCGTCTAACGCAGATCACTGGCGTTTGTTTGTGGTAGTAGCACACAGTCATCCATCGATCACAACGTTGGCCGAATTTCGGTAACTGTGGTAGTGTGGGAGATATGGTGGTTGAAACTGACCGATCAAGGATATTTTCGTATTTCGACCAAACACATGTGTCTCCGTATATGTCACTCTACTTCCACAACTGCAGAGCATAGACAATTAGTGTTTGTACGTGGTAGTGGTATCGTGTCTCCTATAGTGTACTATGGTAGTTAGAGGTCGGTAGCTATGTGGGTGTGGGAGATATGGTGGTTGAAAGTGGTCGACCTGCGGCACTTTCATATTTCTACCAAAAACGAATGTGTCATGTTGTATCACTTTTCAGCCCAAACTATCTAGCGCAGATCACTGGTGTTTTTGTGTGATAGTAGCACACAGTCACCCGTCGATAACATCGTCGGCCGAATTTCGGTAACTGTGGTAGTGTGGGACATATGGTGGTTGAATGTGGCCTATCAACGATATTTTCGTATTTCGACCAAACACATGTGTCTCCGAATATGTCACTCTGCTGCCACTACTACATAGCATAGGCCATTGCTGTTTGTGTGTGGTAGTAGTATCGTATCTCCTATCATGCACTATGGTGGTTAGAGGTCGGTAGCTATGTGGGTGTGGGAGATATCGTGGTTGAAATTGTTCTACGGAGGGCAATTTATATTTCGACCAAAGACATTTGTGTTCCAATATTTCAATTTGCAGCCATAAATACCCTGCGTAGGTCATTGATGTTTGTATGTGGTATTAGCCACGAGTATCCCATCGCGCAGTATGGTTGTCACATGTCAGTATCTATCAATCAAAAGTCGTTATAATAACGAAAGTGTTTCCATTAGTTAGTATTTTATATCTCGGTATCAATAGCATTGTCTGTAGATTATAAAAGAGCAATAATATAAACAACCTGCGAGAAAAAAGTAAATAAAACGTTTAGTCCTTGAAGTCCAGTCACCCAACTGTTTTAATATCTACTGCTATGGTGACTATATTACTATATTAGACGTGCTCTAAATGGGTGGAAGGGGGCTTTGCAGTTATTTGAATACAATTAGATGAGCGTGGTGGGTGAGCTGTAACGCTCAGGCCTGGCAATCAGGAGGAGGAGGGGTCAAATCCACGTCAGGCCATCAAGATTTCGGTTTTCCATGGTTTCCTGAAATGATTCCAGACTAATGCTGGTATTGGTTCTTCAAAAGGCTATGGCCGAATCCTTCCCATATCTTTTCCGCAATTCACTCTTACCTCTAACGATCTTGAACTCAACAAGACGTAAGACAATATTAAAAAAAAAGTGTCCGACGCTTTGCATTTGATACCACAATCTTAGCAATCAATATACATGATCTAAACGATATAATAAGAGGGAAGTTACAAGATGAAAGCGGCATTCTTTGTATGCAAATCAGTTGGAATAAGACAAAACTGAAGGTGATTAATACGACAGAGCGGATGTATACATTCAAAGAGTTCATCATTTCACTGGTCTATACTGAATGAAATCTATACTGAAATCAAGAGTGGCATTATGATGAACAGCTACGCAAAATATGGCAATACAGAGCAATAACCATCAACACGAATAAGCGATTATTTCTTTAACTTCGATCTTCCTGTACAGATGGGAAGCTTGATGAATAAAAGTTAAAGACAAAATCAGCATTAATGCGTTAGAAGTGTGATTCTAGCGGAAATGTTGGAATTACCATGGACAGCCTAGCGAACAAAAGATTCCACTGCCAAAACGGAGAGCTCATGAAATCATGCGTGTAAGTCTGGCTGTCCGAAAATTACAGTTCTTTGTTCACATTACGAAGAGCAATGAAGAAAACTAGAAAAGGAAAAAAATGCAAGTAAAAGTTAATGGCAAAAGCGTTAAGGGGTAATGCAGCAAAAGGATGGGCGGGTCAAAATCGTGGTATGTTTACCATGGAGAATCACTGACCAGAAGACACAGTGGGTAGAATCAGTAACAAACTCCTTGTGTTGCGATACTCAGAGATGATTATGCAGAATGAGTCTTATGACACACCCTTTATAAAGTACAGAGTTAGAGATTAAGGTTTAGAAATCCTTAATTTATTGGAGAGAGTTACAAGGTTGATGTACAGGGAAATGGGTTACAAAGCTTTGGTCAGACCATTGCATGAATGTCTTGGTATTGTACGCGACTCACATTTTGAGTATCAAGTATAGTAGTTGGAAGGATGCAAAGAAGAGCTGCAAGATTTGTTACTGAAATTTACTGCAGAACACAATCGGCAACTGATATGATCAAGGAGCTGAAACAAAGAAGAAGAATGAAGAGAGTGTACAACGCGTATGTTGGTAATGAGGCATGGAGAGACATTGGTCGAAGAATTAAGAGTGGTATATAAAAAGGAAACGATGGCCACGACCATAAACTGACACTTGATTTCTGGTATAAGGATTTTGGAAAATTTTCCCTGCAGTTTAAGGATATCAGAGATTGGAATAAATTACCAATTGAAGTGGTTAATAATTTACCAAAAAATTCTGAAAGAATTTAATATTAAAATTGAGCAAAAGCAGGCTGGTACAATAAATGGGGAGGGAGGGTAATGGACTTATAGGGAATTGTGCCCCATCACACTTAAATTAAACTATTATGGATTTATAAGCAGTTCACGGAAAGTAGTGCAGATAAATAAAATTATCACACCTGATAAAAATATTTGTAGATACTGTACCTTTAAGGCATGTTCCTACTTTGCTGTCATCAGTGTTTAGACTGGTTTGATGCAATCCTCCATCCCTTCCTATCTTGCGGTAACCTCTTCATCTCTACATACCCCTTACAACTCACCTCGACTATCATACGTATCCCAAAATGAGTGATTCAGCCATTTCCGTAATGAGATTTCTTATCTCAGACTGATACATTTGCCCTTCTCCAACATCGCTAAAAGATGGTTTCATCATCATGGAAAGAAATGAATTGAAGGTGGCGTAACAATTGACGACAGACTGATCATTACAAGGCTGAAGTGATTTGAGCTAGTGTAACGGATGCAGAAGTATCGAATTCTAAGTCATTAGCCGAAAGTAACAGAAAGTAATCTTTGAAGCAGATAATTTTTTTTAAGTTACGCCACGTCGACGGCTAAGGTCTTTAGAGGAGGGATGGGACTGGGGACAAGGAACTGGAAGGAATTCGGCCATGGCCTTTTTGAAGGAAGCTTCCCAGCATTCGTCTGGAGTGATTTTGGGAAATCATGGAAAACCTAAATCTGGATGCCCGCACAGGGATTCAAACCCGCGTCCTCCCAAATGCGAGGCCAGAGCGTTAACCGTTCACCCACCACGCAGCAGATAAAGGATGATTAACAGAACAAAGGAGAGTAACTAGAAGATATACAAATAGAAGAATATACCAAAAAATAAACCGTTGAAACAAATCGTTCAAAATTCCCAACCGATCCTGTAGTGAAAGCGATCTCTATTCGTTTGTGTATTTTCTACTTTAGTTCTTTTGTTTCAGCCACCTGTGGACTAGGTTACGCAGCTTCATTTTCTCTTTTGAGTTTCTTTCCTCCGTCCCCAGTACTCCTTCATTCTCCAGCTCTCTCTTGCTGTTTCTTCTCTCGAAATTACCCTTTTTTTCCTGATTGGATTTTCTTCGGATAGATCCTTCATTTTCTTCTGACCTTGATTCCACATCTTTTCAGACCTTGATGGACTTCTTTCACCAATGGAACTTGATTCTTCCTGTTTTCTTGAAAGTTGAGTATTTTCTCTACCATTCCTTGTAGTTTCTCTTGATGTGACCATGGATAGCTAATATCATTTCCTTAACTGTGTTTGATACCATTTCAATTTTATTATATAGTTATTGGTTCGATGTCAAACGGAAATTAAATTCGCTTCGTGTCACTTATTTTGGCCCAAGATCTTCCTTTATTTCTATTCAATTCCTGTGTTATTTGCGTGAGTTTTCCACCACTTTCTTGGCATATAGCTGTGCCGCCAGTGTCCCCCTGGTGACTCCTCTTGCACCGTCTGGTCCCCGTCTAGTCGCCACGATGTATGGAGCGTGGGTTCACCGGGGCGGTCTTCTTCCTTAACGAATGAGGCCTAAGTGGCAGACAGCTCCGCCGAATTAATGAGTCACTAGGCGCGCTGATGAGCAGCGCGTTTCGGCTACTTTAGAGAATCTCTGACTTTCGTGTAGTAGCTTCGCTGGGGATCACTAATCGACCTAAATCGTGTCTTGCGATTTAGTTCAAGTGTGATTGATGTTGATCAGCAATTTGTGGTGAATTTCTTATTTACTGTTCGTTCATATCGAGGTCATTTGAAACAATAGACGATTTTGTAGGAATTTGGCCAACGCCTTCTGGAAAGTATCATCCCAGCACTCCTCCGGCAAGATTTCGGGAAAGCATATAATAGCCTACTAATAACCAGACGGGGGATAGAACCAGATTCCTCTTATATGCCAGGCCAGAATATTATCCTCTCCACCAACAGGCTCGTTTTGCAACAGAATGAAATGTAACAATAGGCTTGTGTCCACCAAGAATAAATCGGACGAAGAACAGTTTTTAATGATTAATCATGATAAGGAGATAACAAAAAAATTATTTGTTATAAAAGATGAAGAATATCATTATTTTTACAATAAGAATTCGGCAAAATGAGGCATTCAGTCACGTGACCGCGAACGCCAATCAGGAAGCATTACGTCACACCATCCCAGACGTCAAAGTTGTTATTGACATTTTCGTGGAACAGAACAGGTTACTTGGTAAATTATTCGTTTGTAGGAACTTTTGTCACGTGAATACAGTTGTTCTCAGTTATATGCTGAAAGACAAGTGTAATTCGCTATGGAACCAGGTGTTAGCAAAGCAAACCGTAGCAATTTGCCAAAAAATTGACACCGTAACACTTGGCAGGTTTTTCGCGTCAAACATCGACTTTTGCTCATCGGAATTCCGCAATGTTAAAACTTCGATGTAAGTATACAAAAGTGTTAATTATACATTATAAATAGCATTATTTCAGTTTTGTAGACAATAACCTATTGCTTAGACATACGTTTTGTAAATCAGTTGATACTTGTACGAGGTTACGTGCAGAAACACTTACATCAAACTGATCTTCACAAAAATCTTGAATCTGCAGATATACTATGAGCATCCTCCCTGCTTGCAAGTTTTAACCACTTTTTCCGTATCTGTTCATTGTTTGGAAAATATATAAATAACTTTTTTGGCTTTTTTTATTGTTGTGCTTTTACACTGGGGCACCACACAGTACTTATAAAACGAGGAATTCATTTTTAAGTAAAGAACACTTGTCACCTGCCGTATACATACACGACTGCTTTGTTTTAGTTATGACAGTGTGACGTCATTCAAGACGGCATGACTTTCTTGAGCGTTTTCGCGGTAAATTTAAATTCGTTTTTTAAAATGAAAAATACATAATGTGAATGTTCAATTTTTTTGAAAAATATTACGTTGAGTAAAATAGATACTAAGGTAAAGTGTTAACCTATTTTTTCAAATTTAGTCAACTAGCCAGTTGTTGATAGGTTTTCTGAAAACGCATTGCTGCAAAGTTGACCAAGTGAAAAAATATGGATACAGAGTACTGTATTTACATCACAAAGATACGCAACTCAGCATTTGTAACTTGAAGAATAAAAGCGACTGACAGAAGTTGTTCCTGTGGCTTTACGCCTCGTCGATGGCTAAGGTCATTACAGGTGGGATGGGAATGGGGACAATGAAAGGGAAGGAATTCGGCAGTGGTCTTTTGAAGGAAGCATCTCGGAATTCGCCTGGAGTGATTTGGGGAAACCATGGAAAACCCAAATCTGGATACCCGGACTGGGATTCGAACCCGCGTCCTCGCGAATGCGAGACGAGAACGTTAACCGTTCACCCACCACGTTCGATACCAGCACTACTAGAGGTACAACTAAATCTCAATAACTGAATTTTAATGATTTTTAATTTTAATATTTTTTTAATGACACGTTTTACTCTCTTCCTATATGTTCACATAGCAAGTAAACTTTGGGCCAAGCAGCGCTGTGGAGGCGACCAGTTTAATTAACAGATTGGGTATTATCGGACTCGTCGAAGATTTCCGAATTATATAGTTGACATCCAATCTCCAGGTTCAACGCGTTTTATTAAAGTGTATTTGTGTGTGGTCGCATCAGTAACGATTTCACACGAAATAAGTGTGACTAGGAACTAGTGGGCAGAGCACGACGTGATTGTCGAGTCGTGGCGCTGTGATCGCACTCGTCCGTCGTATTTCTGAGTGATTGATGGCCGTTGCGTCTCCGTGTCTCTCTTGGCCGCCTTCCAAGTTGACTCAGGCTGCTATGTCTGCCAGGTACAAACACTGTGCCCTCAAACAACACCGCCCGTTTGTCTTACTAACAGCTCTCCAGTCGGTACAGCCTGCACGCTACAACATACGATTTGGCGTATTTAAAGAATCAAATCACCGAGGGGTCCGTTTCCCGTAATAGCTACGAGAGAGTACCACTTTAACCATCCAAAACACGAGAAATCTGTGACAGGACAGATTATGCCGGATCACGGGAGTTTCTTTTTACGTGTATACGTTTACGATGATTGATATATATGAACTTCCTCTCTCTGTTGGCTCAGTTCATTGCGGCACCGTGATGGTTGCACCGTTGCCTCATATGGGGCTAGCTGCTCGATCCTCAGTTGGTCAAGAAACATTCAGCATTCGTGACGTGGTCAGCAAGTAGCAGAGGTAGTGATGTACGGTTTATAATTACCAGATTATTTGCCAAAAAATCCCGCAAACTTGCCGTACGATCCTGATGGTGATCCGTCCATTGAATGGGGATGTTATCCTTGCCGGTCCCTTGGTGTCTTTCTGAATAGTTGGCTTGAATGAACCGGCCTTCATGTACATAATGGAAACAACACATTATAACAGTCATCTACACGCATTCAACAACATGCAGATCCACAGAGGAAAGGAACTGGCTGTTCTACCTCTGTAACGACGTTCAGTGTGCTTCTAATGGGAGGACCAAACCGACCTTCAGACTGAATTTTTATTGGTTACAGCTTTACGCTACGTCATCATCGAGGGCAGTAGAAGCGGAAAATGACTATTGACAAGGAACGGGAAGGAATTTTGTAACGGCCTTCAGCTAGAGTGATTTCGGAAAACTGTAGAAAACCGAAAACTGGATGTGCGCACGGGGATTAGAACCCTCGTCTTCCTGATTGCCAGGCCTGCAGACCTTCCAGGCGTAGTCGTAGAATGGAAGACCATTCAAGTCAAAAATGAATTTGGTCTCCAAATGTTAAGCTTTGCTGATGGTTATTTAACATCAAATAGTGGAGTACTGTTTGGTGATACTGAGAGTATGATACCTATCGTTAAATTTCTACAGAAACGTTTCAAATGAATATGAGTCCTGCGCTACGAATGTCCAGAGTCATCCGTTCAGAATTAGTGTAGTCAAAATTGAATTTTAATGTTTTAAAAATCACAAATGCTTGGCTCGATTGATGGCCATGCAGAAGTCACCCCACAGTTGAAATCACGGTGTCGGTGGAATTCTTAGAAGGCCAGTCACATGATTTTATTCCGAACATTTTGCAGTTGAAATATGAACTTAACGTTTGGTTATTGCGTGACGCTGATATGGGAGTAAACGGGTATCGTGATGAAATTCGATTTTTTATTTATATTCAACCTTGCCATCCTCAATTCAGCAAACAAGTTCCCTGTCAAATGGAAGGCCTACTGAATAGGTTTTTTTTTTTTAAATTATTCTTCGACGTCGAGGTAATTAGAGGCGGGAAAGGACTGTGGGCGAGGAACGGGAAGGAATTCAGCCAACGCCTTTTGAAGAAACCATCCCCGCATTCACCTACAGTGACGATAGATAGCTCTATCGACTGTATAAAACTGAGCTGATAATACTGCGAAAGCAATGAAAACTTTGACTATCAGGAATGAACATTAGTAATCACGCTTTTGAATTAATGTGCTGCTTGCCCAATAATCCTGCGTGTCTATTGCATTGTAATATCGTTCTTGTATTATTTAATGTCTTTTGGTTATCATTTGGAGGCGATCAATTTTTGTAAAATCTTATTAAGTTTTAATCAATTTTATAATTTACGCCCTCTGTTGTAGGGCAAGGTGAGGATGTTTTTTGGTTGTTTGTAGATACTTAACGTTAAATACATCTTTGTCTGCAGGCCATTTGTTCTTTTATGAAATAAATTCGTCAAGTTAAGATCACAAAAATTAAATTAATTAAATGAAAATTAAATTAATTAAATGAAAATTAAATTAATTAAATGAAAATTAAATAAATCAAATTATAATTAAACAAAAAATTAATCCCACAAAGCGCCATTTTATAACAACCTTACCTGCTGCTCTTATTTTGCAATGACTAACTTATTACTGGTTATAAGTTATAAAACATTTCGCTGTAGCAATCATTTAATCTACGCCTTATCCAAACTTTTCACTGAAATGAAAATCTCTAGCAAAGATGCCACTTCTAGAGATACTACCAAGATGTTCATTATTCTCCCATTTTTAAATTGATTTATAACTCGAGTGCAATAAATAATACTGTATATTAACATTATTGTCTACTTCACTACTATTGAATGAAGAAGATGAAACGCAACAGTATCCTTCCCACTTTTAAAACATTACTTTGAGAAATTGCCTATTTAATACATTAATTACCAGTATTAATCAATCTTCATGGTAGCAATCTACGTTCTCAACTATCGGTTTCGTTTATTTTAATATTGCCGTCTCATTCTCTACAGTTCACTCCTTCGACTATTCCCTCAGCTAAAAACTACCCAGTAACATATTTGTTTAAACGTGACGCATCTTCTTACAGCAAAAATCTTCAACAAACTTTCTTCCTCATCCATCTTCTCCAAAACACTTTCTTTCGAGCTTCATCTGTTCACTTAATTTTAAGCACCCCTACAAAGCAACAAATTTGAAATTATTGAGTTTTACTTCATTTTGGTTGTCTGAAAGTCTAAGCTTCACACCCATCAGGTACTGTGATCCATGGATACAATTTTCAGAAACTCTTTCTAGTTCAACACCGAGTTCAGAGACTGAGTGGAAACGCTCTGCCCTGGTCTCTGGAGGACGCAGGTTCGAATCCCCATCCGGCCATCTAGATTTCGGATTTCCATGGTTACCCGACATCGATCCAGGCGAATGCCGAGATAGTTCCTTTACTTCGACATCAACGAGCGTGATGTCCAAAATGAGTTTCCTAAACAGGTCACCATTCATACGTGATTTAGCGTAAACAGAGATCTGCACTTCATTTTATGACCGCGGCGATAGTACGGACGCGGCATGGTTCCTACCATCACTGATCACCTTTCCTCTTAAGGGTTACCATCGAGCAAGCCTAACGTAAAAAGGATGGAAAGGGGCCCCCAGTTTTTGATCGATATCGAGGTTATTAGTGCCAGGAGAGCATTTGAGACAAGGGATGGGAAGGAATTTGGCTGTGGCCTTTTCGAGGGAAACAACCCTGCTTTCGCCTGGCGTGATTGGTGGAAATCATGAAAAATCGAAGTGGGGATGATCGAACTCCCGAATCCCAGACTGGAGGATTATGCGCTGATCCACCATGCTGCTTGTTGGTCGTGCGGTCCGTAGTGTCTGTATTAAGATGCGTTCCCACGATGTCTCTTAACGGAGGCGAGACCGGACGGGACGGGACGGATGCCCTACAAAACGCCATGGGAACAGGGCCGCCTCTACTAGCGGGGATGAGACGCAGATACCCACTCTATGTCGGTAAACATCACAGGCGTGTGTAGTGGTGCGCTGTTGCCATACGTTTGCAGCAGAGGTGCACACCCCTTCTGTTGCTGTAAAGTGCTCTGTGCCAAACGGCACTAGGCAACGTGGTGAGGAGGTGGTGGTGGGGTAGCGAGAGCTAACCTGCGGCGCGCGCTCGTCCCTACACTTCGTGCCGCCTCTGTTACAAGGCGTCGTGGGAACGCACCTTTACGCGGACGTTACTGCGCGGCTGGGTGTCTCCACTAATGAGGACAAGCGCCTAATTACCTGCGGCCCGCAGCCACCGCGTGTGGCTCGCATTCCTGGCCGCCAGCCAGCCGGGGACCTAACGGCCAATTTGTTGCGACATCCATCACCGGACAAGACGCGAAACCCGCCACTGCGGCGGGCCCTACAAAGAACACCACACTCACTCTAAATGACAATTGTTCGTATCCGATACTAGCCATACCTAGACATTCTTCTTTTGGGAGCGTCCATAAACTGCATAGCTCCATTCTAGTCTTCTGTTAACTCCCCCCTCTCTCACGTAGCCAGAGGTGGCTTTTGGCTCTATTCCCTCCCCTCTTCCCTCCACGAAGCAAGTAGCTTTCTCCTTTTTGATTCCGGAAGATACTTTGTACTGTTTTCTCCTGTCAGACTATCGTAAATTACATACGGAGATAATTAAATGACGAAAATAAATATTTAGGGGACATCCATTAATTACGTGAGGTGAAATACTGGAAGGGGGTGTCTGGCGAAATCTCACCAGATCTCACCAGGGGGGAGGGGGGGTCTACGGAAATCTCACGTGAGATTTGCGAAAAATTTGGAGACATTAGAGCAAAAAAAAAAAATCTACAATTTGCGCCAAAGTCTATTTTAGGAGGGTATTTCGTCAAAAAAGTTAGGGTGTGACCTAAAAAAAAAGTCTACAAAAGTTTCCAGGGCGATTTGTAGGGGGGTTCTCACGGACCAGATCTCACCAGAGGGGGGGGGGGGGGTCCAGAAATCCGGAAAAACACCTCACGTAATTTGTGGATGCCCCCTTACCTGCTGTTCAGTGATCTGTATCTCATTTTAACTGTTACAAATAATATGATTGAAAAGCTACGTGGCCTGGATCGGAAACCCCCCTACTGAGCCCAGCGTAGCTTTCCAGCCAACCCTTCCCCCTCCCTTTTTTTTGTACACCGAGAAGCGTAGTTTATGGACGGTCCCTTTTCGTTTTTGCAAACATTGAATCACGTAATTCTTTGATCGGGGGGGCTTTCATCATCCTTTCACTGTCGTTATCTTTTCTTTCCTGGGTCCATTTCACCCCAGATCCGGGCGCAGTGTTTTGGTTGTTGGTGACTGGAGAGAATCGGATACTTTTATCAACATTCAGAACTAATTCCTGTAGTAAATCTGGTTGCTGTCAATTTCCAATTCCTAGAGATCTCTCCTGACAAGCCTCTTCCATTTTGCGTTAGTCGCTTTTTCTCTAGAGACAGTGCTGAAGATTTTCGAAGTAAGTCTAGAATTGTCCATCCGAACTATAAGGCCATAGATGATTGATCTCTCAGCATTTCTCGTTCCTATTGTTTCAGTTTTCTGAATTGTCCCTTTATTAGCATGTTCAGGCGCTCTCAGACATACAGTACTGTACTAAAGATCGAACCACAGTTCTTTTTAATTATTGTAATTATATTTTTCTAATGTTACAGATCAAACTTCAATAATTATCCCAGTGTTACAGACCAAATCTTAATCTGGCAACTAAAGGAAAAGCCTTAAACAACAACATGCTAGACAAACTCTGATTTCTGTACACTGAATCAAATGTTTTTTCTTTTAATATATGATTCCTACATACATGATCATGGAATCTTTAGTAAGAAAAAGGGAAATGTTGCAGGACAGTATCAAATTTCCATGAAATTTTATAGATACCAATTTTTCCATTGTTTTTCGACCAGTTTGTAAGTCTTTTAAATAAAACTATGTATCAACGAGGGAAATGAGGATACTTAAATCAAACATTTTTACAACGTGTGAACCAACACTTTTATTCGCACTGGTTTGGATTTATCTGCTTCATCAATCTGAAATTAAAATTATTGCTAACGAATAATTCAAATTTTTAACAGTGTCTCTCTACCGTAATAAATGGCGATTTTATCATTTCAACCTCTATCCCACGCTTTTTTAATCTCCGCAGCAAACTGTAAACAGTTTGTTAAGCTAAGTTTGGTATTGAACCAGAAGGTTAGTTGGGCCCTCCGGAAGAAGGTATGTTTAGCCTGGTATTGGAGGTAGGGTGGCGAGTTCCTTTCCCCCTTCCCTAACCTAGCACTGTAATCCTACCGGGTGAAGGAAACCTGCAGTTTAATACGGAGTACGACCCACGGAAGCGTTCTGGCATACTTCACATACACAAAGCAAGTTTTGTTAGAGGTAAATGTTGGGTTAAGAGCCTCGTTTGGACTCGAACCGGGGACCTTCTGATCTTGAGACAGACGCCTTAAGCACTAATCAGTTTTTATCTTCTCAAAAATTATTCTGCTGAATTTATCTATTCTTTTTATTTATGCAGATGAAACAAAGAAGCGTGATAAAAAAAATAGTTTTTAATAGTTCAACTAAATTGATTTTCAATAAATTTGTTTCATCATAAAGAAAAAGGTTATAAAATCCTTGTTTGCTGAAGAACTCTAAGAACGTATACAGACATTTGGTATACATGGGGAAAAAAATCGATTCTTGCAGTTTACTTACGAGTGAAAGGAAGCTGGAAATTCTCTTGATGCCAGACATCTTCCAAAATAAATATTTTATCTCGCTCCATTCACTTTTATTCTATGCTTACAAACACGGAATCCCTGGCAACCTCTAAGCTCTCATGTCACATGGCTGTGCTCTTCTATATATGTTTGTTTGTGGCGTAAATTACTTTCGAAAGGGCGACCAGAAGTCAAGGGTTAACCAGGGACTGGGCAACAGTGTAAACAGAGGCCTTAAGAAACCAAACAGCCCTAACACTGGATTTAAAGTTTACTCATTAGCTAATGCTATCGCACGCCGCAGCAAAAAAACGCCCCTCATGTGTATTCTGCCAGCCTGTTCCGCATCTGGGGCTTGCGATAACCATCTCTAGGACTCCACAAACTTTCAAGCTGTGTTTACTGACTGGGAATATGTTATACTGCTTCCAGACATAGCAGTTTCAAGAAGTCTGAAATTTATTACCTTTGTTCCTTCCAAAAATACTCCTGCTGGGAGGATCGATGCATCAGAAAGTTTTTAAACTATGCAATGAGCAATTATATAAGGATTAATAGGTCATCTTCCACAATTGTTAGGGGGCTTCCAGGTGGATTTCCGGAATACAGACACTCTGGTGAGACTTCGTGAGATCTGGTCCCCTCTAAAATGACGTGAGATTTTGACGGAATCTCATGCTTCCGACCGAGCCTGGTGGGTGAACGGTTAACATTCTGGCCTCGCATTCGGGAGGACGCGGGTTCGAATCCCCGCCGTCATAGCACCAATTACTGCCTTTTCCTATATAGGTGGAGTATATTGTCCGTGGACATTGCCTCCAGAAGTATTTGGGTGATGAATAACTTCTCTGTTGGCGTGGCTTCTCGGTGGTGTATGTAAGTTCATTAGACTTAAAGGTCTCTTATGACGGTCAATGGTTATGTCATAGCGACCGATGTTGTTAACTTCTGTGTTATTGCTTCTATTTGAACTCTTGTAGAAAACTTCAGCAAGTTTTTTAAACCTGTCGTGGAGATATGGAACTCCAGTGGCTTCATGGAGTGCATAGGTAGGAAATCTGGCTGGAAGGTGCAGGACTCTTTTCAGTGCCCTGTTTTGTATAGTTTGTAGTCTGAGTATATAGCTGTCAGCAGCGTATGCCCACACTGGACAGGCGTAATCAATATTAGGTCTTACTAGGGTCGTGTAGATCTTAATACCAGTACTTGGGGCCAAATTATTGTCTTTATTAAGAAGCGAGTAGAGGCTGTGAAGCCTCATGCTTGCTTTCCTGTGGATGTCATTTATATGAGCATCCCAGGTTAGTCTCCTGTCTAGCAGCACTCCCAGGTAGCGGGCAGTAGCTGACCAGGGTATGTCTTTGCCGTGAAGGTGAAGAACGGGGTCCGGTTGACGTGGTCGACGGGGCCCAAGTCTTTTGCTGATCATTATTGCCTGAGAATTGGCTGGGTTAATGGTTCGAATCCCCGTCCGGGCATCCAGATTTAGGTTTTCCATGATTTCCACAAATCCCTCCAGGCGAATGCCGGGATGTTTCCTTCAAAAAGGCCATGGCCGAATTACTTCCCGTTCCTTGTCCCCAGTCTCTTCCCGCCTCTAATGTCCTTAGCCGTCGACGAGGCGTAAAGCAATAAGTAAGTAAAAAAAAACCTCATGCTTTCAACTGCGGTTACACCCCCTCCCCCCCAAGGTCAGTTTTTAGAC
Organism: Vandiemenella viatica; assembly: GCA_031002005.1. NCBI lineage: Eukaryota > Metazoa > Arthropoda > Insecta > Orthoptera > Morabidae > Vandiemenella > Vandiemenella viatica. The sequence continues at coordinate 134,937,274 of CM061914.1, forward strand.
CATATCCCCCCCCCCCTAAAGTCGACTTTGGCGTCATTTATGCACTTTTTTTAGTTTTACCATTCTTCAAGAATTTCAAACCTGAGATTTCCGTTGACCCTCCCCCCTCCCCCTTAGTGAGGTTTCGTGAGATTTAGTGAGATTTCGCCCCCCCCTCCCCCTCGTATTTCATCTCACACCATTAATGGACGCCCCCTTGCAGACGTTTCGAGCATAGACGTGGGCTCATCTTTAGAGTTATACTCCTTAATTTTACCATGCAGGGTGATGATACAATGATAATTTTGTCGCATTAAAACTGCATATTCGGAATAGAACGAACATTATGTTGAACCTTTTGTTCTTGATTAATGAAAACATACCTGGCAAATGCTTTCGCTTCTGTTAGTCTTGCGACGATCCAAGAATTTCACCTCTAACGTCGCCTGTTCCTATTAATCATTTACATCGAGTTCCGGAAACCAACAAAATAGAACCGAGATTCTATTCCATTATTCCTATTCTGTTGTGGTTGGTGGTTATCTATTGGATTTATTTAGCAACAACTCATAATATTGTAAAATGTTCTGTAATTTTTCCCTTCGGGAAGAATTGCTTGTAGCTTCAAGAAATCCTAGTATGAATTTATTTACCAATCTGGTGACTGCGTACTTGATAAAAAGCAATCATTTCTTTCGTAAATTATGAGTAAAAGTAGGATTGTCCAACGAAGTCCAATAAAACAACCGTGGCAAAATTTACCGTTATAATAGTGATACTAATATGAACCCGTGTAGATAGGATCAGCACAAAAGTTTACACTAAAATATGTCAGTTTCCTTTAAAAATTATTCTTTCGCAGGGTCATTGTATTATATTTTCATAATTCTTCTATTAGAAAATACAGGTTTTGAACTATAATAGTAAAAATGTAAATATGATATGACTCACCCATTCATCAGTGTTTCAGAGAATGCTTAGATAAAATATAACATGTGTACATAGACTACATTAAGTTAAAAATATCAAGAAGCGCTTATTATGTACCAAAAAGTTACAAATACGTAAGATTTGAAAAATCGAAATTTTAAAAAAATCATCAGAAAACAGAAAAAAGCGCGAAATTCCATTTAAATTATTTAAATGACATTTTTCCTTCACATTTTGAGAGTCAAAAAACGGAATCTGAAAGATTAATTTTTAAATTAAAAGCAACACACACACACAGAAAAGTTACAGATCAAAGTTCCTACTTCGTTTAAGTTGGGGAACTTGTGGTCCCAACGGATCAGTAGAATGAAGCAAGGATTTTTTTAATACAAAAACTTGTTTAATAACGAAGGAAAAGACGAAATAAATTTTCTGTAAGTAACATTTTTTTTTTCAAAATGTTACTCTGTGTTGTTGCTTAAAAGGGTAAAGTCTAAATTAAAGGTAGTAGTACCAGAACTAAGATAAGCAAGGCTCCATTTTGAAAGTCTTTTCAGCGTTCGAACGCTTTCATTCAGTAGGACACAAGAAGCAAATAATGTTTTAAAAGTAGGTACATGTTAAAACATGACTGTATAAACAACCTGCTCCTCGAAGAGAGAAAAATTAAAAAATTTCAGATGCTAGGAAATGTTACAAGAAAGGTGATAGATTTTGCTTATAACTTGCGTAAAATACTATCGGAAATGATGATACGAATAACTAAAAAACAGGAAGTTTTTCTATTAAAATATTTTTAATATGGTCATTTACTTTATTGACCCATCTCCACAAATTTGCTTTGTGTATTAATTACCTTTGTCAGTCAGAATGTTGTTAATGTGTGTTTGACTAATCAAGGGAGTTGTTCGTTGTTTGCCCGACCTCACATTCGGGAGGACACTGGTTCGAATCCTTGTCCAGTTTTCCATGGTTTACCAAAGTAACTCGAGTCGATGGTTCTCTGAAAAGACCATGACCTAACTCCATCTAGTTCCTTGTGCAAATCCTTTTTCACTATTAATGACCACGAAGATAACGAGGCCTCAAGCCATAAAGAAAAATAATAAATTGCGTGTATCAGTGTGTACAATCACAAGAAGTGAAACTTCTATTCGTCAGACACTTTTTTATGTGTATTATTCCTGCATAACTTTGGGGATACCATCTCTTATTGCAATTTTACAGTAAATAGGAACTTCATCCAAGTTATTCTCGCAAAAAAATGAAAATTATAAAAGACTTAAAGCACACTACAGCAGATTATAAAATATTGCACCGAGCTTTAGTCTATATTTTGTGTTTAGACTTTAGAGTTTTCATAACGGAGAACAACTCTGAGGGAATTGTTTGATGACCGTTCTTACAATCAATAGGATGCGACAGACATTATCAAAAAAAAAAAAATTATTATTTGGAACAAATTAAAACTATTTTATTATAAAGATATTTACAGATAGTATTCTGATTATTATTATTATTAATAATTTATGTTACTATTATTATTATTATACTTTCTCTGAATTTGGCGAATTTGCATCAAATACAGGGTTACTACAAAAGACTCATTCACCTCCAAAACCAGATTTATTCAAAGTTATTATACTTACAATTATGATTGATACATGAAAATAGCCACAAAATATCCAAGTTTGTACACCAGGAGGAGTGGCAGTACTAGTTCAGGTTTGAACACCAGGAGGCGTGGTAGCACTATTGTTGGTGATGATGACCTCGCTTTCTTACCCTGGTATCCCAGATCGCCGGATTTAACGCCGTGTCACTTCTTCCTTTGGGGACACATTAAGGACATTGTTTACGTACCCCCACTACCAAGAAGAGCTGAAGAAAAGGATCAGTGACGCATTGATGAACATTGACGCGATCACGCTGCAAAATGTATGGATTAAATTGAATCACCCCCTGGACGTGTGTCGTATGAGCAAGGGGCACTCATAAAACATTTGTTGAGTGAGCATAAATCTTGGATATTTTATAGTTATTTGCATATATCAATCATAGTTGTAAGTATAATACTTTGGAATTAATCGGGTTTTGAAAGTGAATGATTCTTTTGCAGTAACCCTGTACTTTATGGCGGCTGAACTGGGAAATATATGTTTGACATTTAATATGTTCCACTGTTTAACCCAAGTATCTGCTTGCATCAAAGTATGTTTAATATCGTATGGCCAGAACAGTACTAATAGTTTAGTAATATTAGCAGTGGTAGACGTACAAAGTGACATAGTGAAATATTAAAAATTCTAACCATAAAGTGGACAGGAAACTGCAGACACCATACAAAACTAGAAAACTGTAATAAATGAATTATGACAAAACGCAGCAAGTTTAGAAAGTTATAATATATGTTAACAGCGAAACAATCGTATGTATCGTGCCAACAAGAAAAGACTGTACAGATATTGCCAAAACCATACATAACAAAAATTGAAATTATTCATTGTGGAATTATCTGTTGAAATATCAAATGTAATACTGTTTTGTTAAATTAAGGACTATTTTAGTTTCTAGATACTAGGCTGTAAAAATGTGTGCTAAATAAAAAAATATGGCCAGAACATTACATGCGCATGCGCAGAACGTTACGGCGCATGCGCGCAAAACGTAACACGTAACGCGCAACGCTAACAACTTTCTCCCTACCACGCTCAAAAAAGTTTTACTTGAAGAGTTCTTTATTTGTTGCGGTGCACTTTTCTATCCGAAACGGCTTGGGTAGTATGAACAGATGACACTGGTCCCGGATACCCGACCGGCTGTTTGTTCCCGCAGGAAGACGAGACGGGGCTGTCTGGAGCGGCTGATGGAGCACCACCAAGGTCACGGGGTCACCACGCATTAGGGTGTTCTGCAGGCTGCCTGGGTGGCGAGGACGTCCCTTAATGTCGTATAACGTCCTGCGCAAATTTACTATTATCATTTAACTTACCTTGCGTGGACGGCGAAGGGTACAATGCAACAACCGAATGTACGTATATGAATATTAAATGGACCCGCCAGTGTGGATCAGGGGGGTACAACGGGACGATGTTCGAGTGCTGGACCCCACGAACCGGCTGTCCCCTATGCGAATGCAAACAATTCCCAATTCCGCCTCATAAACTATGCATTTCACCATACAAAAATACATTTACTATACAGAACACAAAATATTGGCGCTTAGCAGACAGATGGAAACACACTTTCCTTTTCATTGAATTCGGGGGAAACATGAGTCCCCCCCCCGTCTCTCATGATTCACACTGGTCTCCTGTTTACTATAGTTAGACGGTGGCATATGGTCTCAATTGGCCGGATCAAGGAAAAAGTATAGAAAAATGTTCAGTATCGTGTTGATATTTTTCTTTTATGTCTAACGTGTTAAATAAATTGAATGATTTACAGCCACATGAAATCCCATTAAATGAATGATTTCTAGTTGTGTTTATGACAATAAATTACGCGAGACAGTGTATTAGCTTCAGTAGAATCTTGTTCATTTAACAGTTTAATCTCTCTTTGCTATCATTGTTATCTTTTTGAAGTGGTGTATATTTTATATTACAGTGATTTTGTTCAACTTCCGGAATTAAATTAATATTCACATATCAGGGTAGGAAATGCGGTATCAAAGGAAGTGGAAGTAAAAATGGAAGTGCCGTAGGGTAGCGTATTGGGACCATTGCTATTAATTATTCTAATGAATAATTGTGTTGATTGTTTACTATCTGAAATTAGATTGTTTGCAGATGGCATAATGCTGTATAAAAGGATCAAAACGATAGAGGACTGTAAACAGTTGCAGGGTGATCTGGACAGGTTATCTAGTTGGGATGGTAAACATGGGATGGAGATAAATGCAAAGAAGAGTCAGCTAATTATATAGACAAATAAAAAACAAAAGGTTAATTATGAATATAAGGTGGGGGAAGAATTGCTTGCTGAAGACTTGAAATGTAAATATCTTGGCATTACATTTGATAAAAAGGTTAACTGGGCAGGACACATTGGACAGGTGGTAGGAAAAGGTTTCAAAATTCTGCACTTGTTGGAGAGAGTGATGAGGGGACGCACGAGATAAGTAAAGGAATTGGGTTATAAAACTTTGGTCAGACCATTGCTCGAATATGGTAGTGTAGTATGGGACCCTCATTTTACGTATCAAATACAGGAGTTGGAGAGGGTGCAAAGAAGGGCTGCTAGATTTGTTCTTGGAAATTATCGCAGAATGCAATCAGTGACAGATATGATAAAGGAACTGGAATGGGATTCATTTTAAGACAGGAGGAGGATGAGGAGGGTAATAGGAGTATACAGGGCGTATACTGGCGATGAGGCATGGAAAGATATTGCAGTAGGTGTGAATAGAAGTTCATGGAAGGGAAAAGATGACCATGACCACAAGCTGGCACTCGATTTCAGGCACAAGGGTGTGGTAAGATTTTCTTTTTTAGGTAAGGGTGTCAGGGATTGGAATGAGTTACCAAGGGGAATGATGAATAACCTACCGAAAACGTTAAAAGAATTTAAAGTTAAAATTTGTAGAGGGCAAATGTAGGTGAGTGAAGGATAACGGGAAGTTGGGTGTGTAGGGAAATTACCACCGGAGCATGTGCTCCATTGCAATTAAAAATTAAATTTAAAAAAATTAATAGAAATGCGTAATTAATATCACAGCCAGTGGTACTCGACAATATTAAGCAATATGAAAGCTATACTGGTGTTGGTCGCCAAATGTAGGCTACCAATTATCGTGGCAAATGGTCAGCCAGTTGTGAGCTAATCACTCTGTTAGTGCATTACAGCGTGTTATTTAGACGAGAACGGCCCAGTTCTCCACTCTCAACACATGCAAGCCGTTAGCGCGAAATAACAGAGGTATTTTGATGTGGTCTGGAAATGAAAAACTCACTGTACTGGTCGAAATACTAGTATTTAATTAATACCGTTCTTTGAAAAAACATTTATAATATTTATGTTACTTTGAAAAAGTTGGTGGTACGTTTCACAAGTTAGAGTACAGAGAGCCTGTGCTCGCAGCACGACAGTCACAGTGTCCCGCGCCCTGCTATGTTATGGTGGCTTCCCACGGTCCGTGTTTTTGTAGGTCGCGCCTCGCTGTCCAATTGTTCGGATCAACACGCCCACAGGCTATCCCTTGCCACCTCGCAGCCACCTCTCCACCATGTTGCCTAGTGTCATTAGGGGGCATCCACAAATTACGTGAGGTGTTTTTCCGGATTTCTGGATCCCCTCTCCTCTGGTGAGATTTCGTGAGATCTGGCCGGACCCCGCCCCCTATTTCACCTCACGTAATTAATGGATGTTCCCTTACAGCTACCCGGACGTTTGATGTTTACCCACTGGGTGCGGAAAGAGGCGACATCCCTGCTAGCAGAGGCGGGCCCTTTCCACGGTCCGCTGTTCATAGATAGACCGGCGCGGCCGGCAAATACACACGCCGTGGGAATCCACCTTCACAACGCAGGCGGCCAATCAACAATCACTGCCTGCTCAGCTGTGGTGGCCGGCGTCAAAGATTGCTACGTAAATATAACAATCACTGTACTACCCCTTTTACTAAACAAACTACAGTCTGTGGAAACCAAACAATATTACAAATTAAGTTACAAACATTAATACAATTAATAAACGCAACATAATTCTGTATTAAGGGGACCTGGACGTGAACAGACTGCGTTTTTACGCCTCGTTTAAAGGCACATTACTCATGATCTGTAATGTGGAGGAAGTTGCGATTTTGTACCAACACTGAATTACGTTAACTAAATTTGCATATAGAAATTTATTTAATTATCTGTTATAGTTTAAAAATTACAACATCTTATCTAGTAGGTTGTTTTATAACACACATTCCCATTCTGGTACCATTTACTTGTGCATTATCAGTCTATTAGCGTTCAAACTTTGTCAGACTACAGTCAACATTCCTAGGAACTCATTATGCCACTCCATTTGTAGTTCGGAATACGTCAGGGGAAAAAGAAAAAAAATATCAAACCACCAAATTTTGTTTCAAAATTACCACTAAAATTATATGCATGATGACAAAAAAAAAAAAAAATCTGCAATGTATTAGGCATAACACAAACAGACTGTCCCATTCTTCATTTGGTAGAAATTTGGTAAACATAGCTCAAACCATTGTGAAGATATATGTACCTAATGTTCTAAAAATGTAGTTCTGATAAAATGACAGCAACAGTGAGCTGAAAGAAGGCTAGGCTAGTGCGCAGACATTTCTTCATTTAGGACCAAACTAACAATTTAAAAGTTGATAAACCATACATTTTTGGAAACAGGAAAAAAATTTCTATCAGATAGAGGCAAAAAAAAAAAAAATCAATTTTTTTTAGTCATTTTCACGTCTAGGTCCCCTTAATAATAACATTAATTTGACAACAAAAATTATTTTGGTTAATGGTAATGTTATAAATAACGTAATGTTCTTGCTTATACTCATAACAGGTCAGCTCAAATACTTTTTACATGTGCCGGACTCGAATCCAAGACTCTCAAAATCAAGCTAGCCTGTTTCCTACTTCCTACAGAGCACGAAAAGTAGCGCAGTATTTTTTACAGTACGCTGCAGAGTGTTTTTCCCGTTTGCAGTCAGAGGAAAAAAATAGTATTTGACTACTTGGCCACACATCCAACAGCGTGTATGTATGTATTTTAGCGTTTTATTTATTGAGCACTCTGTTTTGGTTTCTGTCTTGTATAGACGACACAAGAAGAACACAATACTAAATGAAAACCACCTGAGACTGGACTCAAACCGCGTGAGGCCACCTGCGTTCAGGTAGCGGCTGATCGCTGCTAACAGCGTCTCGAGGCCTGGCAGCTAGCTGTACCAGCGCCACATGGAGCAGAGTGTCGACGGACGAATGGACGACCTGGCGTCGGGTCGCACAAACGACGGCGTCGGGTCACACAAAAACCACTGCCGCCTGTCCCACCTGGTATCTATCGTATCACTGCGTGCCGCGCCGTGCTTGAAACAACTTTTCCCAAAGTTGTGGCACTATTATCTTTGTATATAAAATCCTTGGCGTGGTTAAACCGCATCATCACGGACAAACAACTGGACCAATTCAGGCCATATTCACACGAAATGTTATTTAGAAAATACGAAAGGGTATTTTTACATAATTCATTCCGACAGGTGGCACCGAATTATAATTCCTACATTAACAATAGGTTATATTGACCAAGCAAAGACAAGCAGCTAAGAAGCAAAGATAATGATGTTGAATATCTTTGGTTCCTATTCATATTGTTAAGCTACCTAACGTGACAAAATAAGTATTTTTAATACCAAAAGGAAGTATATCCGCGGATCGGAATCTAGAAGAAATTGAAAGGTGTCTCGTGGTTTATTATATACGAAATAATTAGTTCCAGACACACTTTCAAATTTTAACTGTTTTTTTATTTCTCGTAAAGCATCGGACTTCAAAGATTCTAGTCGTATGTAAACACAAGCTCCAGCGATTACATTCAACACTGCTTTCAAAGACAATACTTCCACAAACTTCAAGTGTGTGTCCTTGCCGACGTAAAACTGTGTCAACCGAGTCTCTGTTTCATAGAAAGTACAAAGGCTTCCTACAGATATTTCTCGAACTTTAACAATACTTAAACAATTAAAAACAATAAAAATAAATACATAATCATTTATAGTCATTACGAAATTCTCGAAAACAAAAATTAAAGATATTTAAACACAAAATTATCCACATAAATCGTCCTTTAAACATAGTAGCACACCTTAATACTTGGAATTACAAACATTTAAGCAATTTTCTTGCATAGCTCTGTCCTTAAACATATTAAATAGTATTTACATAATTTATTTTCATAAAACAAAGTTCATTTACACCGACTTACAGTAAATTGAAAGACAAACATACAAAATCATATTCATTCAACCTCTAACTTGCTACAAATGCTTCATAAAATACAATTACATTTTAAGTCTAGGTTTGAGGGCTGTTAAATACTATTTTCTATAGCGATAGTTAACATGATATCAGTTATGGTCTCTGGAACAAAGATTACCCTACCACCTATGGTATAACGATCTTTGTTTTAATTCCTCAACGAGCCAAAAGAAATAGATCATTTGCTGCTAGCAAAAGAGATTGTAGTCAAATAAGTTCAGTGCTGTTAAAATGTTGATTTATTGAATGTCAGTTTAGCTCTTAGAGAGCGTGATCGTCTCTTCTGCCACACTGAACTAGGAAGCACAGAGAGTAAGATTCGCCATCAGATACTCCAGTTATGGTTTTTACGTTCATACGCTTAGTAGATACTCAGTGGTCCTCACTTTCTTGTCTGAGCTTAGTATACCCAACTCATCTCGTACTGACTAGGGTTCAAGACAAAAATGTATAATGATTGTGTTTGTCCCCATTTGTACTTCATGTTACGATATTGGTTTTAATCTGTAAAACAGGCGCAACTGTTTATTTCTTGTTTAGATAAGATTGTATGGTTCAAGCTGTATGATAACTTCATAACTACTACACCGTAATAACAAAATAATAAAGAAGAAATTATTATTTTCCTTCTTCTTCAAGACACAGGTAGAAAATAATGAACGAACAGTGAGAACATTATTTTTATCTATGTTTACGCAATTGGTATCTACCAACATAGTTTTCCAACATTAAATGGTATGTGGATTTAATTAAGTGACTGTAATTGGAAACCAGAGATTACTTAATCGATTCGCTTAATTCTTTCAATCGCTCATGATTTTACTGACAACAGCCAACTGAAAAGACTTGCTTCTCTCAAATCTACGGAAAAAAGTCCATTAACCTTTTCAACGATGTTTAGAATGGGACGAAAAATCTTAATTTTGTCATCAAGCTTCAAAGTAATAAATGAAACAAAAGTTTCGTGATGAATGTGGTATTCATTAATTATTTTTTAATTAACTGATTTGTAGTTAGACTTCTACCACAGAATAAATGCGTGTTCAACATTGTGCAGTTAGTAGTATAACACATTACTTAGAGAAACTAAAAGCAAGGATGATTACTCTGAGAAAATTGGAAAAGTAACAAGATAGCGATGAGATCGGGCGAGCGTGAGAAAAGTTCGGGTGTTCGCTTTGAGTTGTAAAAGTTACTGCAGCAAAGGACTTTGTATCTTCGGAGTTTTTAGTATTGGTTAATGTGATTCTGGCCTCGCATTCGGGAGGACGGCGGTTCGAATCCCCGTCCGGGCATCCAGATTTGGGTTTTCCATGGTTTCCCCAAATCACTTCAGGTGAATTCCGGGATGCTTCCTTCAAAAGGCCATGGCCGAATTCCTTCCCATTCCTTGCCACCCATCCTTTCCCGTCTCTAAAGACCTAGTTGTTATAGGAGACGTTAAGCAGTTAAAAAAAATGGTTAATGTGTTAATAAATGGAATCAAGTCATAGAAGGTTTACTATTTATTTTAAGTAGAAAAGATAAAATGGATAAGTGTAAAATCTAAAGTTTTGGGGAAAAAACGGGACATTCATCCCTGACGACCAGACCACAAAAAATAATAATAATAATAATAATACGAAGTTCAATAGTTCAACAAGAAGAGTCATTTAAAATACAAGTTCTGCAGATCCTGGCCTAGAAAATTATGTAGAAACTGTCAATATTCCTACCTACGAAAAATGTGTTAATGTAACATCAGCCTTTTCTCCGAAACTTTATCGTTGACCGGCACTACAAGAGATGAACAAAATCTTGCAACTGAAAGTTCACCTGAATAGGCCATACTCTCCTGTAGATTTCTCAACTGACTGAAGGAACAATTTAGCGGTAATAGCTTGGATGACAAAAAAAAAAAAAAAAAAAAAAAAAAAAAAAAAAAAAAAAAAATATACTGGTTGGTCTGACGTGTTTTCTTGTCTCTCAGGACAACAGATACTAGGGCCTACAAGTTTCTACGAGAACAGTGACATGTATTATTTGAGAATTCCCCTTCTGGATGTGACACTGCAAATGTAGTGCACGTATGAATAATTAGATTGATCACGAGTCATTGTAGTGATGTTTCATCATTTGTGAAACATACAGCGTCTGTTATGACACCAAACATCTGTCAAATCGCTATATTAGAATTCCAGCAGAACTGTCTTCAGAGCTACTAGAAACGGAATACATTTTATCACGAGTTATATCTATTTTTTAGATTTATCAAGTTGTAAGAAGACTGGCGACAAGGAATTTGCCGTGCATCCTGAATGAACCATCTAGGTATTCGCCACTAGTTATTTTGCGAAACCACAATGAATCAAAATCTGCATGCCAGGAGTACAAACAACAAACTCAGTCTAGCATGAAAGTTTTATCTGGTTGTAGCGAATAGATACAAGTTATCACCGAAACTAATGGTGCGAACAGAATGCTCCTAGCAAAGCAGCCCAAAGCAGACCTCTCAAATGCTTTAGCTGGCACGTGGGATAAAGGCCATATAAAACGATGTCTATGGAACGAAGATACCTCACTTCACCAATTACAGATTGATCCAAATCGGGAGGTCGTTTAGAAGCACAGCACAGCTGCGGAGTGTTCATTCCGACTTCTGAAGTCGGTTTTGGCGTTGATGTACTGCTTTTTCGTTTCACACAGCTTATCCTTCCCGACAACCTGTTTACTTACAACCCTTCACAACGCGGTGGTGGAAAAAGGACTACGAGGAAGCGATCAGCGTTGTCCGGGCTGTCAGGCTGGCTGAGTGGTTAACAGGTCTGCTCAGTGTCTCACATGCAGACAGAGTACAGCTAGAGCTGCTGTCGAAATAGGTTCCATCTGGTAGGTCAATAATTGCTCGAAAACATACTAGACTTTGCTCCGTAACTATCCTACATTTGTACTACATTTATTAAAAAAAGACAAATAACAATCTGTAAATATGCATACTATTGAAGGAAATAATATTGACTGAGAATATAGCAACATTCCACGTTTGTCATATTAATATAAATGCCCAACTTCCTTTCTGGTTTCCTTTTCGATACTCTGGCACATCCATAGAGATAGCGCAGATTCGTGCAAGGCTTCTGTCTCAGGAAATAGGAGCGACGTTTAGCCTGGACACTTGTTAAATTACATAGAGGACAGTAAACAACTAATCGTATATGTGTCCCTATATTTCAATCTGCAGCTTACACTACAAAGCACAATCCACTGGTGTTTGTGTGTGGTAGTAGCATGCAGTTTCTCATCGTGCACAACGTTGGCCAAATTCCGGTAGCTGTGGGGGTGTGGGAGATATAGTGGTTGAAAGTTGTCGATGTGCACATTTTCATATTCCGACCAAACACATGTGTGTCCCTATATTTCCGTTTGCTGCCACAACTACCACTGGTGTTTGTTTGTGGTAATGGTCTCCGAGTCTCCAATAGTGGGCTATTGTGGTTACATGTCGGTAGCTATGGGGGTGTGGGAGAATATGGTGGTTGATAGTGGTCCACCTAGGACGTTTTTCTATTTCTACCAAAGACGTGTGCGTCCCTATATTTCACCTTGCAGCCAGAACTACCAAGCGCAGATCACTGGCGTTTGTATGTTGTAATAAACACAAGTCTCCCAACGTGCACCATGGTTGTTATCGGTAGCTATGGACTAAGGGAGTGTGATAGAGCATTACTGTTTTCCAACTACTCTCATAATAAAAACTTTTGCCTCTTTTCTCAAAACTAAGTAACTATATTAGATAGAAATATACTTAGTATTCTTCGTTTAATTAGAGAATATGATCGATATAGAGCATTGATTCCCAAAGTGGTCCAGGTGAACCCCCAGGGGTCCACAGGAGACTCGACAGGGGTCTATGTTGGCGTGATAAAAAGATGGGGGTTCACGATTCGATAGCGGGGGTCCACGAAAATTTATCTGGTTTCGATAGTAAAGAACTTCGACAGTAAAAAAATGTAGGTTTGACTTCACCTATCTATGTAGGCAGATAATATTTTAAGAAGCTCAGCGACTATTACTTGTAAAAACTTGTATATTCCGTTTGCACGTCTAAACAAGCGTTCTTGTAAAAACTTGTATATTTCATATTCAATACAACGTGTCGAGACTTGCAAAACCCCGCGGCGCACAGTGGTCCGGAATTGGAATATAGTGGACATTCGAATTAAAAAAAATTGCTTTAGATAGCTTTTGCTATGCTGATCAAATATTGTTATGTTCAATTTTTGATAGAAATGAGTGCTTCACACTTAAAATAAAAAAATTATGGGTGGAAATCTATTTTTTTTTTTTCACGGCCCTATATCAAAGTGTCAAAGTCAAACCATATGCAATCATAAGTACCTATCCTACTTAATATTACAACATAAAAATTTCTTATGTATCCTTGCCGCTTTTACAACAGGGTGCGAGTGAATTTCGGCGATAAAATATAACGAACATTCGAACTAAAGTCATAATATCGATCCAAAAAAATTACTTTAGGTAACATTTTCTGTGCTGATCAAAAATTGTTATGTTTAATTTTTGGTAAAAATGGGTCCTTCATACTTAAAATAAAAAAATGTATGGGTGGAAATTTTTTTTTTTTTTTTAACGGCCCTATATCAAAGTGTCAAAGTCAAACCTTATGCTATCATAAGTACCTATCCTACTTTATATTACAACATAAAAATTTCTTGGATATCCTTGCCGCTGTGACTACAGGGCGCAAGTGAATTTCATGGTTAAAAAATAGTGGACATTCTTACAAAAGTCATAACATGGATCCAAAAAAAATTGAACATAGTAATTTTTGATCAGCACAGCAAATACTACCTAAAGAAATTTTTTTGTATTGATATTATTCGAATGTTCGTTATATTTTATCCCCGAAATTCACTTACGCCCTGTTGTCAAAGCGGCAAGGATACGCAAGAAATTTTTATGTTGTAATATTAAGTAGGATAGGTACTTATGATTGCATAAGGTTTGATTTTGACACTTTTATACAGGGCCGTGAAAAAAAAAAAAAAGATTTCCACCCATACATTTTTTTTTATTTTAAGCGTGAAAGACTCATTTTTATTAAAAACTGAACATAACAATGTTTGATCAGCACAGCAAATGCTACCTAAAGCAATTTTTTGGGATCGATATTATTCGAATGTTCGTTATATTTTATCGCCGAAATTCACTTGCGCCCTGTTGTCAAAGCGGCAAGGATACGCAAGTAATTTTTATGTTGTAATATTAAGTAGGATAGGTACTTATGATTGCATAAATTTTGACTTTGACACTTTAATATAGGGCCGTGAAAAAAAAAATAGATTTCCACCCATACTTTTTTTTTTATTTTAAGTGTGAAGCAATCATGTCTATCAAAAATTGAACATAACAATTTTTGATCAGCATAACAAATGCTATCTAAAGCAATTTTTTTGGATTCGAATGTCCACTATATTCCAATTCCGGACCACTGTGCGGCGGCGGTGGTGGCGGGCGGCGAACGCTTTTTTAGACGTGCAAACGGACGAAATACGACTTGCGGTGCGTGTGTCCTTCTAGCAATCTTGTATGAACTTGTGTGATTCTTTACCAATATAAATACGAATGCCAAGGATAAACCTTACTCATTTGTTCAGACATATGTTCAACATTTAATTGCCCTGCATGATGACTTGAAAATCAGGTTTGAAGATATTCTGACGATGGGAATACCACCTTGGATCATGAATCAATTTGATGAAACTGAACTAGAGAATGTGATACTGCAAGAGGAGCTACTTCAACTTAGCACTAATGAGGAGCTGAAGGTGAAATTTAAAAGAGGGTATCAAATATTTTGGCTGAAGGCAGAAATACCCGAAAAATATCCTGGACTGTGGAGAATTTGCAGAAAAGTTTTTGATAGCGTTTCCCTCGTCATATCACGTCGAAAAAGGTTTTAGTGTAATAACAAACCATTTAACAAAAAAAGGAGCAGATTGAATATTACAGAACGGGGGGATTTGCGGTTATTGCTAACAAAACTGGAGCCAAATATTGATAATTTGCTGTCAATCCATCAATTACATCCCTCCCATTAAAATTATGACTATTTTTTAATTGCCATTGTAGAAGTTACGTTATTAATTTTAATTTTAATTTTATTATGTCAGACTGTTATAACAAGTAATAGTGTAATAAATTACAAATTTATTCAAATAAATATATACAACACAAGAAAATATACTATTTTGCTTTTAGTTTTTACCACTCCGAATGGGGAGCTTTCTAAAAAAAAATAGTGAGAATTAATTGGTTTCTTGTGCTGTGAGTTGTTTTTTGACAACCACTCTTAGCACAATCAATTAATTAATTAACCAGTCGATTTATCACTTCTTTTTCGAAAACTGTTAATAGGTACGTGGTTGGAACTCAGCCGCAACGCAAATTTTCATAGTTAGATCTTCACATTTGACAAAAATATGAAGATCTAACTAGGTTACGAATATGGTAGAAATGTAGCTTCAGGGGGTCCACCGGAACCAGCAAAATTTTGAAAGTGGTCTATGAGAAAAATAAGTTTGGGTACCTCTGATATAGAGGACAAATTTCAAGTTCCTAGTGATTGGGGATCGTTTGTTATTTATCGTTGTTCCCTTTGGTATTCTGCATTTTGCGCGCCAAATCATTTAGCAAATTGGCCTCGAACGATTGTAGAGTATAAACTTCAACATTTACTTCTGATAGTACCAGCTAGAATCTCATTTAAAGGGTATGGTACTGATGGTGATTCTCACTTATTAGGCCATGCACTTTATATTCAACACAAATACACTTGGTGGATGTAAACTGTTAAGCCGCGTTCCCACGACGTCTTGTAACGAAGGCGGGACGGGACGGATACTCAACAGCACGCCATGGGAACATGGCCGCCTCTGTTAGCGGAGATGAAGCGCAGCTACCCACTCTATGTCGGCAAACATCACAGGCGTGTGTAGAGGTGCGCTGTTGCCATCGGTTTGCAGCAGTGGTGCGCACTCCTTCTGTTGCTGTAAAGTGCTTCGTGCCAAACGACACTAGGCAGCGTGGTGGGGAGGTGGCGGCGAGGTAAGCGAGGGCTAACCTGCGGCACGCGCTCGTCCCTACACTTCAGTTAATGAGGTCCCGTCCCGTCCCGCCTCCGTTACAAGATGTCGTGGGAACATGGCTTTACATACAGCTCCTCAAAAATCGTTCACTAATATGAAATACTCTACCGTCTTTCTCGACCGCATCACACAAATGCGACTGTCACTAGTATACCTAACCACTTGCTGCTGACTACCGTGAAGTTGAGAAGGCCCTCCAGCTGTAAGCTGTATAACAGGAAATAGAAATGACAATAGGTGAAACAACTATTTGGAAGCATAGGTTCTAATAATTTCATCAAAATACAAGAGTGTTGGAAGAATAAAGTTGAACAAAGCATTTTAGCTAACCGTTATACCCGTGTTTTTTTTTTTTTGTTTTTTTGTTTTTTTTTTTTTTTAGAAAAGTCATTATTAATCTATTTTCAAATTTATGATGCTATGAGCCTAAAGTTCATATAAGACTTCTCATGATACAGAACATTTGGAAGATAGCAGAGTATGAATTAAACTCCATCTATTAACAACTGTGTTTAATAGACAGAGTTTAATTCATAAACATTTATGTAACAACTGTGGATCATGGCCAACCACAAAGTTATCACTAGCTGTTACCTGCTACCTTGTACGCGTGGATTTAGAATTTTATTAGTAGAATTGGATATAGAAAGCTGTAAGTTACGGAATCTGGATAACTTGACGAGGGAGTAATCAGTGTACCACTGTACTATGGAACCTGTCTCATGAAGAAAACCAAATTGGAAAACTTTTAAGTAAATAATAGTCTGGTGCAGCGCAAATCGACATTTATACCATAAACAGTGTCTGTTCATGAAATTTATAAACTCACTGCAAGAGAAAAACAGCCTCAGTGTCCGATATAATATTACAGACTCTATCACACGCTATCCACCTCTTTGTCACCGTTCAGCTAGTTTTCAAAATTTCATGAAGAAATATTATTTATCGTAAAAAAAATTATCCTGTGGCTTTCCTAATGATACATAGCATTTCCTTGTCAAATTTCACCACAATCAGTCTAACCGTTTAGTCGTGAAAATGTAACAAACATACAGAGAGATTTGTTTTCACATTTATAATATTAGTGTAGACTAGTATAAGTAGTGGCAAGATTCATCAACGTTATTGTTAGCTGCGATGACAGATAAACTTCTCATGTCTTCCAGTCGGTGAGTGATGTGTCATTTAGAGAAGTCATTTAGACGGAAAGGCAGAGTGATGGACCCGGTGTCATCACTGTTGAGGATTCGTCCGATCCCACCCTTGGCCCATTAAGGGCACCATTTCCTGCTCGGGGTGACAAATGGACAGCCATGCCCGTCTGACAAATGCCGTGTTTGCTCAGGTTAGCGAACCTCCTCACGGGTGGCGACTGCGGGGACACGTGGGTGGGTGTGCTGCACCCCGTGGGAGCTATAACGTCTTCCTTCCGGGAGCCACCACTCAGCTGCTCGGTCATTAGCCGACCAGTAGCAGTGATACCTCAAGAGGACATACCCGTTATACTCCAGCGACCCAATACATACCACATCAGCATAATCCAACACACTGTAGAGCTTAATCAACGCGGTTCCACCGTTAATTACATCTGGATACCCGCGCACTCTGGAATTAGACATAACGAGCACCTCGATATGTTAGTCAAGGAGGCATGTAGTTCGGCCCGAAGATTAATCCCACCCAGCAACACCATTGATTATCAGGAAACAATGGTCAGCAAAGCATACCAGCAATGAATGAGGAGCTGGAATGAATCCAAACAACACAGAGGCCGACAGTACGCTCTAGTACAGACGCTTCCTCCACGAAGATCTTGGTATTCAAGATTGAACTCTCGACGACGATACATCACGTCTATCATCCGTATGAGATTCAACCACGGCGTCTTCTGTAGTCAACTTTATGCATTCAACTGCTCTAATTTTCACCAACACCAAGCAACTTTCATCAAGTCCGTTGTGCGAGCACAACGGCCACTTCCAAACAGTGTTAAAGTAAATAACAACAATGCTGAATCATTAAGGATTATATTAAGAACACTGACAGACATATTTAATGCTTCGATATATCAGGAATTTTTTTTTATAATTTTTAAATTTTTAAAAGCGTTTGTTATTAACTTGTGATTCTACCAGGCTGACTGTATGGTCTATTCAAGACCTAAGGTCAAATAAAAACATAAAAAAAGAGGAATAGCTAGTGCTCAATGCCCGTTTGGATCCTTGAGAAAAGTTTCTAAATATGGATACTCGACAGTAAGAAGAAGACTATGAAACTTTAATTGAAAATGACAGTGTAAGTTGTAAGGGTACCTAAAATAAACTTTATTTGTTCGATAAGAGTTAACAACGTGTTACTTTTAGTAAAATAAAACTTCAGAAAAGTCACGTCACGCGAAACATTAATCAGAGCGTGTGACGTCACGTCTCAGCACGAACCAGATTTGCTCTGTCGATGACCTGTGCCTCGTATTTTTAAGGTTTTAAGTTAATCCATTACTTAGTTCTGGTTACCAATCCATAAAACAAATAATATTTACAAAGGAAGCTGGATTTACCAAACCAAGCTGGTCTAATTTGGTCAAAACTGATGTGGCGATGCTGGGAAAGTTTCTCGCATAGAATAGTGATTTTTGCACAGGAGGATCCTCAAAGTATATGATCAAAAATTGAAAGTATAGGTTTCTACAGAAAAGTGCATTTATTTTCATATAATTCAGAAAATTTATGTAAGAATGAAGTGTTTCTCAGCGTTATATTTGAATGCTATAGTCTAGAATTTACAAGAATTTATATAGCCCAGAAATAATTGTTATTATGAGAAAAAATTGTTTTATAGTGTTAATATTGGCAGAGGCAGTAGTTAAGAAGAAAACTTTGTTTATTTGCTGCGGGCATTTGTAGACAATGAACTAGCATTTTTCGTTGTTTTTTTTTTCACAGCTACAGTACTGACTACTTTCCCAAAATTAGTCACGTATCCCATTAATAACAGGATATTTCTCATTTAATTAATACCTAAGCCTGAAGTGTTTTGGAGACTTCGCGCGATGGTTGACTGATCAAAGTTCGTAACTTCTGCCAGATCTCGGACTGATAACGTTAATCTTCTTCAAAGACGGACGGTTTTCTTGAACGTGGAAAAACGCTCTGGTAAAATAAACTCTCTTTTAAACGACAAAACCATTTCCTTTTCTTACATTTTTCCCCATACAGCACCCAAATGTGCCGAGCCAGTTTGTTACCTTTATTTGTTCTTTCATTATTTTTTTATGCTTCATAGAATTAAATGAGCATCACTGTACAACTTGCGTATGTTAAATTCGAAAAAACTAGTATCGTTATTAATTTCAATTTTGGGGAAATACACATGCCTATGGCAATTTTTCTAAACATCTTATTTTGCATTTAATTAATTTTCACTTTTAATTTCTTCAGTGCTTGATGTAAATTGTGTTATGTCTCTGGTTTACTATGCTCTAGCAACGCTCTGACCAAGGTGTTTTATTCCTGACTTCTCTGATAACTACCCTCGTCACTCTTGGCACTACGCATAACCCTCTTAATGTGTCTTGCTCCATTTTGAGTTTATTATCAAATATGACAGTTAAGTACCTTCAAAAAGTAATTCCTCCTCCATTTTAAAATCACAAAAAACGATCGTTTTTTAACTGTGCAATTACTAAGATAACTCTTTTTGTGCATAAATACACACTCTACACCCATCAAAGAAGACCAACAAGTAAACTGAATGATGTACTTTACTCAATGTTACGCTCTGTTCCAAGCATTTAGAGCAGTCATTCTTCTGATTTTAAAATAGTTTATTAACCGTAGAAATTATATGCAGAACTTCATGTTTCTTGGATAACGGGGTAGTATAAAATATTGATCCATTTAAAACATTGTTACATTTAGATGATTGCAGTATTACAGATTTTGACGTTGGAAATTCTATTTGCAAAATTTCGTAAATGAAATATACAAATATTTTTTTTTTACTAGACAAAGTAACATTTAACCTCTGAGTTGTGTGCGTATTTCTTTCGTTCTTACTCTGTGACATAGCAATCAGTGTTTACGTTTACGAATTCTCGTTTATTCGCTGACCAGGGAAATATATCCAACATCGCATCACTCCCAAGTTCTCGATACACTCCTTTACACTACCATCTAAAAACGACTCAAATACATCCAACATAAATTCATTTCAGCTTTTATTAGAAGCCGTATTCATTGTTAATCAACTACGATAAACATTTTTGGTTTAGGGCTACTCATTTGTATCACAACAGTTGTTACTCTGGTAATCAAAATGTAGGTTTGATATTTATCAAGGTCTTACATGCAACTTAATCAAATTCCCTGATTGTCACCCTATCACCATCCATAAAAATAGAGAGATTAATATATTTTCAATATCCCCGTCACAATGATGAACGAGCTAATTACCTTAACAGAAAATAGAGTTTCACGATATCCATGTTTGACTATTTTAACAAGGAAATACTCTCACATCTTATATTCTCATACAGCTTTATTTTTTGTTCATGTGTTCTACAAATAGGCACCGTTTTTCTGAATGTCTTATAACTGTATAAATTTCAGCTTATTTGTGATCTTAATTTCTCGTGTATTTAAAATTTCCGTGTTGCTGGTTCGATAAAAGACCCCTTAACTTCTGTCTCGTAGCAATGAGAATGTTGAAGTTAGTTATGACATCTTTGGTTGGCACCTTGTTGTTTATATAGCACCTCCAGCTGTGTTATGCTGGCAATTACTTCGGAGCAGCAGACCCGTAAAGACCCTTGTAAGTGTCCCGGGGGAACCACGGAGCTATCTTTCGCCGCGCCGAACATACGGCTGCTAAATTCAGATCACGTTCGTTTTGCTTGCCTTAGTTAAAAAACAACACAAACCATTTTATTTCCCTGTAATGTTTTCCATCTTCCTTTTATAGTCACTGATTATATGCCAGTATGTTTTATTTTATGGGTGTTTTCATTCTAGGGGGGAAAATGTATTTTTTAAGTCTTTGCGGTGGTCGATATCGGATTCATTAGAACCGGGATATCAGAAAGGACAAGAAACTGGAAAAAAAATCCTGCCACGGAATTTTCAAGAAACATCCTGGAGTTTAACTGGAACGATTTCAGAAAATTATGGAAAACGATATCTGGACGACTGGTTGGGGATTCGAACTCTCGTCCTCTCGAATGCCAGTCGAAAGCGTGGGGAAAAGGGGAAGCAGTACTTGCTAGACAACCGTGCCGTTATTTCAGAAGATTAAGAATTTCCTTAATGTATTTGAGAAGAATTTAAGGTTACAAAGCAAGTGTGAAACTATGTTTACAAAAACTTACAATTTCGATTAATGTTTAACATAATTTTTCAATATTTTACACTTGAAGTAATTCGAGAATATCTGCAGAATAATTTATTTGTTTTACCACAGCTGGAATGAAATATAATTAGACTGGTTTATGGAGTTGTAACATAGTAAAACCATTATGCACAGATTCAACGTATACTGCTGGCAAATAGAATAGAATATCGTTTTGTCCAGGATGAGATTTTATAGGTACTTAGTTGATGACGGTATTTCGACTTTATCCTCCAATCGTAGCTTTTCTCCTTTGTTTAGAAGCTGACGTGGTGATTTTACAAGCAATATCATTACCTTATGATAAGCTTTAACTACGCCAGCCGCCTGATATGATTTTGTCCTACATCAAGGGCACTTCAGCGCAGTAATTATGATGCCGACACTACCCATCAAATAAGCGAAATACGTTACTAGGTGTGCCAAACTCCATCTGCTTTCTTATACTTTTATATCTATACCTCAATAAAACAAAATCATTAATAACAAACAATAGCTCGTTGAATGTAGTGTAATGCTACAACCTAGAATAGGAACTTTGGTCTTCATATTTGAATATACGCATTACACCTGTGATTGAGTTACAGCTTGGAGTAATACGATTGTGTAACATTAATACACATGAAAATACAAAAATGACAGCGAAGAACGACTTTCACTATCACTTCTTTGATTTCGTGCATAACATATTGCACTTAATACGCACCCTGTACAGCTTGTGTAGACATAGGTACAACAGCAGATAATAATAATTGCTTAGTGTACCATGTGACAAAGTTTGTACAAGGCATACAATTCACCTCTGTTTCGCCATCTAAATCAATCCACTAAACATGAAGGGTAAAGCGTATCTCTAGTTTTACGTGCCATACCAGCTACGGATGAGTTCTGGAGTCAGTACTTCAATAAACAGAGAAAGGACAGGTCCATGGCTTCAAAATTTCAGCGGGAATTGGTATTCAAACAAGGGAAAAAAGGAATCATAATAAACAGTTTCACTGAACCAACACTTTGGAGATTTGCATCACAAGAAAATGTTTACTTACAAGCACATATACTTCTTGATATCTAACGTATAATTTTGGCGTTTGCAACGAGGAATTGAATCGAAGAAGGTCATTTGTGAGTAGACGTTATTGTATCAATGAGATTTATTCTGCGAGTCCTCTTCCGACTGTGGCGCAGGCGATATTTCTGAGGGCCACGTGTAGACTCGGCCTCACTGCTTCCAGATGTGCACGCTGCAGCAGGTAGCTTCCAACACCCTGCGACAGGACTAGGAAAACTCGCGTCACATCATCTACCAACAAATTATTTATTTAATAGTGTAAGCCCGTGACCGTTTTTTGCATATCGTCACGGGTATAGAATACACCAAGTTTTTAGGGTCAATGACACTGTTCTGCAAAAATAACTTTTTTTCTATTTCTGAAAAAATACCATTCGTTCCTAGTTGTACTTCGAACACTGAATTTCTTTGTGTCAGGGATAGTTTACGAGTAATCGCAAGTTTATTTTTTTTGGTTTTTTTCCTGATATTGTGCAGAACACATTAGCTGAAAATCAAGAAACAAATCAGATTTTTATTATGTTATTAAGTTATTCACATGAAGGGAGGTTGGAATCTAAGATATAACAAAGTATACTTAGTGTATTCGCTTTGTAGCATTTATTATGCATTAGTAATTACAGAAAATTTACAAAAAAATGAGTCACCATATTTTAATTTTTGTCACTTTTTCTCTTGTATTGACAATGTTCTTTCTCTTGAATGATATTCCAGCAATAATCTCCTAACATTGATGGTACCCATTTCCCTTCATAACGCCTTTCTATTGTAGATATGTCTTTATGGAATTCATCCGATACGTCCCTACAACTCTCTGTGAAGTACTATAGATGAGAGTCCATCATATGTACCTTCAAAGACATATTGCACCTAAGATCTTCATATGCTCTGATCAAGTGATTCACCATTTCTTTGTAGCTGGTAGCTCTTCTTCTTCGGAGAAAGTTTTCTGACACCTTCTTGAAACCCTCTCATGCTCTCTTTTCTTTGGCGGTTAAATGTGCTTCAAAAGTTGTATCTTCCTGCAGCTCCTTGATTTGAGGGCCCACAAATACACCTTCCTTTATTTTGGCAGCTGAAAGCCGGGGAAATCTGTCAGCCACATATGCAAATCCACTGCCTGTTGGATCCACTGAAAAAATTGCATCATTAGGCCAAGTTTGATGGGAAGTGGTAGAAGTAGTATATCTTCAGGAGCTACCAGACTTTCACATTGCATATTTTTTCACCCATTTTCCACTTCCACTTAGGCCATTTCTTCTTCACATAGTGAGAATTTCTGTCACGACTACGCCACTCGCAAAGATAACATACTTTGTGTAGCCTTGTTGCATTCCCAATGTTATAGCAATTACTTTGAAGTCTCACATATTTTCCATTTGTGTTCATTGTATTGTAAAGAATTTAGCATCTGCCGCAAGAATTAGTAATTCCCTTTAGCTAAACTGGCGTAAGCAACTAGAATATAAGGCATTTTATTTCCATTGTGGAGCGAAACACCCTTGAGACTTGTTTTAGATGCATCTATGAAACGTCTCCACTCCTCTCAACAGTAGGTGAAGTTCAGCACCTTCATTAGACCAGCAAAAATGTCAGTGCTTCATCAGCTGCAAAATAAGGAATAAGGGCATGTTCTCGGTGCTTAAATACACTGATTTTAGTGCTTCGGTGGAGTAGATTATACTCTTGTAACCTCGTACCAAGCAGTTGCGCCTTTTATTTACTTAGTCCTAGATCGCACACTAAATCATTTAAATCTTCTTGAGTTAGTAAATGTGGCGATGAGTCACTTGAAAACGGATATGGAGGATCGTCTGCTCCCCACCTGCCTTTGAACAAGAAATCGTCACGTCCGATCACTACTGATGCAGCAATGTACACATATATGCCTATAACGTCCCTGTTTGTGTCATAAATGGGAATATATACATATATATACAAATTACGCAAAAAGTATCCCTGACAACGAAATTCCGTTTCCAGATTTGAATTTCACATGATAAATTGGTTTGGGATCACACATTTTAATATCAGAAATAGAAACCTTGTCAAACATTGTGATTATAAAAGGTTGACCTGATCTGACAAAATATGAACTTGACCTGTGTTTCACCCTTAGGGTGAATAAAATCTCTTTACCTTGAAGAACTCAGAAGTATTATTAAACGTAGGTCTTAAGGAAGTAGTTTACGTCGCGATACATGACATCACAACGTGGCGTAGTGCTTATGAAAATTGCTTAAATAACTGATGACTAAATCCCTCGTGCCATGACTGTGTCAAAAAGGTTCAGTTTTCATTATGGTCCAGGCTGAATTTCAACCTAACCACAATCTCCGTTAATATTGGCGCTACAAATTCAGAGCCTCAATCACACGCGCATTGATACAGTCATTTTATCCTAAGTTAGCAATGTCGTGTATCGCGACGTAAACTTGAACCGGTATTAAACACGGACAGTTAAGATCGTGCAATCGTATAATTGTTTCATAGGTCGTAGACTCGTACTTGCTTAAATGCAAACTTGACTTGAATTTGACCCTTCAAGTTCACTCTACAAAATTTAAAAATATCCTGTTTGCTACGAAAGCATCATGTTGTTTTTTTTTTTACTGAGGCGGGGCAAACACTCATAATATAATCATTGGTCACAGTATCTGTAACGACCAGGAACTTAATACACATTCCATGTTATTGAGCAACTCCGAAGAAATTAATTGCCAGGATAGTTGATTAGGTGACATATTTGGTCTGATGACCACTTATTATAACCTAATAACGTACGTACAGCCAATATGAAGAAAGACCATTAACGAAAGTTGTCAGTAAAATATCTAAAACGCAAATAAACTTTGGTCAAGCAACAACATTAGTGAAAGTTTTAATTAAATTGAAATTTATCGTAAGCCGTAATGACAATTGGCATTCGTGGTTACAGCAAAGACCGTGAATAATTTAATTTTTTTTTAAGTTTTTTTTTTTTTTTAAGTTGCTTTCATTAGCAACATGCTACTCAAAAGCAGATCTCAGTTTTTTCAGACGTAAAGTTTATCAATATTTTTTAAACTATGAAACGCCACCAAACGCAAACTTAATGTTTGTATTATGGCAATTGATTTGGTAGCAGTTGCTTGGACATAACAACAAATTTCTTCTAATGGTATCTCTGGTCGTTGTTTTGAGAGTGAAGGCTGACACGTGACACCGTTCTCTAGCCAATAGCTATCGAGGGGAGTGAATTAGTAGATTTGTCATATTATGTATAAATATATACAATATGTGCAATGACAAGAACGTTCGTAACATTCACAAATTTAGTCCAGTTGTTGCAGCCATTCTATGAAGGAATTTGTTGCTCTGAAAACATCTTGAAATAGTCCATTGTACTTCCTTAATGATGTGCTCCACACTCAGGGAAGGAGCTCCACAGTCGCAGACAGGAAAATCCTGAAGTCCTCACTTATGGAGCATGGTGTTGCATTTGGCGTGGCCTGTTCTTAGGCGGTTTAGTTTGATCCACTGGTCTCTCTTCAGATGGAATCCCGGAAGTCCAGTTGTAGGATCTTAAATATCTTGACGTGTCATAGATACAGAGTTCCAGCTTTTGTCACCTTTTCTCCGTGATATCGAAGTCAGATGCCGCATTGGATTTCTGGAATTAATGCGAGTGTGGGGTAGGTCATTTAGAACTCGTGGATTGGAAAATACTGTGGATGGTCAGGATGGTGTAATCACGTAATCGTAGAATGATCTCCCTTTTCAATTTCTTTGCAAGCTACCAAAAATGAAGAACAAGGTTCTAGTTTTTAATGCACCAACATTTAAATTTGTAATGCAACGACCACAACTGTCGTTAATTTCGTCAGCGAAATCCAAATAATTCTATTCCAGAGTTCGTTGTGTATGTCTTCAAGAACATGTAGATAAATTGTTGGTAAGTAATTTTTATGAAATGTTGATTCATGTGTTTTATTTTGATTCAAGCAATATTTTTGCAGAAAATCTTTGAAGGCAGGATTTGTAAGATTGTGAAGACGAATAGTACTTGTAAACAATGCTTCACATAGATCTACGCTTAAGTGTATTTTTTTTTTTTTTTGGTGCTACTTGCCACTGTTAAAAGTTGTCGTGGGCCTTTATTTTGCAAGACCTGCCTTGACCAGTGGCGGATCCGGGAATATGGTTTGGGGGTTGGGGGCTTGAGCGGTTTCTGGATTGGGGGGCGAGAGGGTTGAGCGGATTTTTGTTTGGGGGGACTTGAGTCGATATTTATTTGGGGATATCGTTTGGGAGGAGAGCAAAAAAAAAAAAAAAAAAAAGCCTGCAGTCTCCAAAAATTACGATGGCGGGGGCGGACCTAGAACTTTTTTGGGTTTTTGGGGGGGAATTTAATTTGAGCCCCCTGGCCCCCCTCCCCCTGGATCCGCCACTGGTCTTGACATATTGGTCTGTTTGAAACTTTATCGTGCATGAAATATTTTTCTCGAAAACTCAACACTATAAAACATTTCCGTCGTATTTAAATGTTCCAAGGTAGTCGCTATCCACGAAAAGACAACTTTTTTTCTGGAGGCGAGGTATGTATTAAACTATGTACAAATAAAAAAATTGAACATGAAATGAGTCCGTGGACAACAGCATGCTTAATTTGTCTAGTAGGAAGAGTGAGCTAGACGCAGAACGTGATTGTCCGTCTTTATCTCCCGTGAGTCTGTTTTACTTGGCCTCATAATAATATTATTTATCAAAACAATAGACGCACGGCAGATAAGAACCGTGAGGCTAGTAGGTTTTTGCCAGCTACAACGTAAGATTTTATTTGTTAAATAGATACGCTGCCTAAAAATATTGTAAATATAGCGAAACTATGCCATATCACTAGGTTTTAGGTAAAATATGCAATAACCGGTGTAAATGCATATGCAAACATACAAATGCATATAATCGGGTCTCTAGTAATTACATTACACTAATTGTAGTCCATGTCAATGTGTTGCGAAGCTTAGGTACAAGTCAGTTATACGATATAAAGTGGATAAGACCAAGTATTGTTTTGTGAATAATCAGTAACTATATCTCCTTCTTTTGAATTACCTAATAATTAACTGAATTCCTTTCGTGAAAGGTTGGGTCATTATTTACTAGTCCATATCACGCTGTTACGTCTTTGGTGTGTAAAGGTTGAAAAACTTTATTTTGTAGTGATTCTTCGTTAGCATATATCAATCAACTAGCCAATTAATTATCCACTCCAAAGGTAGAAGGCTTATATCAAGTTAAACCCTTTCCCTTCTGCTGCAAGAGTAAACGGGATTACGATAAACCACTCAGTAACAATATAGTTAACCCCCGCTTATTCTTTTGCTTCCAATGTTTATTAAAGCAGTACTGATGTTCATACACTGCCTTTATATTTCTTTTTGTCCCTTAAAAGGAATCTTTTGCTGGTTGTCGTAATTCCTTGATCTGTCTTCACAGCGTAAACGGGTTTCTTGTTTTGCCACACTCGATCTAAGCTCAAGCAATATTTGTCCAACTGTTTATGTTTATCTTACACTCTGCAATTTGGAAAAACTTTCGTGGCAGAGGATGTTTGGCGGCAAAACTAATTTTACCTCAGTACATTCCAATTACTACACAATATGAGAGAATACGTATTAACGTCAGCATATCTTACTTGCCTTATATTATCTCTGTTGTCATTGTGAACAAGTAAGTTGCTGGTAACTGTACTCTATCTTAGTTGTTGTTACTGAAAGTAAACGTTCGCATATTAGTCAGTAAATTCAAACAGAAACTACTGCATCCGTATACGAGAAAATTACAGGACAACTTCTGTATATAGTCCACCAACTATACAAAGGTGATTGATATCTTGTAACGTACGCTTAAAAATGACTTAAAGTTTGAGTGCTTTTCGTAAGGAGCAGTTAAAGCATTTTCAAGGATGCCATTTTCTCCAAATATGACGTTGTTCAAGACTGTCTAAAAATACTGTTAGAAAAACTGCTAAATTTGGAGTTCCAAGCCAATTTCGAGCTCTTGATTCTACAAAAGTTCCGAATGTTTTTGATGTTTTATATTTAAAATAGAGGATATTGAAAATAGAATCTACGCTATAAGGTGAGGGCCTACAAGACTAAACTCGTAATGAACATAATAATATTAATTCACAAAAAATTGTCAATTACGACTTCATGAGTCTTCTAGATAAACCAACCACTGATACTTTTGCTTACTCATATCGCTTGAATATATAAGTTTAAGTACTATCATTATAATATACGATATACATATTTCAAATTGTTAATAATATTGGCGACCATGAGCACATATCGTGGCTTAATTAATCTAACCTGGTAACCCTACCGGGTATCGGGGACCTACAGTTTAACGTGGAATCCGAAACACGGAAGCTTTCTGGCGTACTTCACATTAGAAAACAAGCTGTGCCAGAGGTGAGGGACATTCGAAAATCTCCGCAGTGACAGGGATTTTTCGATCTTCAGTCAGACGTCTTAACCACTGAGCCACCCAGATAATTATTTTTATACTAAATATAAATATTTTCAGGAACATTGTAAATATTTAGTTATTTTTAAAAAGGGTCCGCACGGAGTTATGGGAACGGCGCTGCCCCGAGACTTACGACTCCCAGATGGTAACAGACCCTCCCACACAGGCAGCAGTAAAACTTCTCGCTGGCATCGTTCGCGGGCAATTTGGACTCGGCGGTGTTTTCGTCTCGTCAGTTTAGTGCACTGGAGAGCAGTATACTCTGAACCGAGTCCGATTATTATATCTCGCGCTATTCCGAATGTCGCACGAGTTTTGACACCCAATGGGGAGCGAACTGCCGTTTAAATTCTTTTATTTCCGCCCTACGACGTGTTTATCTGAACCGGGGCGTAAATGTATTAGCGGCGTTTAGAAGTGAACCGGATTTTTCTAGAAAAATTAAGTACAGGCATAGTGTACCACATCGCGTTTTTATCACCTTGTGATAGTGCATAAAGTCCTTCCATCACTTCAAGAAGAAAACTACCGATCGTGGTGGTGTAACGGTTAGCGTTCTGGCCTCGCATTCGGGAGGACGACGGTTCGAATCCCCGTCCGGGCATCCAGGTTTGGGTTTTCCATGGTTTCCCAAATCACTCCAGGCAAATGCCGGGATCCTTCCTTAAAAAGGCCATGGCCGAATTCCTTCCCATTCCTTGCCCCCATCCTTTCCCGTCTCTAAAGACCTCGCTGTTGAGAGACGTAAAGCAGTTTTAAAAAAAAGAAGAAAACTCAAAAACGCATTGTACAAATATTCTGAAGTTTTCAGTTATCAGAAAGCCGCTTCCTTTTAAATTATTGTTCAGAAATTTTTCACATACGTATACCGCTTACATCACCTCAGCAACTATATTCCTTTTATTCTGATCACTAATAAAATTAGAAAGCCGAGGATGATTTTTGCCCGTGTGTCACTCACTTTGACAGCTATTGGCTGGAGAACGATGACGTCACGAGCCGGCCTTCACTCGCAAATTAACAGCGACCAGAGGTATATTAAAAGATGGTGGATATGTTCCCACTTTAATAGCTCTGAAAATGCTATTTAATTAATTACTAGAATGCCTTCATGAAGTTTGCTTTTCGTAATATTTAATTCTTTAAAAAATATGGAAATTTTTACGCCTGAAATGACGTAACATAATTTTTTTTAAAAAATACTTACATTACTCATGATCTTTGCTGTAAAAACGAATGACAATTGTTATTTCAAGCATAAGCTAAATTTCAATTTAATTAAAACTTTCCCTAATGTCATTACTTAACCTAAGTTCACAAATTACGATTTATTTACTTTTTACGTATTTTACTGAACACTTTCGTTAATGGTCTTTGTTTGTGCTCACTGTACGTGAGCTATTAGGTTATTTACAGTGGAATCAGACTTCAAATATGTTATGTAAACGCGTAATGTGGCAACCCTTTTCTTCGGAGTTGCTTATCTACGAGGCGCGTCCAGAAAGTAAGTTCCGTTTCAATTTATCTCCGCTGCAGCGCTGCGATTGCAGTTCCGCACATGCGCTGTAGACGATGTGTATCAAGGGGAAGAACGTGCACCATTTGGAGATCGCTGTCAGTTACGTACGCTTTGTTGTGCTTGTTTGAAATGTCGGCGTTGATTGAAAATCCCGCCGCCTGTGAAATCAGGTCTGTGATTCGGTTTCTGAATGCGAGGAAAGTGAAACCAAGTGAAATTTATCGGCAAATTTGCGATGTTTACGGACCAAATGCGATGAGTGATTCGATGGTGAGAAGATGGGCCCAACAGTTCAATGGCGGGCTTAGTGATGTGCACGATGAAGAACGAAGTGGGCGTCCACAGAAGAACTGGTTCACGCGATTGATGACAAGATCCAGGAAAACCGTAGGTTTACAATTAGTGCTCTCGCTATGGACTTCCCCCAAATTTTACGATCACTGATGCAT
The DNA here is from genome assembly GCA_031002005.1 of Vandiemenella viatica. Taxonomy (NCBI): domain Eukaryota; kingdom Metazoa; phylum Arthropoda; class Insecta; order Orthoptera; family Morabidae; genus Vandiemenella; species Vandiemenella viatica. The sequence goes on from CM061914.1 coordinate 134,968,272, forward strand.
GAAATTGTTACCAAACAGCTGAAATTCCATAAACTTTGCTCACGTTGGGTACCAAAGATTCTCACTGAGCAACACAAAACACAACGGATGGGTAGTGCACTTGAGTTTTTGACCCGTTATGCTGAAAGCGGCGAAGTATTTCTGAGAGGGATAATCACAGGGATTTGGCTGAGACATGTTTCACCATCCTCCGCACAGCCCTGACCTCGCTCCTAGCGAATTTCATCTGTTCTTACATCTCAAGTCTTTCCTTGGCGATCATCACTTCACCAATGACGACGAGCTGAAAGAAACTGTTTCCAACTGGTTGAAGACACAGGCGGCAGATTTATATGAAAAGGTATACAAAACCTGGTGCCACGCTATGACAAATGCCTGCAAAATTTCAGCAGTTATGTGGAAAAGTAGTTTAAGAGTTGTAGAATTTTGTTCAATAAAAAAATTTTCTGTATCTGTGTACAATTTCATTTTATTACCAAACTGAACTTACTTTCTGGACGCACCTCGTATTAAATTACACTCGTAATCTGAAATCTGCACTAAGTTCTCTGGCCTGTACGCGGTGACCAGAGATTATATTATGAATGTTTGGCCAGCCTCAGTCAAGAATAACGGGATACGTTCGAAGTATGATTGCACTCCCTTTAAACTAAATGGAAAGTCTTCAAATTTTGCAGGGTGTTTTTATTCCAACCAGCTCGAGGCTAGCAACAACGACATTTGAAACAATTACACGATAGCGCGATGGTCTCTGTCCATGATTAGTATGTCTATTAAGTTCCTCAGACTCCAGAGATTTTATTCAAATTTTTCAGAGTGATGAAAAACGTGTCAAGTTCGTATATGGCCAAATCAGGTCAACCTATCATATTCTTTGACGCTAAAAACTGGAACTATTCTAGACCCGTGACCATACGCAAAAAAAACAGTCACGGGCTTACACTAGTTTAATAATAATTTGTTTCCAGTCACACATAAATTACTTCTGCTTGAAAAGCTTCTCTATAGAACAAAGTTGGTTCAACTCTTAAGAAATGCTGTTGTTAGCGTAAACTACAATTAAAATGCTTTAAATTTTAGAGGATTAGTCTTCTTCGCGTAAATCAAGAATACAATAAAAAGGTTTGAAATACGTTAAAGCAAAATTCTAAATGGAATACAATATTGTTCAGAACATTAAGACACCGAGCGTGGTGGGTGAGCGGTTAACGCTCTCGCTTCGAATTCGTGAGGGCATCCAGAATTGGGATTTCCATGGTTTCCTCAAATCACTCCAGATGAATGCCGGGAATTCCTTTCCGTTCCTTGTCCCAAGTCTCATCCTGTCTCTAAGACGTTGATGTGGCACAAAGGCGTAAGTAAAAATACCATTAAGACAACAGGAATTACAATTAATATTAGTTAATATTTAGTTCCTCTAGCTGAGTGTTGAAATTCCCGTTTACAGCTTCCCTCATAGGTTGCCGTTTAAAAGATTGTAAAATTTTGTCTTCTACATCAATTTGATAACATCTGTTAAATCATTATAAATGACCACAAAAATATAATAAATACAACCAACTCTTAACATTTTAAATAGTTGTGAATTTAAAGCCATATGTAAAAAAAACAACTGAAAGACGAATTACAATTAATATTTAATTCCCAGAGTTCCTCTAGCTGAATGTTGAAAATCCTGTTTATAGCTTCCCTCATAGATTGTCGTTTAAAAGATTGTAAAATTTTGTCTTCTACATTAACTTCATAACTGTTGAAGCATTTATTAATGACCACAAAAATATAATGAAATACAACCAACTCTAAACATTTTATAACAGTTGTGGATTCTCTACGCTGACAAGCAGAGAGTGACAAAATCGACGACGGGGAATTCTGATCACAATTTAGATTCAATAAATCAAATACCATTGGGACGATAAGACAGTAGAAACGAAATTCTGTAATCCGTGGGTTTCAAAAGACAAACAGCTCGCGCGGCGGAAATTTATCTGCCGCCAAACGAAAGCGTGAGAGTTTTCTTATGAGCCGCATAATTCTGTCGAGAGCTATTTACTGCGGCCATGAGTAATGAAGACTGCGACTACGACATTCCAGAGAGAGTCGGAGGTCGGTATTTGTCGACTGCCCCAAATAAACATGGCTGCCCGGCGCGGCAGAGGCACTAAAGACGTCATCTTTTCTGATCCCGCCGTATTTCTGTCCGGGGGCGAATTACTGCTCTTTGATGGTAACAGGCTCGAGTAATTAGACATCGCCTCGAGGTACTTCACGCCTCTACGTCTGTCAAAGCTACGGCGATAACCATTAACATTCCCCGAGTGCCGGAAAGTGCAGGTCGGTGAAGTAATGCTGAAGATTCTCGGATAAGTGCTTGCGAATAAACGGGAATCGCATGTGGATTGGAATTCCATTGGTTAGTTAAGCGTTTCGGCCCAGATTTTTTTATAAAGTTATCTGTTGTGCCAAGAATCGTGTTACAGGTGGCAAATATTACCATTATCAATTTCGTGGTTTAAACCACTGCTGATGATTTGTTTCGCCTACAAATATTTTGTTGTGTCCATCTCTTCTTAGGTAGACCTATCTTGCTTCTTCCATGTTTTGGCTTCTAATTTAGTAGCATCTTTGGTGGTCTGGTGTCCTCCATACATGCTCCAGTTATTCAGGAGAAATAGTAAATATTGAAGGAGGTTGTATGTACTGTAGTGGGGTGCTTGGATGGGAGGAAGGAAAGGATGAAAACTTTCTTACTCCTCTTTTTAATATCAAATAAGAACCCTATGCTGCTAATTTATTCGGTAATCGTACTGGCGTAGAGGCTGAGGCTTATTTATTTTTAACATTGCCACATTCAATCATAAAATGGAATCAAGCAAAGCCTCGCCCTACAATTATCAACATTAATAAACAAACAACACAAAAAATTCAAGCACTATCACATTACTAAGTGATTATGAAACAAATTCAAACTCATTAATTCCTTTTGGACAACAAAAGCTTCACACTTGATTTGAATGAAAAGTTCCCTTCATATAATCGGGAATTAATATAAAAAATCAAATACAATACTAATATGAACTACGTTAGATTGCAATTGCTGGGCGCAGTATAATTTCAATTATCCACCAAGAGTGGTTATAAGCCGACCCTGGCAGTGTAACGGCTAGCGTGTTGGCCGCGAGTTGCTGGGGTCGCCGGTTCAAGTCCGGCCTCGGGCATGGGTGGTTTTAATTAAATGTTGCGTCCGTCTTGTGTTGTCCATACTATTGTGAATAAAAACATTTGAGAGATAATACATGTTCAGCTACAAAAATAGACGTATACTTGAAGAACCATTGTACATTAGTAGATTTAATAATGAAATGTTGTGAAGCTGGCTAAATGGCAATAAAAGCCGAAGAGCATATTAAAAAAAAAAAAAAAAAAAAAAAAAAAAAAAAAAAAAAAAAAAAAAAGAGTGGTTATAGGAAAGTTCCTGAAACCTGTCTTAACTAGCTCAACAACTGTCGGAGGCGAAAACTCTCAATCACTCAAAGTTTCCTTTGGAAGGTCGTTACAGGGCTGTACCAAATGACTGCATGAGTACCACACTGTACTGTTTGTAGAATTATTACCGTGATGGCGATAGACATCCGTCCATGGCTCAAATGCTATAGCTTATTAGCCACAGCGGAAAAGGCAGTATGTCCTTCAGGCAACGTAAAGATTGGCTGCAAAGCGATTTCACTGCCGCAGTCAGTCTTTCCGTACCCTTGGAGGATTCGATGCCAAGTCAGAACACACCCCTAACTTGGAGGTTTTGGCACGAAGTCCCCAGTTCAAACCTCGGGGTTGGATTCCAGGCAAAACCTTCCACTTTCCTCTCTCGTGTCCGCAGTAAACATTCCACGCCTCTTTCCAGAGAACAATTTCAACATAGGGAGAAATTCACAGGAATTAGAAATGTGCAGCGAATTATCGCTGTTGATTGGTTCCTGCTATAGGCTCCACCTTCTGTAGCTCAAACCATTGGCCATATTGACTTCGGGATACGCGCACAATCTCGGATTCAGTCGGACAAGTTCGGAACATTTTGACCTTCAGTAACGTCCGGTGACGTATAGGTCGACGGCAGTCCGTTCACCTGACGCGAGAGAAATTCGCTAAGCTGGCGGTCTTCTTCCTGGGTGAACCCGTTGCTCTGTCCATTGAATGCCCCCGCCTGGCTGTCGCGACTATCTGATTTTGGATGGTCCCGTGCAGAGGCGGACCAAGATTTTGGTTTGGGGGGGGGGGGCTTGAGCGGACTTTGATTTGGGGGCCTTGGCTTGAGTGAATTTTGGTTCAGAGGGCTTCGGGACTATACGTATCGACTTCAAGCATCAATAAAGTATTTCAGTTTGTGTATTGAAGTCGATGGTGTGGTTTTAGAACATTTAATTTAAACTGTTTTTCCATGAGTAAAGTACTTCAATAAGTTATTTGTGTGCTCTTGATAATTTTCTGAGGTTTATTTTATAAATAACATTCCAGCACCTGATCTCCATAACTAATGGAAATCAGACACATGTTTATATGAACTTTTTTTACTCAATGTTATTCATACTACCAACTCATGCAATATTTCATTTTCCTCATAAATCACGCTGTATCAATTTATTTCCTCATTCAGATTAAAAATGTTCAATTCTTTCCTCATTTCTTCACTTATTTTCTTATCTACAAGTAGTGAAGTAAACGCAGTTATTTGTTGTTTAATCAACGTCCACGATTAGCACTCATATGGTAATGTTGGTACTGCCATTACTTTGTAAAAATAGTTTCATCATCGTGTCTCGTCTGGTGTTCTAAATTTTTTTTTTTTTAATTGTTCCACATATGTATTGAAATTTCTGTAATTTGGTAGACACCGTCATTTGTGGTATCCCAAATATACAAATTTGTTAATTTGTTCTAATAACAAATATTCTGAAGGATTTCTTTCCGGTTGGCTGGGAGTCAACGTTGCATAAATTCCGGCAGTTGACACGTGAACAATGTCATCTTGAAAGATTCTCCTAGTTCCGAGAAACTTTTTAATTGAGAATTTTCGTTGTGAATTCAGCTGCGTTGTGAAACCCATAAACGTTTCATTACATACATTTCAATTGAGAATATTGGCCCTAGCATTCATTATAATTTATTAACATTTTGTGTTAGACGTTCGGTTCATATTACTAGTGTGACCCACTCTTGTACATAAATTCAATTAAGAGTTGAAAACATTCGTTGAGCAGCGCTACTTAGTCACCATCGGCCGATGAAGTTGTAAAGGCACCTTTTTACCGCATCCCAAAAATTGTGTTCCTGTATATAAAACGTACTTGCTCCGATTGCTAAAGTCTGTCCAAACCATCCATCAAACCAACCCTAAAGGTGTGACAATGTTAACTGGAATACTGGGAATATCAAGTCTTTGCAGGAATACATCAAATCATTGAAGGATTAGGAACAGTCATTCTCAATTACTTGTTCAGAAGGAAACATGAAAAATCGCTACTAAGCAGATAAAAACACTTTTGTTCCGTCTGAAATATATGTGATTCTAAAGGCAATGGCTACGCTATTGTTTAATTAGGTCGTATGGTACTGTTTCCTGTAAACGTGTCAATCTTCGTTGGGTTTGTGACATGCTAGAGGCATCTCGTAGGAAATCTGTTTTTTTGTTTTGTATTTTGTTTTTTCCCTGAGTTGTTGAGTGACCGAGAGAAGGCACAGTTCGTAAAAATTGTCATCGAATTTATTTTAAAACAGAATCCTATCGAAGCGACTAGATTGTGACAACATAGCTCCAACAATCTCAGGTGTCTCGGAATAATTTGCACACTCTTGCAGGCCTTCTGCTGCTGAAAATTACATATCTCTGAAGTGGTCGTTGGTTTCTGGATAGTACACTTAGGGTTTTTTCGTATTCCATCACATTTATCCAATGCAAATCAGATGCCATACATCGGACAGTGTTGTAACTGCTAAAAAAGGGGGAATGGGCTTAATGTGAATAAGTCATTCTTTCATCCGACAGCCAGTGAAACAATTTATATTGCTCATAATTTAGTCGCGTCTCTTCCTCAATTCGTGCGGGGCGACAGGAGAGATGCCAGGGATTATATACTCGTTCCTTTCATGCTTTCTCTGCCGAATGCTGTCTATCCCTGAGTCCTCTATTGAGTAGTCTATCACTTTTAGCCGTCTCGGACTGTACAGTCTTCATGTCTGTTGTAATCTGTGATGGCACCCAGTACCGGGTTTTGAATACTTTATAAACTAGACGTCCTGTCAGTCTGACGCCGGATAATATGACTGCGATCAGACATGGTTTCAACACAGCTGCAATAAATAGGTCTCGGTGCAATGGAGTTAATTTTCGACAATTAATGTTTTCTGGAACTTCATTGTAGAATATAAAAACCTGTTAAGTTTTTTCCTTCTTTTTTTTTAAGAAAAAAAAAAACCTGATAGGAATGTGAGTAAAGTTAGTAAAACTTAATTAGGTCTACATTCAATTGACAAGCCATCAGTGGCATTTAAAAAACGTAATTTACAAAAACATCCTACGGCGTCTCAATCACTGTAATTAATGTATCATTTTCCGTAATTTTTGTTGTTGTACACTAAGTACATCCTTATCAAACATTTATTTTATTTGGCTTCTTATTTGACGATTTCACAATTTGCGTCTTATTTTTTACAGCTTCCGGCAGAGTTTTGGAACCCCAATAAGTCTAATTACCGTCAACAGAGTAGCAACGAAGTTTCATTTTATATTTGCTATTAATTTTGTGGATATTTATATTCTTAAAGAAGTTTAATTATATCTGATATTATTGTTTCGACAAATCTATGGTAAAAATGATATATGAACCAGTATACGTATCAGTCAGAATGTTTGTCTAAATGACTATGAAGAATAGCGTGATGTATAATTTTTTTCATAACTTGCATTTGCATTAAGAAAGGAGAAAATCATAGAATACAGAAATACCTTTATGTCTTCTACATGTGGGCATCAGATTCAGGTTAGACTTTTGAATTAGTATCCAATTATTAATGGAATTCACTTAAAGATCTTCAATTAATAGAGTACTTCCCTGCAGAAATTAAATCTTTGATCTCAAAAATTGTTAAATATGAAGATTTTATATAGTTCATAGAAAGTAAACACAAGAACTTCTAGAGCCTTTAGTAAATTGTAATCCGTATTTTGAGAATCTATAGACTTACTTGCATCTGATAGGCAACCATTTCTGAAATATTTTGTTGAATAGTAATGTCTTCAGAGAAATAATTAAAGAAAATGCTCAGAAGAAAATGAATATTAGTTTCAAAAATAATCAGTTGGAGAAGCTAGACTTTCAAAACAATTTTATAAGAAAGTAGACTTAATAGCAAAAAAAGCATGAACACTTTAGTGTCAATGTCGACATTCGAAGCCATAATCAAAAGAATACATTAAAATCCGCAATTACCATATCAGATCAAGAAGTAAACTTTTGTAGATGAATGGACGTAGGACTATAGAAATAAAGAACGCTGTTTGATTTTAACAACTTTCCTTCATTTACAAGACAATCACAAAACTTACTCGAACATTTTCCTTGGTGGAAAATGGATTTTCTATTATATGACGGTGAAAGAAAGCGTCCTGAACATCGTCTGTCACTGAAAACAGTTTGGCATATGAAAACAATAACTGTCCTTTTATGATAGGATAAAATGAGACTATAAGGCTAGTACAGAACACATTCGAACCTACACTTACAAATCATAAACAAAACTATCGTAAATAAGAAAGCATTTTGTTTAGTTCCAAGGAGGAACCATAATAAGAAAAACTGTTCTTAGTAACTAAAGAAGATAGGCCGAAATTATCATGCTGAACCATCTACTGTTCGATATTTTGAGTCAGCTCCCACATCTGACCAAAACTAATCTAAAAATGATCAAGAATGTGAAACCCAAGCACGTGCAATAAAATCGCCTATTTGAAAGCCGATCCCACTTCGGATCCAATAAAAAATGTGATGAACGGAACTGTTTCCCAAACGGATATCAGTTTTCTCTAAACAGTCCCAGTACTAATTTTATGGGTACGGATGATTGCTTTGGTCCGGGGAACAGAATATCTACCAGACGGGACCGTATTAAATCTCTGTGCGGTTAAACAGTGTCGCAGTACGTTTAAACGATAAAGCGAGGCGAGCGGGCGTGTTTGTTTGAGGAGACAGTGGTGACCGCTTAATCATCTCTCCGCAAAGACAGCCGGCTTTGTGGACCGCGCGCACTTCGTTAAATCACGGCGCAAAACAAACCCAGCCTCGGCAGTTTGTTTGCGCGCTCGTCTCGGTTATTTAGCGTTCTGGAGGTCTCGTTACAAGTGGGGACCACAGCCGCTAACGTTTAATACCAAACGCTCCGCATCTTCATATTAGCGATTTCTAGGGGAATAAAACTTAACGGCTTTTATTTCCTAAAATAGATCCCGAAATCGCTGCCATACTAATCAAACTATCATCACCACTTCCAAATTTAAGCATCATATCACTGATATATAGCTCACTAGCAAAAGAATACCATTGGAGACTGAAAACAAAGGTGTCCCCCAAGGCTCAGTATTGGCACCACTTCTATTTTACATTTACGTAAGCGATGTGACCACTGCCTTCCAACAATGTAACTGTCATCTGTTCGCTAATGACTTTCAACTATACCTCGGTGCAACGCCAACAGAAAGTCACTATAATAAATCAAATAAAAGAAGACCTAACATAGCTTTCTAATTGGGAAAAGAGGCTTCGTACTAAAAATAAATCCCTCTAAATCCCAAGATACTGTAATTGCTAGGTCTAAACTGATTGGCAGCAACTTCATATCAAATATCAATATCAAAAAAAAAAAAAAAAATACTTCAGGGAACAGAATTAAGTTGTAGCGATACGGTAAACGAACTTGAAGTCCTAGTGTGTCATTAGTCAACCTGGTCTGAGAACATTGTCTAAGAATGTCGCAAAGTTTTCTCTTCTCTTCATGCTCTGTATATTTGTAAAAAAAAAAAAAAAATAAAAAAAATAAAAAAAAAAAAAAAAAAAAAAAAAAAAAATATTTCACTATTCGAAAGTAACAAGTGGTGCAGGCCCTTGTGCTTCCCTATCTTGATTACTGTTACGTTGTTCATCAAAATTAAAGTTGACGTATAAGGTTCATCTATAACCTGCGACTGTAAGACTATGTTTCTCCTTCATACGATCGCTTACGATTTTAGTATAAACTTAATTCAAGCAAAGTGAAAGAAGTGTTGTATGCTGTTAATTTGAGTAAATTATGTTTTATTAACACCTGAAGATGTAAGAGATGTCTTGACAAGCCAGATCTTGCCACGCTAAATAAACATTTAGATAAATAAATATCAAGTCTATTAATTTATATAAACAAATCTTCAATATTTTAGCCAGTTTTAGAATATTTTACTTGCCTTACAAAAATTGACTAGTAATTATATCACAGTTACGAATTCTTTATTTCCTTTGTTATTCATTTGAATTCATTGTGTTTAATCTGTTTTGTGATTCATATTTAATACTTACCCACTACGTTGGCTCATGTTGCTACACCGTAATGGTGGCCGGCGCCTGTCATTCAATTAACAGTTTTGAGCGTTGGTAGTGGAAGAAATTTTCATCATTCTTGACTTGGCATGATATGCGATTCGCAATTATCAGATTATGCAGAAAAGTTTAATATTTAACTTTTTTCAGATAAATGTTTGCCCGTGAGGTTATGCTACACCGATCATAACATATACTTTCTCCCGATTTTTCGTCGCGAATTAAGGGCAAATTATAAATTAATTTCTTTATAATTGAGCACTCATATGATTTAGGAAATTATGATATTTATTCCTTCTCATATTAATGTTTTCAAAATTTATTTACTCCAAATTTATTATTTTTCTCCAAAACAAAGACATTTTCACTTGACTCCATAACAAAGTTTTCGCAAATAAAAAAAATATTTCTGGTTTAGATTTTAATCCTTTTTCAGTTGTACCAAAACGATTTAAACGGAAGGGACAGATATTACTTATCTGGAATAAGTGTAATCAGTCGATCTATGGGGTACTTAATCTTAAAATTCGATTTTTACCTATAGGTCCCATTTATTTGGTAGGAATACAGAAACACTATTTGCCATTCCTTAGAAGTGTAATACATGGTTAATTCCAGTTTTGCAGTGCGTCGTTGAGCATGTGATCATCTTTCTAAACTGACGACCACTACATATATAACTCTGTAATCGACCGTTTCCGTGAGTTTTCTTTTTACATGATTCCCGCAAAGACTACCAAACCTTTTTGGATGGGTTTTTCAGTTTGAAAGCTTAAGGTCGAACTAAAAACTACGGTATGTCTCATGACTTTTCATAAACGGTGGACGGAGTAATCAATGATAATCTGTTCGTAAACTAAACAAATACGCACCAAAGATAACACTATAGCAAAAGTAAAACCCTCGGCGCCAAAGATCATTCTACAGCAAAGATAACATTATACTCTTTATATTGACTGTGTAACTATGGTTATTTAGCAACATGACACTCGTGTAAACAATTTAAATTATTTAAAAAACTATGATCATCGTGTAAACGGGCACAACTTTACGATTTTTGTTTTGTTTACGGAATGTTAGTTCCACGCTGGCAAAGCTGCCAGGAAATGCTAATGAGTCGATAAGTTTTCTTTGTAGCTTTACTGTTGCATGATTCCAGTCGTATTGAAAATGTTAAGAAGAATAGTTAGAAATATATTCAGTTGTATCTATATGGTACAAAAAACCTACAGTAGGCCTATCTTGTTCATTGCATTCCTTGGAGAATTTAGTACTATAATTGTATTACTTACCTAACTCACAAGCTGGTGAAATGTACACGAAATGCAACATCAGATTCTTAGATTTCAATCAGTACTATGTAGAAGGAATAAAATTATGTCATGTGTGCTATTATTTCGGGTAGCATTCAGTGCAAAATAAAGTTTATAAATTTCAGTTAAGAAAATAATTTCACATCCAGGATGAGTGAAATAAATCAGGATGTACAGAATTCATAAATAGGTGTATATATACATCTGAATATAATTTAATCACTTTTAAATAAATATACATTCTCAAAATATTGACAATATTCAAGCAAAGTCTTCTGTCAGATCTGAGAACACTCCAACAGTTTCTTATCAGAGAAGGCACTTAAACAGTATCTGATTTACACACTTCAATATCACTTTCGTTTCAAGTTAACAGCACATTTAAAAGCAAGAATCACTTGTATTCAAACATGAAATTAGTTTATATATTGTTGTTGAACGTTATAGTCCGTCGAAATGGCACAAATATTTCTTGAAAATTGAACTTCTTACTACCACAGAGTGTGGTAAATAGTTTTAGAAATGTATTATGGAAAATGTAATTTCTGAATTTTACCTTTTATCAAACTCCAGTAAGACCAGTCAAGCACTCCATTAAGCTCGTACCCAAGTACAATTATTTCACAGATTTGAAAAACATTCTTGTGGTATATTAAGTGTTTGAATCCTCCTTACATTATCACCATTAATGTTTTAAAAGGTTCCTATGAATCCTGCAGCTTCCCGTAGGACTGACGAAGATAGAGCTCATTATCATAACAAAACCATATTTTAATTTTTCCAAGGAGAGCCGAATTACTGTAAAAATTGCAATACTTACAGATACAGTTTCAGTAAGATGTTTTCTACAGCGCTTTTACAATTTTTGATTCTGCAACTCTAACATAAAATCATAATCATTCAGTACACTAATTTCCGAGGAAACAAATAGTCCTCTGATTGTCATATTGGCCGCAAACACCGAAAGATGTTGCACAAAACATGTAGGAGAAAATTATATCAAAATATTTGAGTATCAACTCTGCAGAGTCTTTCTCGTTGTCCCGTACATGAAGAAAAATCATGAACGGTGCTACAAGTTTCAGCGACTTTAATAAAATCAACATATTTTCTCAGGATGTAAATACCAATTACTAAGATGTTTATAGCATTGAAAAGTCCACTTTGAAATGTCCCAATAACATCATTTAACAACCGGGGGTGAAATATAAAATTTCTCTCCAAGAGAAGGTACATTAGTGAGTCAGTTATCAATTGCTGTTTACTTTATCTAAATCTTAAATGACTACCGATGGTAGCTCGTTGAGTTTTAGGATTATTAAGAATGCTGAAATTAGGTCATCTAAAATAATTCAGGTAACAGAAATTAATCAAGTATGAAGAATTAATTATTCTTCGACGGTTATAAATGAGATCAAAGTTTGTTTAGGGTATATGGTCTAATTGAGTGAAATGCAATTAGACAATTTTGTCTACACTAAAGCATAGGTGGTGAAGCTCTTAAACTATCGTCTGCTTCTATTTTGTGTGGGAATGCCCAGGTGACTTCTCTCAAACAATTATTATTGACATTATTTTTATCACTGCAATGTTGGATTATTTTGAAATCACACTACATTGAGAAGAAGTTCCTTTTTACGACAGGATGGTTCCATATCGCCAAAGAGTGCAGTAAATTTAGCCTCAATTCACAATATTACTGTGGGGGAGAGAAAAACCTGCATCTGTAGCAGGGGGAACATATCGCCAGAGTGGTTCTTGGTTGGTAGGGACGTAGCTTCGAACCTCTAACAGAAAGAGCAAGGGATATTGGAACCGATAGAGCTAGTGAAGTATGTAGAGAGTGTTTTCTTATGAAAGCTAAATCCCAGGTATGTCTGCTAGTTGCCATAGGCAGATGGCTAAACATGAAACGTGTGTTCTGGTATACTGTGATTTTGACTGTTAAACATGTTCATCAACATACAGCTATCACTTTGCACACATCACAGGATCCAACAGTCCCGATCGTAAAGAACAACCAAAGATTCTTGCGCCAAAGTATGAAAATAATGGCACGTGTGCTGGAAGAGGTTCTGGATAGTAGCAGATGCATGTTTCAAACCTGGTGATATTAATACAGAGCTTCTAAGTTCATTTTCGATACGATGCGACTTCGCTGAGACAAAATACGTTGTGACATGGCAGTATGTACGTCATTTGTAGTGTAAGTTGTGGGTGCAACTAATAACTGGAACCATCAGTCACAAGCACCAAGTATGTTCTTGATCGCTAGTAATGAAGACATAGTAAATACTTTCTTTAAATCAATGTGTGTGCTAGGATCTTAAACAGTGTTTGAATTATAGTAATGGAAATTTAGCCAAGGAAAAACTGCCATACCTTAATCTGACCATCTATTCAACACAGAGCTTCGCTAAACCTCTGTCAGGTGATACAGCTTCGAAAGCAAATACAGGTAAGATCTAATCCACGGACTCATAAGGGAAACAGCACTCACTTGCTGTGTAAAGCAAACGCAAACACCTGTCAGCAGCTGAAGTTGCAACACGCAGTTCGTCACTTAGAGTCATCATGTTTGTGGCACAGTAGTTACTGCTTTCAGATAGAACCAATAACACCTCTCAATATCGTCTACATATATTCATACAGAGTAGGAGTGAACCAGAAGTCTGCTTACAACCAAAGGCTTTATAAAATCTTCATATCAGAATGCAAACAGGCTTTTGTGTATTTTTGTTTAAATATTTCATGGTTCCAACACTAAAACCCAAGATTGGTTGGACCGTCCCGAAGGAGGTATATTTAGTCAGGTATTGGTGGTAGGGAAGCCAGTTCATTTCCTCCTTATCTAACCTAGATTGGTCATTCTGTCGGGTAAAAGGGACCTACAGTTTAACGTGGTATCCGGGTCGCAGAAGGTTTCTGGCGACACTTTAATTACACAGCAAGCGGTGCCAGAAGTGAAAGCCGGGTTAAGGGCCCAAGATAATCCGCTCCGAGAATGAATTTCAAATCGGGGACACTTCTATTTCCAGTCAGACGCCGTAAGTACTGAGACACTAGGCTGCTGGTCTCAACACCAACAAATAAATTTTGTGAATGATTGCAGAAAGACATATGAGAGTATACTGGACTTGATATAAACTGTTCGTAGGGCCGATTGGTTGAAAGATGTAAAATGACGTTTCCCGTCAAATGAATCGCATAAATTACGGTAACACCTAAGTGTTTGGGATGTATCTGAAAACTAAAATGCCTTAAAAGCGTTTAATTATTGGTTGTCAATTTCTTGTGAGTATCGAATAGACAGGAATAACTTTACTCTCGATATACTGTACTCAACATACTCCAAATGTTGTATTTATCTATGAAAAATATCACACTTATTCCCAATCACCCGCCGAACTTGTATGTCGACTTTACAGTCGAGTTTCGTCAAGAAACTTACACTGCACATGAATGTCTTGTGGAATCAACACTGTGGCAGCAGAAAAAACTGTGTCGTTAAACCCAAACGAGATGTCTTCGTTTTTGCACAAGACTGCAGCTGACCATAACTGTAGTACAAAGTAATTAAAAGAAGACCAGAAAGTGATTTCACCTACTAGTCAAGAACGTTGCAGTATCGAAGTAAATAAGTAAACCAGAACAACCTAATAGTACTTACAACTCTGGGATATCATAAATATAGTCCGCATAGTGTAAAATACTGTAGGGAAGCACAAATGTAGCGACTTCAGTCGAAACTGTTGGGGACAACGTAAAAAATTTTCTGTCATCTCTAAGGTCTCATGTAGATATGTCTGTTTATGCTGTTTGGGGGGCACATTTTGATGCACTGACATTGCGACGAATGTTCTCCTGTCCAGTGGCTACCGCGGGGGTCCGAAGTCGTAAGCCGACTGCCTGTGGGATGGCTGGTAGAACATCTGCGGAGGATACGCGGGGGCGGGGTAGGAGGCGGCGGCGGCGGCGGCGGAGCGGCCCTTGGAGGCGGGCGCCATGTGGGTGTGGTAGCCCAGGTAGCTCGCCGCCGCCGGGGGCGGCTGGGAGGCGGCGCTATACCCGCACAGCTCTGCCGGGTACGGCTGGCCCAGCGGCGTCAGCAGAGGCGGCCCGGGGGCGACAGACACTGCGGCCTGCGGGGGCGGCGCCAAGGCGTCGGGGGCAGCAGTCAGTGCCGGAGGCGGAGAGTCCTCGTCTGCAACACCAAACAATATCTACTATTACCAAAACATAGAGTAGCTTTTAACATTAAAAATAGCTGTACAATTAAGTATATCTGTAACTCTATATTAATTAACTAATGTAAGCCCGTGTTTACTGATCTGGAAGAAATACCAAGTGTAAAATTTGAATAAAATCTCTTAAGTTTGTAAGGGATTAGAAATAATAATAGAAATATTAAATACGGAAAGAGACGATCTTGCTAAATACATAGAGATGGCAGAGTAACTAAAGTAAGTGACACAGCAACAGTGAACACGCATCTAAAGTTAAAAGCAGAGAAAACGCTATTAAAAAATCACCCACTACTTTTAATAGCCTTAACACTAAGTTTAATATAACTCACGTATTATGTCTGATGTAAATACACACATACCTAATAATAGAAGAGCAGCGTGATAGTAGCGATTGAAAAATGTTAACGACTGGCAACAATGAATAGTAAGGTAGAATTTCAGTCCACGTTTTTTCAGCAGTAAAGATTTACTGCTGTTGTTTAGAATTTAATTCTGCCAAATGTAAACTTAATGAATGTATTCTGTCAGTTAATTTCATCGCAGTTGCTAAGCCATTAAATTTCTAGTAGGTCTAATATCTCTGGTCGCTGTTGCGAGTGAAGGTCGGTGTGTGACGTCACTGCTCTCCAGCCAATAGCTATCGAGAAGAGAGAGCTTACGAAATTATAGTACAGATGATGATTTCATAGTAACTCATATGTTTCTTATTTAAACAATCAGTGGTCGAAAAACATAAATGGGTGATATGCTGACTGATTGGAAAACTGAATCATGTTTCGATTAATCGTGGGGAATAAGAAATGAAAGAGTATTTTAAATATTGAACTTAATGAGGTTTAAATATCATTGTGTGACTTGGGACGCTTCTAATGACTGTGCTGCTTTTAACGAACGTAACAGCATTTTTCATGATTAAACGAAGGATAATTTCAACAATATACATACAAAATATCTACTTTAAATGCAGAATAAAGAAAATTGCTTCACTAAATCAAATTGAAACACGACGTTTGTTATTACGACCCGAGTTACGTCACAAAAAGTGCATTGTACCAGACCAAACATTTTTTAGCATACCGTCACATCTTGTTTAGTTACAAAATGGCTGATCCGTCCGGTTGCTGTGAAGAAGTGGCTTTTCGCAGACATGTGTTGAGTGTGTTGCTTCCGGCAGTTTTGACTCGCTGGAGGGGAGCCAGAGGACTCGCTGGTGGTCCAGATAAAGAGCGGTCGTAAGGATTCGCCGTTTCTGGCGACAAACGGCTCCTCAAAGGCTTCTCTCAGCGAGCCTTGCAGCCGTCTTGACTGCGGCGCTAATATCACGACAATGGTTTTAACCTCCTACATTCTTGGACCGCTCCCAGATACAATCAACTCTCAAGGGGAAGCAAACCACAATCCCACATTGCGACTACCACACACTGTACAGCGCAGAAGAATTTCTCCTAAATACTCGTCAAGATTCTCTTGCTTCTTACAACGAGAAAGTGTCTCCCACAGTGAAAATATTGTCGCATTTATGGATGAGTTAAGATTTAACGAAGACAACTTGCTATCCAAAACCCAATAAAATAAGATCTGGAAATGTTGGTGGTGTCAGCATTATGCATTAAATCAAAATGTAGTATTTCTTTCACTGTTGCCAGTCATTCCACTGTTTTAATGTAATTCACAATCCCTTCCCATCACCCAATTACATGTGTCTTAAAATGTGATCCGCCATCTCGTATCACCCTTTCATTATAAAAATCTTCCACAAACTGTTTTCATTTCACATATTAACGGTCCACATAATAATTTTCTGCATAATTCTCAATTCTCGTAAAATCCAAATCCTAAAAGTTTTTTTTTTTTTTTTTTTACACTGCCTGCCGAAAAGAGTGAAACACCGAGTGAGCGAGGAAACAAAATGAAACTTCACAGGCTGAGGAGTTAGGTGATTTTATTTCAATGATTACAAAATCGAGTCAATTTACAAAGAACTTGTGAATATGAGCCCTCTTATCAGTAAGAAATTGCACACCCTCGGTCTGAATACATGCACTTAATCTGCTGGGAGTGGTATCATAAACCAGGCTGGCACACAACTCTTAAAATTGGTCCTTGGTATCCTGGATACTGGTTCTGGGACGAAGTGGACATTCGAGCTGGTACCACACATGTTCTGTAGGGGACATATCTGGGGATATTGGTGGCTACGGGAGTACCTCAACATCTCGCTGACAGTTCATAGAGGCAAGTGCTGATTGAAAAGTGGCACCACGGTACTGTCGCATGTGAGGCAACACTTAGGCCGGCATTACACTGTAAAAGATCTTTGTCAAAGATCTTTGATAAAAGATATTTTATAAAATATTTTACAGTGTAATAGGGGCATATTTTATAAAAGATTGCTTTTATAAAATGTAAGACGTTGGCATTACATTTTATAAAAGATTTCACCACCCTGCAAACGTAAACAAATAAAATGGCGTAAGGGACGTTACCAAAGTTGGTTGTGACTGTCGAATCCACGAAAATCTTTATTTCTGAGTATGAACAGAAGGAAATGTTGTAAACTCAGAAACATATAGACTATAAGATTAGGAATAAAAAGGTTAACAGTTACGAAAAGTTAATTAGTGCTATGATAGAAGGCTGTACTGTAGATGACGGAAAAAGAGAAAATTAATGTGTTAAGAAATTAGTATTTGACGGGTTTCTGGAATAATAACAGAAGTAATGCGCAGACCAATGCGTGTGCTATATTGCAGAATGGTGTAGATCCGTCACCATCAATCGAGTACAACCCATGGCACATACACCGTAAAAATAAACACCCAATAGTATATACGGGGAAATAATTCTGATGTAGAAATTTATGAAAATATCGTGGTAAGAATTTATTGGATGTATACTTCAGCATTAACCATAATTTTTATAATTTGGCATGTCCTCACATTACAACTCTTTCACTAAATTTTGATGAACTCCTTTCATATCAAGTCTCGTAATCCACGGTCTAACCTAAATATGTTTATTCTCTTCTTTATCATCAATAAAATGCATATTGTGACATTTGCACTAACTGGGTCTGCAAAAGCTTACAAGTTTACTCCAATCATTTCAGAGAACTATGATGAAAAATTTTATATAGTGTAATGGGACTGAAAAAATATCTTTGATAAAATAAATATGATAAAATGTTTTATAAAAGATCTTGGACAAAGAACTTTTACAGTGAAATACCAGCCTTAAGGGAACGGGATGTCTGTGACGTAAGGTTGTGCCGTCACAATTCCCTCAATCACTACCAGCCGTGACCTAAAGTCATACTCGTTGCGTCCGCATACTATGACGCCGTTGGTCGCAGGTTAGCTGCAGCTGCACGAGAGCCCATGCGTATGCTTCCGTTTACACTTCAACACAAACGCCTGCGTTTGTAGTGATGTCGTGACCGTTAAGCATGGACTTCAGATTAATGGCGTCGCATTGTTTAGCAATGAATCGCGGTTCTATACTATCTCATGACCATCGTCGGCGAGTATGGTGGAGACCTTGAGAGAGGTCTCGTTCTTCCAATGTTTTGGAGAGGCACAGCTGTATCACTCTTGGCGTCATGGTGCATGGAGCCATCGGGTATGACTTCAAGTCACGGCTGGTGGTTATTGAGAGAACTATGACGGCACAACGGTACGTCACGTCCTCATGTGTTATCTTCCATGTGACAATATTGTGGTGCCTTTTTTTCAATAGGACAATGCTCGTCCATACACTGCATGATCTCTATAGACTGTGTGGGTGACGTTGAGTTATTCCTGTTGCCAGCAAGATCCCCAGATCTGTCCCCTACAAAACATGTGTGGGACCAGTTCCGATGTCAACATCGTCCTAGTGAAACATACAGGATATCAAGGAGCAGTTAGAACAGTTATAGCCCATCTTGCTTCAGGAGGAAATACAACGGCTTTATGACACCATTCCCAACCGAATCAGTGCATTCATCCAAATCACAAGTGTTGTAACGTGATTCCGATAAGTTGGATCATACTGTATAAGTTCCTCGTAAATGTGACTCGATTTCGTAATAATTGAAATGACATTACCTACTCTCTCAACCCGTGAAGTTTCGTTTTCCCCTCCCCTTCCGGATGCTTCACTATTTTTGTCATGCAGTATATGCATTTAAACATAGTGTTTCTGGTCACTTCATGTTACTGAAAGCTTTCCAATGAAGCAGAGCATTTTTATTCGAAGCTGACGTCTGGAACGTCTCCTCATGCCCACTGTTGTACAATGAGTAAAGAGACAGAAATACAATTGCAGCGTGGGCCATAACACGACACTCCATCCCCAGTACCGAGAGTACAGAATGGAAATACGAAGCTCTATCTCTCTGAAATGTACTCTATAGGTCTAGTTTGCCTGAAGGTCCGCTGTGTTTGATTGTGGACATAATTCTTTTCTAACCAAATTAAATAAATGTTCGAATCTCCGTACCTTGAATGTGATTATTTCAAGGTTTCAAACAAGGTGTTCTAAAGTTACAGGTGTCAAAATTGTATGCTAGGTTTAATCCATCGTTGAGAAATAAAAATAAACCCAAAAATTTTTCTCTTGTATTCCAATTAGGCAAAACCCCTAATTGACACTAGAACGTTTCTAAATTAGGCATATTGTGTTATCAAATTTTATGTATGTGACATGATATTGAAGGAAAATTCTAAACACTGTTTGCACTGATTTCTCGTTTATATCTCAAATTATCTGATATACTCGTAACTTGTGATAGTGTGGCAACATCTGAGGTTATGTCGCTGAAAACTAAACTCGGCTCAGAACTGTTTACTAAAACTTTTTGTAATGATAACCAAAAAGAACATGTGCAGCGTAAGACTAAACGAGGGGAAATGCACCAAAACATTACTGGAATCGTGCGGCAAGCTGAGTGCTTATTTAACGTTCGGGTCTCGCATCCAGAGATCAGATTTCAACGGTTTCCAAAAATCCATGATTCCTTCAAAATAATATGAATTCTTTCCCGTTCGTTGCCCCCCCCAAATCCTCTCCCATCTGCAAATCTCTAATGATGTCCATGCTAACAAACCGTAACGCTGTGTACATGTGTCAAACAAAAAAATCTAGGAGAGGTATATGTGAAGTCAATTTGAACGGAAAGCCTTATAAAGAAATGAATTCCTCAAAAAATCACATTGCATTTAATTTAATTGCGATGGAGTAGTAATTTCCCTACACACCCGGGTTTTTTTTCCTTTTCTTTTTCCAACAGCTTTTTTTTCCCTCTACTAATTACAACTTTAAATTCTTTTAACGTTTTTGATAAATTATTGATCATTTTTCTTGGTAATTTATTCCAATACCTGACCCTCTTACTGTAAGAGAAACACTCCCCACGCCATTATGACTGAAATATAGTGCCAATTTGTGGTTGTGGTCATCTTTTAGCTTCCATGCACCTCTCCTAATCCTACCACCAATATCTTTCCATGGCTCATCAGTCATCACCAATATCCGCCTTGTAAACTACCACGATTCTCTTCACCCTCCTCTTGTCTTCCAATCAATCCCATTCCAGCTCCTAATCATATCAGTTATTGATTGTGTTCTGCGGTAATTTACAGAGGTAAATCTAGCAGCCATTCTTTGCACAACCTTCCTCTCCTGTATTTGATATCCAAAATGTGGGTTACATACTACACACTACCATACTCAAGCAATGACCTGACGAAGGTTTTGAAACCCAATTCCCTTATTTCTCTAATCCATCGCTTCATCATTCTCTCCAACAAGTGAAGAATTTTCAGACCTTTTCCTACTACTTGACCAATGTATCCTGCCAATTTGTGTTTGCTACCAAATGTTGTGCCAAGGTATTTACATTTCAAGGCCTCAACAAGAAATTTTTTCCCCACCTTATAACCATAATCAATCTTTACTTTTTTATTTGTTTACATAAAAATCCGACTCTTCTTTACCTTTATTTTCATCCCATGTTGACCTATCCAGTTGTATATCCTGCCCCGCAGATGTTTACAGTCTTCTAAAATCTCGCTATTTTATATACCACTATGTCATCTGCAGACAGCCTAACTTCTCACAGTGATCCACCAACATAATCATTGATTACAATTAGGTATAGTAATGGTCCCAATCTAGAAGCACCCCCATTTTATCATTCCACATAATCAACAAAAATAAAAATTCACTTATTTGTGGAGACATAGATCACTTATAGATGAAAGTTAAAACTATATGCAAGTAATTTATAGAATTTAACGCAATAATAAAGATTAAGTTTTGTCGCTTCTCTGCTGTTAAATACACAGACGGAAAAAAAAAATCCCAACACCAAGAAAAAATTATTGTAGAGTAATGAAATTTGGACAATGCATTTGTCAAGTTAACATGTTTAATTGATTAAATTTTCAAGATCACAGGTTAATTTAAGCTCAAGAAAATGCATTTCAAATGTGAAATACTGTTAAATTAATAGCCGGTGTAACCTCCAGAATTTTGAATGCAAGCCTGCAAACGTGAATGCATTGTGTCATACAGGTTTCGAATGTCACTTTGTGGTATGGAGTTCCATGCTTGTTGTACTTGTGCTGTCAATACTGGGACGGTCAGTGCTGGCTGTGGATGATGCTGGAGTTGTCGTCCAATGATATCCCATACGTGTTCAATTGGAGACAGATCTGGTGATCTCGCAGGCCAAGGTAACATGTCGACACTCTGTAGAGCACGTTGCGAGACAACAGCGGTATGAGGGTGAGCGTTATCCTGTTGAAAAACTCCCCCTTGAATGCTGTTCATGAATGGCAGCACTACAGGTTGAATTACCAGACTGACGTACAAATTTGCAGTCAGTGTGTTTGGTATAACCACAAGAGTGCTCCTGCTGTCATAGGAAATTGCTCCCCAGACCATGACTCCAGGTGTAGGTCCAGTGTGTCTAGGCCGCAGACAGTTTGGTTGCAGGCGTTCCCCTGGCCTCCTTCTGACCAACACTCGGCCATCACTGGCACCAAGGCAGAACCTGCTTTCATCAGAAAACACAACAGATCTCCACTCCGTCCTCCAATGAGCTCTGGCTTGACACCACTGGAGTCGCAAACGGCGATGGCTTGTAGTCAGTGGAATGCACGCTACAGGGCGCCTGGCTCGGAGCTGGACCTTGAAGTAACCGATTTCTAACAGTTCGTTGTGTCACTGTGGTACCAACTGCAGCTCGAATTTCTGCCGCAGACGCAGTACGATGCGCCACAGCTGTACGCCGAATACGGCGGTCTTCCCTCTCAGTAGTGCCACGTGGCCTCCCGGAACCCGGTCTTCTTGAGGCAGTACCATCCCTTGACCACTGCACCCAACAATCATGCACAGTGGATACATTCCGGCCAAGTCTTTCTGCAATATCGCGAAAAGAAAATCCACCTTCTCGTAGCCCTATTACACGACCTCGTTCAAACTCGGTGAGCTGTTGATAATGGCTTCTTCGTCTTCTTAAAGGCATTCTTGGCTAACATCAACTCACTATGTCAAATCTCAGCGGTAAATAACGTTCACAAACTTTACAGCGCGTATTTAAAGCAAACCTGATTTGCAAGCTCTGAGTAGCGCTACTAGCGCCACACTTATGCGCGAAGCGCGAAATTTGAATCGATGTCATCTTTCAGATGTATAAACACGCCTACCAAATTTCGTTTATCTAACACAAGTCTTTCTTGGTGTTGGGATTTTTTTTCCGTCTGTGTAATAAATACTCTGTAGTCACAATTACAGCAATAAATTGTATACTTAGTTTCTAAGGAAACTGAACGAATTATTCCAGAAAATAAATAAATTAATGAAAACTTCAATATTATCATTTGTTAAGGTTTTACTTTCTTCTTCTTAATTATGGCTTTACGCCTCGTCGACGTCTAGGTCATTAGAGGTGGGATGGGACTGGGGACAATAAACGGGAAGGAAATCGGCCATGGCCCTTTTGAAGGAAGCATTCCCGCATTCGCCTGGAGTGATTTGGGGAAACCATGGAAAACCCAAATCTGGGTGCCCGGACGGGGATTTGAACCGGCGTCCTCCGAAAGCGAGGCCAGAGCGTTAACTATATGTTAAGGTGTCGGATTGAACCAGATATTTAAAGCCAGCATGAAGCAATTCGAATAACGGTATTAGAAGGAAGAAAGTAAAATAAAACAAATACGTGAGGCTACGTACGGACATACTGTCACGTACTATACTTCGGAAGGAAGGAAGTAGAGAAAACAGTGCGACGCACAGCAGGACAAAGTGAATAGCTTCAGTATTAGTGGCCCCAATGTCCATTGTAGGCGATTCTGCAGCTGTTAGGTGATGTGTCACGGCGAGGCGTTAATGGAGGCGACCGCGACGGACCTCTTGGGTGGCTCTCCGCGCTGTAAACCTCAATATACGACTTCTCCTCGTTTTATCGCTCCTCTGCCGTTAAGCAGACCTCCGAGACAGATCGCTGTACGCTGCCCTCCCACCGTGTTAGCAGGGCAGACGCGTTATCCCGGGCAGAACTCGCCCTGACAGCGTCAAGGAACAACACGCCCCCTCAGGATATCATCACATTGCACTCCCATGTCACTCACGCTACATCGATCTACAGAATTTTGCTTTATTAGATCTGCTTACTTGGGACATATCATGAGGAACACGAGGTACCAATTCTTACAGCTCATCATCCGATGGAAGATCGAGGGCGAAAGTAAACATAATGGCTATGTTATATAAGTGAAATGGACCGGATTATTAACAGCTTCATTTTAATATTAAGTGAAAAGAATTACGTCTGTGCGAAGGGAAGGAGTTTGCTGGGAGAAATCAGAGGCGACCGCGTCACGTGACTGCCTGATGTGACAGCGTCACGTGACTGCATCACGTGACTGCATCATGTGACTGCGTCACGTGATTGTCGAGCGTAATCTTACTATACAATTTCGTAAGGTCACCCACTCACCGCGGCAGCTATTGGCTGGAAAATGGTGACGTCATGGGCCAGCCTTCGCTTACAAAACAGCTACCAGAGATACCTTTATAAGAAATTCGTGGTTTTGTCCACAATTTAATAGCTAAGCAACTACTACATTAATAGCCATAATACAGTCATTAAGTTTACTTTTCGTGACGTTTCATAGTTATCAAAAATATTGATAAATTTTGCGGCTGTAAAAAATGTGGATCTGCTTTTCAGTAACATGTTGCTAATGAAAGCAATATAAAAAAATAACTTCACTAAATTACTCATTGTTTCTGCTGTAACCACGAATGACAATTGTTATTCCGACTTGGAAAAATTTTCACTAATGTTGTTCCTTGACCAAATTTTATGCATTAAGGTTTATCTGCTTTTTAGGCATTTTACTGACCATTTTCGTAAATGGCTTTTGTTCATGTTGGTTGTACGTGAGTTATTAGGTTATTTTAAGTGAACATCAGACCAAATATGTTACCGAATCGAGTATTATGGAAATTCATTTCTTCAGAGTTCCTTAACTGTTTAATAATATGAAATGTGTGTTGAGTTCTCTGGCCTTTACAGATACTATGACCAATGATTACATTATGAGTTTTTTTTCCCCAGTCTCAATAATAGACAAAGTGATGTTTTCGAAGCAAGCAGGAATTATTCAAATGTTGCAGAGTGAACTTTAAGGGTCAAATACAAGTAAGTTTCTATTTAAGCAATTATACGATTGCGCTATCGTCCCTGTTCGTGTTTAATACCTACCTCTATTAATTCTGAGTTCTTCAAGCTCAACAGGTTTTATTCGCCCTAAACACTGGTCAAGTTTAAATTTGGTCAAATCAGGTCAACCGGTGATAATCTTTCATCCTAGAAACCGAAACTATTCTATACCCGTCACGATACGAAAAAGACCGTCACGGGCTGACACTAGTGGACCAATAAATGCGCGGCATGTTGTTTGTGTGTTAATGTGGTTTTTCCTTTTTTTTCAAGTGTGTACTTGGAGAGGTACACAGTGCGAAGGCACTGTTGGCATTGTGTGGAATATAGTGTGACGATTATGTGCCAGTGTGCCACCATCAAGTGAGGAGTAAAGGAATTGGCTTACATAGCTTTGGTCAGACCATTGCTCGAATATGGTAGTGTAGTATGGGACCCACTTTTTGAGTATCAAATACAGGAATTGGAGAGGGTGCAAAGAAGGGCTGGTAGGTTTGTTTCTGGAGCTTATCGCAGAATGCAATCAGTAACAGATATGATAAAAGAGCTGGAATGGGAGTCATTGCAATACAGGAGGAGGGTGAAGAGGGTCATGGGAGTGTACAAGGCGTATACTGGTGATGAGGCATGGAAAGATATTGGTGTAGGTGTGAAAAGTAGTGCATGGAAGGGAAAAGATGACCATGACCACAAGCTGGCACTGGATTTCAGGCTCAAGGGTGTGGGAAGATTATCTTTTTTAGGTAAGGGTATCAGGGATTGGAATAAGTTACCAAAGGAAATGCTGAATAATTTACCAAAAACGTTGAAAGATTTTACAGTTAAAATTTGTAGAGGGGAAATGTAGGTGGTTGCAGTAAACGGGGAAGATGGGTGTTTAGAAAAATTGCCACCGGAACGTGTGCTCCATTGCAACTGAATTAAAAATTAATTAATTATATGTAACATATATGTAACGCATATTCTATCGCCAACAACTTACCACTGAACTCGAAGTGCAGCCATGTGTCCACCGCAACGGTAACGGTATCATAATCAAATAAACTGATCACCAAAAGTGCAGTTTGTGAGCCCGTATCGATCTGAGAACATGTGCTCCAGAATTTAATTCTTTGTTTTAAAGATAATCTATGATTATCAAAATTAAAGGATAAAAGGAAGGTCAACATAACCGGTATGCTTCAAGCTGAACGTTTGTTTCACATCGGAAGAGTCAAAGAAGATATGAAGAATGTGTCGCAAACATCCATTAGTGGCTATGCATCAGAAGAAGAAGAAGAAGTGTTGGACCCACGTTTACTATGACGATACGCTGGGAAGATTGCTTATTGTGGACCTTAAGTATTAATACCTTGGCATGACGTTAATTGAAATGGACAGGATATATTGAGCGGGTGGTAGTAAGATGTTTCAAAATCCTTCATTCATTGCGGACAGTAATTAGGTTAACAGTGTTATAAAAAATCCTTCAAACTAGGAGGTTTCAAAATCCTTCATTTATTGAAGACGGTAATGAGGTTAACAGGGTTATAAAAAATCAGTCAGACCATGGCTTGAGGGTGGTAGCGTAGGATGAGAACCACATTTTGAGGATCAAATGCAGAAGTTGGAGTAGGTGCACAGGAGGGCAGCTAGATTTGCTTCGGGAAATTACCGACTAACGCAATTTATGAAAATCATTGGAAGATAGGAATAGTGTGAAGAGTGCTAGGGCATTTATTGAAGATGAAGTTTTAATGGCTCTAAACAGAGGAATTAGGTCGGTGTGTGGAAGGGAACAGATGACTATGACCACAAGCAGGCACTTAATTTCAGTCTTCAGAGAGAGATAAAAATTTGCTTTTGTAGGTTAAGGTAATTTACCAGGATCACTTACAATTTTTAAAATTCGTAAATAATAAAAGTGTATAAGAGGTGAAATTGCATTCAAAGAGTTTAAAATTAAGAAAAAAATCATTAAATGAGAAAATAAATGTACAGGAAATTGTCTCCGAGATATATGCTGCATTGGAAAAAATATTAAAAAACAATAATTTAGATAATGATTCGGTTCTAATCTACAGAAGCATCATAACAAACCTAATCTTGTTTCAACGTCCATAGAAAATTCTTGAGTACACTAAATTGTCTTAGGGCTCGGTTTCACGGAAAATTATTGAGCCAACCGAATACGTCTTCGCGTAACCGAGGAAAACAATGGATTATATTATTACCTATCTATTGCAACTTAAAGGATTTGAGGAACCTAACAACATCATAGACTAACGTTATTTTGACTGATTAAGAAATGGTTTATAATGCACAGAGTGAAAATTATTGGACACAGTCAACAACATGATGGATACGATTCATGCAACTGAAGCCTTTTGGAAACATGCAGATAAATGCATTGCCCTGCCTTAATCGCGAATAAACAGAAAAAAGGTTTGAGCAAATTTTTACCTATTACATATAATAGGAATGTCGTGGAATGTGCTACTATTTGTGTACAAGCCATTGAGTCTTACTCTACATAGCTCATATTATATCCCGAGTGATGTAGACTGTGGTTTTAAGACGACGGCGGTAACAGAAGTTAATACTATTGTTCATTGTCTGTGAAAATAGCTATTACTCAAGCGCAGATATTCATTCAGAATTTGTGACTGTAAGCTAGAATGCATGAAACACCACAGGAGTGTGTTGAAATAATATTTACAACTAGAGATGCCCCCTTTATTATGAATGATCTTCTATTTCAATACGTGGCGACTATGAGATGGTCTAGAAGGTCTCAGGCAGAAGAGCTATAAGTGATGAACATTTAAACGTGTGTTGATTCAGAACAAACCTCATAAGTGTCTGCAGAGATTTTCCCTGTGCGAACCAAAGTAAAAGAAATGAACAATCTCCATGCTGATAGGCTAGTGCCTAGTGGAGTGAGTGCTGTATACTAACACTAATGAGGTATGCTTCAAATGCCAATAGAACAGCATCTCAGTGCTGGCGAAGCACATTAGAACTGGGACAATGATTATGTATCTCCATTAGAATTTTTAAAACATTGTTTTTATTTTTAAATTAAACTGGCAATGTAAATGTCTATTTGTACTGACATACTGAGACGTTTCTCTAATAAGGAGTGCTCATAAAAATTAATGCATCACAAAAAAATTATAATATTTTGATATATTTATCAAACTTAATACGGTTCCCTGCAATAAGTAGAGAAGAGAATTTTGGGAAACAATAATATTTGCCTGTAATGATGTAAGTGAAGAGTTTTTAATGTAAAATGACGAAATTACAATAACTCTTGCAGGAAGGAAAATTGAAGCATTTGAAATCTGGTTCTGTAGAAGGTTGCTGAAAATTAAGCGGACAGGTAAAGTACGAATTTTGGAAATGATGGGCGAGGAAAGAAGTTAGTGGAAGAGTCTTACATTAAGAAAAGACAGGCTGGTAGGTTATATTCTGAGACATGCATAATTCGTTAATTTGTTAGTGGAATGAACAATTGAAAGTAAGAACTGTGGAGTAAGACAAAAATTACAATGTGTGAAGCAGGTAACTGAAGACGTCGTTCGTTCGGGGTATGAAGAGATTAGGAAGTGTTGAATCAAAAGAACGCCTTAGATGTTAAATGATTATGAATTAAATTCAAGTAAACAGCTCACTACATGACACTGACTTAAATAGTTGTCTATAAATACTTGACTGCGAGAAACAATTTCTGTTTCGTTGACTGTAATTAACACAAAAATAATTGATTTTCAGAGGGTATCAAACATAATGCATCCCGAGTTCTCAGGATTAAATTGTGGAGTATTTAATCTTGATTTTGGATCTTAAATTTGAGAAATAAATGAAACGTGTCTGTTCGTCATTCTTTCTGTCTCTATGCACGCAAAAATTGTCTATCGGATTCCGATGGGGTACATTATACAGCCCATCATATTAAAAAATAAAATATGGTATGTTTAAATTTGACGTGACAGCCAAAATATGAGATATTAAGATAAAAGTGTTCCCGAGTTAACATATATCTAAAGATAAGTTGGATTTGGGATGTCGTGAATTCAAATCTCCTTCCAATCACTTGATTTCGGTTTTCTATGGTTTCCAGAAATTACTCCAGAAGAATTCCCTCAAAAGATCATGACCAAATTTCTTCCCGTTCCTTACTCCCACTTTTTCCCCTCCTCTAACGATCTCGACGTCAACGAGACGTAAAACTGTAATTAAAAAAATTCTCCCATTTTTAATTTTTGCCGGGATTAGTACCACCCTCATCGTATTATACAAAACTGAAATTATTCGCAGATTAAAACGAGATTCATCATCATCAGTGGTTCAGTTCATTGACGACAGTCATCAACCTATTGGATTTCTCACTGTTTTTGCTACATTTTTTACTATGCGTTGACTGCAAGTCAAAAAATGTAATTGTTGTGTGAATAACTTCCATTGAAGAGTAGACTTTACCTCATAATGCTTTCAATAAAAATAAATAAAAAAAAATAAAAAAAATAAAATAAAAATTGAATGAAGTTGGAATTTAATTTAATTTCAACGGCGCGCATACTGTGGTGGTAATTTCCCTATTCATATGATTACCTCTTTCTTATTATTTTTTACTAGCTGTGCTCGCGACTTCGTCCGCGTGGAATAGTTATTTTGGGCATCATATTTATTTTTGCAATCAACCTCCTCAGCTTTATGAATTATAGCAGTTACCCACGACTTTGTCCTCGTCAATTTCTGTTATTATTTTAGATAATTTTTTGCAAATTTAGATTTTAAGTTTTTAAAAGAACATAATTATTTTAAAGTACTTCTGCGTAAATTATATTTTTAGTTTTATTTTCTTGTGGCAGAAGAACATACTGGTTTTCTCCGCAACCCGATCTTGACAACGCGACATATAATTGGCCGTGTGAAAAGCAGTCTTGACGTAAATCGATTCCTACGTGTTTAAATGTTTGCCCCTGTGATTTATTAATTGTAACTGCGAAAGATAGCTTAACGAGAAACTGAATTCTTTTAAAATTAAAAGGTAAATCATTTGGAATCATTGGGATGCGAGGTATAAGCACTGTTTGACCAACTGCTGGACCAGTCAAAACTATTGCAACGATCACGTTATTACGTAGAAATTTAATTTTGAAGTCGGGTTCCGTTACATAAATTTGGTGGTTTGAGATTTCTAAGTAAAATTATTGGGGCACCTATTTTTAACTTGAGGGAATATGGGGGGAAGGCCACTTGGGTTCAAAGAATTAAGAAACTCTTGTGGGTAATGTACCGCATCTTCTTGATCCATTACGTTATCAATAGATGTGTAGGTAACTATGTCTCCTGGAAGTTTACTTAGAATTAGGTCGTTAATTTCGATTTTGTTCACAATTAAATATCTTAATCAACAACACATAAAAGTGTTAATAATTGTGAAAATATTAGAACCAAAATATTATCCTTAAAACAAAATGAAATAGTATTTAAAAAGTATTATTACACGACAATATTATATCGCAAAAACAAATAACGCTGCATACAACCGTTCAGAAGGGAGCCGACCGCGCGTAATATCTTCTAAGATGTTCATTGAAATTAAAGGATGCCAAAGACAATTTTGTTCACAGTTAAATACTCTTAATCAACAACACATTTATTTGGATAAAGATTAATATTATTATGTTGATACAACTCTAACAAATAATTGGTAATAATGCATTAATTTCGACCAAATTTGATTACCATAAAAACGGTTCTAGTGAGTTAATTTTAAAAGATAGACATATACTGTCGCGGACATTTTTTTAGATCATTTCAAGAGGAATAATCCTTTCATACATATTTTTTTTGGTATCTTGAACCGTTTTCGCAGCGCACGCAACAGAAGCCCTCAAAGATGAATAATTTTCGCCGTTTTTTCCACATTTTCCATTGTTTCTTCGCTCCTATTAGTCGCAGCGTGATGTTATATAGCTTAAAGCCTTCCTCGATAAATGGTCTATTCAACACAAAAAGAATTTTTCAATTCGAACCAGTAGTTCCTGAGATTTAGTGCGTTCAAACAAACAAACAAACAAACAAACTCTTCAGCTTTATAATATTAGTATAGATTATAATCTTATATAACATGAGTGTTAAATTCTTCCATCCCTCTACTTTTGCCATTTGCGAATTGTAACCTTAAATTTCTTCTTCGTTTTTGGTAAACTGCTAATCACTTCATTTGGTTATTTATTCCGATCCTTTACCCATGAAAGAAAATTTTTCCACTCACTTATGCATGAAATCAAGTGTCAGCTTGTGTCCATGGTTATCTTTTCCTTTCCATATACTGTTTCTATTTCTCCGACCAATATCCATCCAAGCCCTATCACCAACATACACCTTGTATACTCCCATCACTTTCTTCATCCTCTCTTCGAATGACTCCAAATCCATCTCCTTTATCACATCAGTTACTGACTGGATCCTACGGTAATTTCCACAAACAAATCTACCCGCTTTCCTATGCACACCCTCCTACTTCTCAAACTCCTGTATTTGATAACTAAAATGTCGATCCCACACTATACCATCCTATTCAAGCAATGGTCTTACCGAAGTTATGTTATCCAATTCCCTGATTTTCTCTGGGTCATTCTCTCATCACTCTCTCTAGGAAATGAAGGATTTTATAATCTTTTCCTACCAGCTGCCCAATATGTCCTGCCCGGTTGAGTTTGTAGGATAACAGATATGATATCCTGCAATTATATTATACATTTTAATGTAATTTATTATCCGTGAATTTGGGGTTCCTTTGCAAAAGCCAGATTGTTTTTTCTGTAGCAAGGACTAACTGCGAGACGGTTGCCGAGTTTGTTTGGTTAATAGAAGCTGGAGAGAACAGTCACAAATTTTGTATCGCCACCACAAGGTGATATTCATAAGGGTTTAAGTGATAATGCAAATAACAAGAAATATTCATAAATATTGATTATAAAGGCAAAATCCTTTTCAACAAGCATTATAAGGAGAGCTTGTATAAACGAAGTCCGATTTATAATTAATGTGGTATTGTGTTGTGTTGGCAATTCATTAAAAGAGCTGAAGACTGCACAAAGTATACGACTATCATTTCTATTATACTTAGTCTACCAGCACGCTCAGTGAAATAAAATAAATAGCACCAACAACAGTCAAACGACGAATTTAAGAAGAATATAAGCACGGAAAATACTACAAGTTTACCATCAACTGTAATGCAAGATATTTATACCTCAAGCCTTCTGCAAGCAATTCTGTCCCCGTTTAGCATTTTATCTGTGTATCTAGGGCAGCTGCAAGTCGTAAATTATTCCACAATTTTATCTTTTACAATTTACAGAATCGAGGTACATACGGTCAATTGTTGAAAAGGTTCTTTTATAAGAGGTGTCCCAGACCAGTGATATTTTGTGACAATATGTTGTAATGGAACAAGCCTTATAGCCTGTTTAGGCTAATTACATTCAAATTAATAATATTTTTGGCACAACAGTAGCACGAGCACATATACCCTTATACTAAAATGCGTTCTGCCTGCCAACTGGACTCTTTAGACTGGATGTTACCTCTACAACTCGGTAATCTTCGGCAAGCCGATAATGTCCGAAGTGTTGGTTACACTGGCCGCCACCATGGCGCTGCTTGGATAACCAAAGACCCTGTTTCTCAATGATTGTTCTCGAACATGTGTCTTTGAAAACAGCAGTGAGGATTATAGTTTGTAAAAATTGTGAAATAACGAAAAAGTAATAACATTTTCAAAACTACAGTTAAATTCCCTTACAGCATACTCTAGCACCTAGTGGTTAATTAGAGCCTCTATTCACAGTTAATTACAAAATTTCTATATGATTAAAATTCGGTTTGAAAATATATATTTGTTTTTAGGATTTATGACTAGATTGATGCTATTAAATGAAATACAGTTAAATTAACATTAGATCTAAATAAACAATAAAATAGAATAGAATGAATTAATAGGTATTAGTTAATTTTCTAGATTAGAGATGAAAATAACAGATATACATATATACAGGGCGAGTGAAAAATCCTTGGACACCTTCATAAGTTGGAGGAGTGAAGGGAAAACTGAAAAGTGATGATGGGAACAGAGGTTTGATGTGGAGCCGCAACTTTTGGAGTGAATGTCATTCATGGTCGCCATCTTGAAATCCGCCATTTTGGATTCAAGTCATTTTTTTAAATGGGAAGGGGAGTGTATGACACATCAAATAACATTCGCTTGAGCTCAGTAATTTAGTGGTGTAATTTGTTGTTGTCTAATTTGTGCGGCTTAGAAGTTATTAATGTTCAAAGTTGCTACAACACAGTCCATCCCGTGCAATGCACACCTGTAGTCGCCGCAACCACTCTGACTACACACGTAGGAGAGTGTCTCCTGAATTTTGGTCACAGGCTTGTTGGATGCGTTCCTCCTGGTATCTCAAATCACGGATGCTCTCAGCATATGAGTCAGTATCAAGGTAACTTTGAACATTAATGACTTCTAAACGGTACAAGTAAGACAAAAACAAATTACACCACTAAATTCCTGAGCTCAAGCGAGTGTTATTTGATGTGTCATACACCTCCCTTCCCATTTAAAAAAAATGACTTGAATCCAAAATGGCGGATTTCAAGATGGCGGCCATGAATGACATTCACTCCAAAAGTTGCGGCCCCACATCAAACCTCTGTCCCCATTATCACTTTTCAGTTATCCCTTCACTCTTCGAACTTATGAAGGTGTTCAAGGACTTTTGACTCGCCCTGTATATATATATTTATATATGGACACTTTCATTTAATATCCATGAAGACAATTAAAGGAAAATATCTTGCCCTCCCCCACCATGATGTTTCCAAATTTCACGATTTATAAGGATTTGACAGACAGACAGCATGTAAGATAAGGTAAAGTTTCGTGTATTCTTAATGACGTGGTGACAAGGCTTTTTCTGGCTGCCACTTTAACCTTATCCAGTAATATTGCTGGATACAGGGGACCTACATTATAACATGTAATCCGAACCAAGAAAGCTTTCTGGCGTACTTCACATCACACAGCAAGCTGTGCCAGAACTTATAGTTGGGGTTAAGGGCTTTTTGAAAATACCAGCCGAGA
Organism: Vandiemenella viatica; assembly: GCA_031002005.1. Taxonomy (NCBI): domain Eukaryota; kingdom Metazoa; phylum Arthropoda; class Insecta; order Orthoptera; family Morabidae; genus Vandiemenella; species Vandiemenella viatica. Next base: position 135,002,309 of record CM061914.1, read on the forward strand.
CCGGGATACAAATCGGGGATATTTTGACCCCCAGTCACACATCTCAGCCACTGAGTGATTCGACCACTCGGACAAGTGATACCATAAGGGTTCAGTCAGATGTACCGAACCGCTTAACCAAGGTTTTAAACGAATCAACAAGTTTGATTGCGTCACGTGATACAGGTTGGTCTCTCTGGGGCTCGGCTAATATGCCTCTTGTACACGACCCTGTCACCGCGAAGCTGTTAATCCGCCAGTCCCGACCAGAACTCGGCACAAATGTCACAGCGCGGTCTCTTCGCAGAATTAACTCCGCTAACGACCAGGGAGAAGCGGCGAGGCTATTAATACTGGACCCACCACAACACTCTGCACATCGCTCCATTGTCTGAAGGAGAAAGTCTTGCTTTTCACTCTCTAAATCTTGGATGAATTAGCGATTAAGTTCTTAACTTCCCGCGAAGATCCGGAGAGGAAGAAAAGCCCAGAAAATGAAAATCACGAAACACGCCTGCTTACTGTACCCCTGGAATTAATTGTAATTTTAATTTAATTGAGATGAGGCGCCCGCTCCGACCGAGCGTGGTGGGTGAACGGTTAACGTTCTGGCGTCGCATTCGGGAGGACGCGGTTTTGAATCCCCGTCCTGGCAACGAGATTTGGGTTTTTCATGGTTTACCCAAATCACTCCAGGTGAATGCCGGGATACTTACTTCAAAAAGGTAATGGCCAAATTCCTTCCCGTTCCTTGTCCCCAGTCACATCCCACCTCTAATAACCTTAGCCGTCGACGAGGTGTAAAGTAAAAAAAAGGTAAATTCCGGGAACATTCAAAAGGCTTTGGCCAAATTCCTTCCCGGTCCTTGTCCCGCTGTCCTTTCCCGCCACACTCTCCAGTGTCAATTTCCTTGTACACCCATTTTTCCACATTTCTTGTACCCACCTTCTTTTGCCCTCTACAAATTTGAAATTGTTTCAGCGTTTCTGATGATTATTTATCATTTCCTGACTCTTTTACCTGCGAAAGAAAATATTCTTCAATGTACGCCTTGTATACTCCCATGATTCTCTTTACCTTCCTCCTGTCTTCAAATAAATTCCATTCCAGCTCCTTTATCATAAAAGTTTCTGATTATGTTCTACAGTAATTTCCTGAGTCAAATCTAGCAGCCCTTCTTTGCATAGTCTCCAACGCCTGTAGAATATCTTACTACACCACCATATTCGAGCAAAGATCTGATAAAAGTTTTTTTAACCCTATTCCTTCACTTCTCTGGTACATCCCTTATCACTCTCTCCAATCAGTGAAGGATTTTGAAACAATTTCCTACGACCTGCCCAGTTGAGTTTATTATCAAATGTAGTGTCAAGACATTTCAAGTCTTCAGCAAGCAATTCCTTCCTTCCCTCCAACCATAATCAACATTTTTTATCTGTATACCTAACAAGCTAACTCTTCTTTAGATTTATCCTTATCCCATGTTGAATTAATAAGAGACAGTTGAATCCTGGTCAAGAAGTAAGTTAAAATCCCCTTGAAGCCATCTTACTTTTGGTTTCATAATTTCCCATTAAGTAGTACATTTGGATATTGAATGGTTTCTGAGTACATTCCTTTAACGTTATCTGTTTGAACTGAGTCTCTGCTATTATGTCCATGGCCCCGACGTCTCTTAAAAACTGAGCGTGGTGGTGTAACGGTTAGCGTTCTGGCCTCGCATTCGGGAGAACGGCGGTTCGAATCACCGTCCGGGCATCCAGATTTGGGTTTTCCATGGTTTCCCAAATCACTCCAGGCAAATGCCGGGATGCTTCCTTCAAAATGCCATGGCCGAATTCCTTCCCATTCCTTGCCCCCCATCCTTTACCGTCTCTAAAGACCTCGCTGTTAGAGAGACGTTAAGCAGAAAAAATAGGTCTCTTAAAAGCTCTGCAGCTAATCATGCTGTAAGTTATCCATGGCAAATATGGCTCAAAAGAAGAGCAAGATAGAACAAGTGATATCAGTAGAGGAAATGCGTTGGTCGACCTACTTCACTCATTTGCTTCATCCAGATGAAGTGAAATCTAATGCTGCGTGGATCTAGTTGATTCCGCTGGCTAAAATCGATTTTTGTATCCGCCCTCTAAAGCTGTAACAGCAACCATTAGGATAATACGTGGCTTTGGTTGTTGTTCAGTGCGTAATCGTTTTTAAAGGCGGCTAGAAGAGCTTTCAGTCAGATTTCCGATTAGTCGCATTACTCTTCTTCAAACTCAAAATGACAGCAGTCATCCGTTTCCATCTAGATACGAATCTAAACATTTGAAGGATCAGCTCTACATGAAGCCACCGAGAGTAGTGGGTGAACGGTTAACGTTCTGGCCTCGCATTCGGGAGGACGCCGGTTCGGATCCCCGTCCGGGAATCCAGATTTGGGTTTTCCATGGTTTCCCCAAATCACTCCAGGTGAAATCCGTTTCTTTCCTCCAGTCCCAACCCGCCTCTAATGACCTCGACGTCGACGAGGCGTAAAGCCGTAAGTAAAAAAGAAAAAAAATATACATGAAGTCTGTGGTGAGTCGCTTCAAGGGAAGATTCAAAATCCATAAATGACGATGCAAAATATGTATGGCCATAAATGACCAATCAATGAAGGAAAGGAGATAAATTGTAAAGTGAAAGTAATTGATACGAATATCATAATAATAATGGGAATCTTATTATCTTTGTACAGGAGGAATTTGGATGAAAAGGAAATAAGCATTCGGGCCATATTATCAGAATGAATAACAACAGACTAACCAAGAGAATACTCAGCCTTGCCATTTCTATAAAAATGAAAAGTAACTGGCTAATTTAAATCGAAAAGGACCTCCAGGAAATATGAATCACAGATGATATCATACAGGACAGATGCAGATTTAATAGCGTGGTCAATAACCACCAATTTGCCAACAAACAACGTATTAGAAGAAGGAAGACGTGGACGGAAGAACGGAGGAAAGATCTCAGCAAGAGCATGAAGAGATTTTGGGAAAAGAAGAAAAACACGTCTGCTAAATAAGTATATTCGCGCTCCTCATTGAGCATAACGATGGATGAAGAAGGAGGGGTATCTTATTTTATGAACGCCTTAACCGGGTCCGGGAAAACATGCTACCGTTGAGGGTGTTTACCCCCCCCCCCCCAGTGGGAACGTCAGGGAACATGAATGGGGTTGTTTACCGTTGCCTTGTGAGATAGCGTGCGTTGTTGTTATTAGGGCTTTAAGAAGCGTCGAGGTCATTAGCGTCCTGATAGTGTTCATACGATAGTGTTACTGTAAGTATATGTGATATTTCCATCAGCGAATGTTGTCGCATATTTATTTAGAATTTCCTGAAGCACCACACACACCGAATGGGATCGAAATCATCACACTGTATCGAGGAGATTGCTTAATTAAACTATTACAGACACCACACACTGCATTCACTGATCTGTCATGTGGACACGCGTAGACTACGAAGAGTATCAGTGATGCAGGACTGGTGTCATGAAGCTTTTTTCCTTCCTCGTGCCGTCAGGGTTGGGCAGGGAACAGCTCAGCATTAACACCGCTGTAATGTAGAAGTCTGCCCTAATGGAAACGCACTTGAGTCTGATGGACTTCATTCCCACATACCGATCCAGCAGGGACAGTGGGCCAGGCCAGACGGTACAACTGGTTGTTCTGTTTTTTTGGTTTTTTTTTTTTAACTGCTTAACGTCTCTTAACAGCGAGGTCTTTAGAGACGGTAAAGATGAGGGGCAAGGAATGGGCAATGAATTCGGCCATGGTCTTTTGAAGGAAAGCATCCCGGCATTTGCCTGGAGTCATTTGGGAAACCATGGAAAACACAAATCTGGATGCCCGGACGGGGATTCGAACCTGGTTGTTCTGACACCGTCGGCAGTTCATACGGGCTTTCGGTTGCAAAGCTCAAATCGGCAGTCAAGATGCGAAGCAAGAGGCACAACCGAGTAGCGATCTCCATATTCGCTTATTCACAGACCACTTGCCAGCAATTGATTCTCTCTTCAAGAGATGGAGTAGGGGGGGGGGGGGGGAGTGAGAGGGGATACCGTTGTAGCTTAGTCTTACACAATGTTTTTCGACAGTACACTCCCGTGCGTAGCAAGTATATTGTGTATAGATAATAGTATTACTCGGTTGGTTTCCCGAGAACACGTTCCTCATGTTCAGATGAAAAACTGAGCTATCTTTGTGCGGGGGTGTACTGTACCTCTATTAATTTCTTCTTTCTATATGGCTTCAATTCTCTCTCGGTTGTTCTGTAATTCATCCTTAGTATGGCTCAACCAAACTCGTCTACGTGATCCAATTAGTATGTTTTCTTCTACACTACTATTTATATACCGCCTACTTCCATTTCACATGGCCAAACTACTTTAAACTTGGTTCCTCGTTGTTTCTTCCATTCTCAGCTCCATACACACACACACAAACAAACACACAAACACACTCACAAAAAAACACACACCAACACAACGGAAACGGAGCATTTGAATCAAATACAATATGCAATTCTTCAGTGATGAAAATTACAAGAGATGGTTAATAATTTATATGCAAGTGTTGTTGCCCGATTAGAAACGACGAAGGAATTTAATTACACCTTTTAATATCCCACCTGTCTTCTGAGAACAGAACTTTCTCATGAGAAACTAGGCTTCGAGATGGATGTGTAAATTCCTCATTAGATATGCAACTTTCAGACAGCACAACATGTCACGGAATTACGGAAACAAATAGCCGCAGGTCGTTTTATAATTTACTCTCTCCTTGAGATTAAAACTGGCGGGAATCTCGTTAGCAGGAAATATCTCCGTCACAGACGAAACGGAATAACACTAAACTGTTTTGACGTGCCGCGAAATTCATGCAGTTCCGCCTCAGAGGATGCCGCCATGTTTTATCTCGTTTAATGAGATTCCCAGCGGTTTAACTTCCCTCGCCATTCCTCCACTTAATGTTGATTAACGGAGCATTAAAGGTGGCGTGATGCGGTACGTAAAATAAATGTTTTGAAGTGTGAAATGATACCGATAATGTCCTGTAGTGAAACTTTTATTTGCTGCCGTTTAGTGGTGAAGTGAACCGCACCATTCAAGTCCCAGTTTATTACAAGCCGACCACCCACAACGCATTTTACCATAGCCTTACCCCATTTTTAGTTTCCTAAAGTAAATAAAAACCTGTCGGTAATCTTTCCTCATTCGCCTCGATTTCGCAATAAGTCATGATACCTGGAAGCTTTTGTTGTGGTTTCTAGAAACTGAATTCAGCTTAGTGCCGACACCTCAGTACTTACCATCGCCGTTTTTCTATCTGAAAATTCGATAAATCATGCAACACTACTGTTTGTGAAAACTGTTACGCCAAGAATGAGACAAGTGATTACAATGAAATTTATCCACAGATTCGGCACATGTTAATACATAAATGAATAGAATTATATAACTGCAGATGCGCTTTGACCGTGAGATTCAGTACGGTGTGAAGACACCATGTGCTGCAATTAGAACCTTAAGATGTCGTTGCATGGAATCATAGAGAGAGCATGGATACAGTGCGGCAAAACACACAGCCAACCTGTTTGTCCACATAGCGTCGACAGTGGTTGCAGGAGTATCAGAACGAACAAGTGGCTAACCGACCATATCTCAAACATTCCTACACGCAAGGAGAACGCGCAGGCCAGGGAAGCAGTTCCACGGAGAAGGATGCACATCAATTAATTAATTTAATTTAATTGCAATGGAGCACTCGCATCAGTGGCAATTTCCCTAACACCCATCTTCACATTTTCCTGCACCCACCTACATTTGCCCTCTACAAATTTTAACTTTGAATTCTTTCAACGTTTTTGGTAAATTATTCATCATTTACCATGGTAACTCATTCCAATCCCTGACACCCCTACCTAAAAAAGAGAATCTTCCCACACCATTATGCCTGAAATCGAGTGCCAGCTTGTGGTCATGGTCATCTTTTCACTTCCATGCACTACTTTTTATACCTACACCAATATCTTACCAAGCCTCATCACCAGTATACACCTCGTACACTCCCATGACCCTCTTCACCCTCCTCCTGTCTTGCAATGAATCCCATTCCAGCTCTTTTATCATATCTGTTACTGATTGCATTCTGCGATAATTTCCAGAAACAAATCTAGCAACCCTTTTTTGCACCCTCTCTAATTCCTGTATTTGATAAGCAAAATGTGGGTCCCATACTACACTACCATATTCGAGAAATTGTCTGACCAAAGTTTTGTAACCCAATTCCTTTGCTTCTCTCGTGCATCCCCTCATCACTCTCTCCACGAAGTACAGAATTTTGAAACCTTTTCCTACCACCTCTCCAGTGAGTCCCGCCCAGTTAAGTTTGTTATCAAATGTAATGCCAAGATATTTACATTTCAAGTCTTCAGCAAGCAATTCTATCCCCACCTTATAATCATAATCAACATTTTGTTTTTCATTTGTGTATCTAATAAACTGTCTCCTCTTTGCATTTATCTTCTTCCCATGTTGTCCAATCCAACTAGATATCCTGTCCATATAACCCTGCAACTGTTTACAATCCTCTACCGTTTTGATCCTTTTATATAGCATTATGCCATCCGCAAACAATCTAATTTAAGATAGTAAACAATCAACACAATTATTCATTAGAATAATGAATAGCAATAGTCCCAATACTACGCTGCGGCACTCCCATTTTTACTTCTACTTTTTATACTGTATTTCCTACCCTAACTTTCTGTTTTCTACCTTTCTTCTACCAAGAAAATCAATTTATCATCCACTCCAATAGTTTTTACCTTATTTACTACCATTTTATGGCTCACTCTGTCAAACGCCTTAGACAGATCTAGTGCTACACTATCAATTTGGCCTCCCTTGTCCATTTCGTCTGAAATATCTTTCTTATATCCCACCAACTGAGATTCGCATGAATATCCTTAATCTCTCGAAGGTGCTGAGCATTGGCTTGCTGAGTTATGGCTTATGGAACTGCCTGCATGGGAGGTAGTGCCTCGGCATCTAAAACCTTTCTGACATAGCGGTTGCCGTTCAGGTTACCCTCAATACGTAGTAGGCTAGATCGCATGTTGTAGCCAATAGCGCAACGAACCATTTCGCATGGCGTTTGTCCGCTATGTCGCTAAACAGTTCAGTCTACCCGATTGCTTGTAGTCACACACCACGATAAGCCTTAGTGTGTGCAAACCTCCCTCGCCAAGTAGCCCGATCCTCCATATAAGAATAAAATTTTAAACCGAAACGTTGTCCGTTTGTGTTCGTTCTTTTGTGTTGTGTATTCATCCCAGCCTTTAACTTTAGTGAGTGATGGATTAAGTAGTTACCTTCTCCTTAGTATCAACATTCATTTAATTGTGACTAACTAATTATCATAAATCCTAAACAAGATTTAACTGGTATTTTCAAAACAACTTGTCGAACCACAGTAGGCCTAATATTTTATTATATATGATATAAATATATAAGCCCCTTCACGGATACGACCATGTCAAAATGCGATATTTATGTGTTAGAGTTAATATAGTAATGCACAATATGCAGTCACGGAAGCCGTTTCAAGTTTTTTTTATCGACGTCAGTATTTAATGTAAATTACAATATAATGGTAAAGTCTCCTTTAAAATCACACTTCCTTTATTCGAACTATACACAAAAATAAATCACCACTAGACCACCTATCGACGATTAACCTGTCCTCTTGGAGAATATAAATAGCTTTTAAACACGACTGGGAAATCTCAAACAATTCCACAAGGTCTTGAATAGGCTTTTAGCCGGTGTTTGAATTAATTTCCAGTGTTATAAGTCTTGTGCATGAGTTCAACTTTCTTGCTAATAACAACTCGACATTACCATTTTTTTTAACGTTGTTCCTCTTTTTGCCAAAGATTGTAAAAGCTCCTAATGTATGCTTTTCTCCATGCTTTTATTTTTCCCGATGTTCTTTTTTCTTCATCCTAAAGGACCTAAAGATATTTTATTATAATGGTAGTACTATTCAAGCCATATGGTTGCTTGTAATTTGACAAACTTGTAATCCTACTTAAATCTTGTAATAAATTGCAAATCCGGGCCCATATTAGACACCAGGTGCTGAGCAATGCTGTAAGATGATATATTCAATAAGTTAAGAGGAGAGCAGTGTATGATGTGTTGTTAGCGAGCGATCTGATGGCTCTGTGGCTAAGGAACGTGTAATGTGAAGAACGCCAGAACGCTTCCGTGGTTCGGATTTCACATTAAACTGTAGGTCCCCTGTACCTGGCAGGATTACCATGTTAGAAGGCGGCTAAGACAGGGGCGGAATGTCACTAGGTCATTACCACCACAAGAGCCCTTAGTGACCTTGTACAAACTACGTGGCTCGCTCCAGGGGGGGGGGGGGGGGGAAAGGCTACGCTGGGTTACGTGGGGGGAGGGGGGGTTCCGAGCCAGGCCACGTAGCTTTCCTTTCACAACATTTTTCACAGTTAAAATGAGGAACAGAACTCACAACAGCATGTGAATATTTATTTCCCTCAGTTAATTATCTCCGTATGCAATTTACAATCGTCTGACAAGAGAAAACAGTACAAAATCTCTTCTGGAATCAAAAGATATCGTGCTACATGTGGGGGTTGGGGGGGGGAGGGTTGGGAGGGGGGGGGGAGGGGGGGTTGGGGGGGGGGTTAGAGGCAAAAGCCACGTAGGGCTACGTGGGTGGGAGGGGGGCAAGGAGGCAAAAATGGAGCTACGTGGTTTATGCACGCTCCCTTACGTTTGTGGTTCAATCCAAAGGAACTTGTTATAAAAAGAAAATGTGTGGGAGTTTGCTGCTTATATTGAAGTCTGGTTCACATTTACCATCACCCTGCTAACCGACACCCCTTCTTTTTTTACCTTTCCTCCTTCCGTGGGCGGAATGCCCCCCCCCCCCCTGAGCTCGGATTCCGCCTCTATTCTAGACCATATTCCCCCCCCCCTTCCTAACGTCCAAATCCGCGTCGTTTGTAGATCTTTATTTTTTTAGCTCTACTGTCAGTCAAGAATTTCAAAACCCCACGTGAGATTTCCGTGGACCCCCCCCCCCCTCGTGCATATTTAACCTCACGTAATTAATGGGAGCCCCCTACGGTGTCTGTATATGCGAACGAGGCTCAGAGTAAAATTTCGGGGCAGAAACCCAGTGTTTTTTAATGAGTAGGGCTATTATGCAACGGACATGCGGTTTTATTGAAATTGTGTAAAGCGTATCCCAGAGGCTATGGTTAATAGTTCTTTAGTCTCCTAACTGGTGCAGATAAGAGAAGTATATCTTTGTTTATGTGCTGAGCTAAATTCTGCAGGTCCAGGAGATCGAACTAAACTGCGACCCTCGACTTATCGCACTGCGACGCAGCTCGCTTTAAGGCGAGACAGGGCGCTGTTTTAGTGATGCTAAGTACCCTGGCGTGCAGCTGTGAGGGCGGGTGCAGCCAGACGTGTTGTTTTTTGTTCGTCACGCCTGCCTGGGCGCCGTGATTAATGAGCTGCCACGGTGGACTGGGCGCCGGCCGCACGAATTTCACCGTCCACTGCCGTCTGACAGCTTCTGCCCGCATCTCTCAATCCACAGCGCTAAACACCGCATAAGAAATCATGCCAACTGAACATCTGGTTTTATCACCATACTGGTGTAAGCCCGTGACTGTTTTCTGCGTATCGTCACGTGTCTAGATGTTGCTCTGATCTGGCCAAATATAAGCTTGACCTGTGTTTCACCCCTAGAATGAATAAAATCTCTTTAGCTTGAAGAACTCAGAAGCATTAATAGAGGTAGGTATTAAACACGGACAGGAACGATCGCGCTATCGTGTAACTGTTTCAAAGGTCATACACTCGAACTTGCTTAAATACGAACTTGTATTTGACCCTTAAAGTTCACTCTGCCAATAAAATTATTTTTAAAAAAAATCCTGTTTGCTTCGAAAGCATCACGTTGTTTATTATTGAGACTGGGCAAACACTCATAATGTAAACATTGGTCATAGTATCTGTGACGGCCAGAGAACTTAACACACATTCTTGTTAATTTTTTTTTTTTTTAACTGCTTTACGTCTCTCGACAGCGAGGTCTTTAGAGACGGGAAAGGATGGGGGCAAGGAATGGGAAGGAATTCTGCCATGGTCTTTTTAAGGAAGCATCCCGTCATTTGCCTGTAGTGATTTGGGAAACCATGGAAAACCCAAATCTGGATGCCCGGACAGGGATTCGAACCGCCGTCCTCCCGAATGCGAGTCCAGAACGCGATACACATTCGATATTATGAAAACGTTGAGCAACTCCGCAGAAATAAGTTGCCAGAATAGTCGATTCGGTCATACGTTTGGTCTGATGTCCACTTAAAATAACCTGATAACTCACATACAGCGAACATGAATAAAGTCCAATAACGAAAGTGGTCAGTAAAATACCTAAAAAGCAAATAAACCGTAATGCATACATTTTGGTCAAGCAACAACATTAGTGAAACTTGTAATTAAACTGAAATTTATCCTAAGCCGAAATGACAATTGGCATTCGTGGTTACAGCAGAGACTATAAGTTTTAAGTTTTTTAAGTTGCTTTAATTAGTAACATGTTACTGAAAAGCAGATCCACGTTTTTTCAGCCGTAAAATTTATGAAAATTATGAAACGCTATCAAAAGCAAACGTAATGAATGTATTATGCCAATTAATTTGGTAGCAGTTGCTTCGCTTATTAAATTGTAGACATAACCACGAATTTCTTATAATGGTATCTCTAGTCGCTGTTTTGCGAGTGAAGGCTGGCCTATGACGTTATCATTTTCCAGCCAATAGCTATCGAAATTATATAGTAGACTAGCAAAGTTCCCGGCGTTGCCCGGTATAGTTGAGGTTGATTTGCCCGTACAGCAATTTCAGTCGCACAGTTAGAAACGTGTGTCAATTTTTGCCCATTCTTTCCGAAAAATAACAAAACTTTTTAGAAACTTCGACAGATATCCCAATCGGTCTGTAAAGAGGGGGATGGCTTGTTGGTTATAATTTTGAGGGCAAGATTAGAAAAGATTTTACAATTTTTTTCTGTCATGATTTTTTTTTTTTCTTGTGGCTTTACGTGACGTTGACGTCGAGGTCATTAGAGGCGGGAAAGGACTGGGGACAGGGAACGGGAAGGAATTTCTGCATAGCCTTTTGAAGCAAGTATTCGCCTGGAGTGATTTGGAGAAACTATGGAAAACCCAAATCTGTATGCCCGGAGGTGGATTCGAACCCATGTCCTCCCTAATGCGAGGTCAGAGCATTAACAGTTCATCCACCACGCTTTGTCCTCACGAAAAAAAAATCTACAGAGACGAAGGCAAATAGGACAAGAAACGTAAGGTGCCATACTAGTTCCATTCACGCATTGAACAAGTATCATTGTGATCTTACTGGAAAGAACGAAACATAACGTTAAAACAAATTGAGATTACATATGCATTTTCATCTTCGGCACCGGTGACAGATCAAATAGCATCATAAGACATACGGCAGATTCTTGGTCAGATCTTGATTTTCCAAATTTCCTAACTCAGAATATAAGGTTCGATACTGTGGATATCTCGTCAAAATCGATTGAACAGTTTTCAAATTATTTGTTAAGAAATGTTGACGTTTATAACAGATTTCAATTTTCTGCACCTGTTAATCAACTTTCATGTTAGCTGCTCCATTTGCAGAATGTATTTTTGAAGCGCAAAAGAGATGAATTGAAGTTGATTTATTCCTACATTCCTACAAAGATCGTCAAAATAACCCCAGCCATTCATACAAGAAATGTGTAAAAGAAAAATAATTAAACAGTAAATTCTAAAAGTGTTTTAAATGGATTACTGAATGACATAATCAAGTGTAAAATGAGTAAATTCAATATTATTGGAGAAACTGGAACGTATATATAATGCAGAATGATACACATGGCTACCAAAAAAGCTTCACATGAATAACAAGCATACAGAAATATTTTTCTAGACTATTTATAATGTAAATTCTGAAGGTTTTTTTTTCATAATTTTCGTAATTTCCCCGTGTGCCTTTCATTACAGCCATCTACGGGAATTGAAGACCGAAAAAAACTAATTAAAGGGATGAACTAGTAGTTGCTATAATACGGTGGTTATACGGCTATTATTTTTTACGAAGTATGACGTATCAACATCTAGTTGGTATTTGGTCTTTGGTGTTTCAAGCTATACGTTTAGATTTTCACTTTCTGCTCCGGCGTCATGTACCGTTGAAGTTTAAAGGTGCGTACCCAAGATGTCTCTTAACGGAGGCCTCGCGGGACGGATACCCAACAACACGCCATGGGAACGGGGCCGCCTCTGCTAGCGGAGACGAGACGCAGCTACCCACTCCGTGTCGGTAAACATCACAGGCCTGTGTAGTGGTGCGCTGTTGCCATCGGTTTGTAGCAGTGGTGCGCTCCCCTTCTGTTGCTGTAAAGTGCTCTGTGCCAAACGACACTAGGCAACGTGGTGAGGAGGTGGTGGCGGGGTAGCGAGGGCTAACCTGCGGCGCGCGCTCATCTCTACACTTCGCCGTGCGGCCTCGGTTACAAGGCGTCGTGGGAATGCAGCTTAAGGCATACCAAACAATTCTGATTCTACGCTTTAAAATGTTGAAAGCGACATCGAAATCTGCTAAGTAATTTTTGAGTTTTTCTGGAACAGATATACCGGGGTTTCATTATAGATATATAGACTCAAACGCCATCTACATCAGGAATCATACAGCTGAGTCGTCGGATTTGATGCAAAATACTGTTCACTACAACTTTTCTCTCTCTTTCCTGAGTAATCTGACATGGACGTTGTAACTTTAATCTCAGTTACAATAATGCAAGAAAGATTTAATTTGCATTTAAAATAAATGTATGATACTTTTTATACCGACTGATACAACGTTTCGTTCATTACACAGAGACAAAATTGTTTTTGCCGTTTTTGTAGAAACGCTTACGAATCAAGCGAAAACCAACCAACGAAACTGTGTATAATGGTAGCTTACGATATGTTTCTATGAGGCATCTTTAAAACGAGAAATAAAAAGGTTAACGTTCTGGCCTCGCATTCGGTAGGACGCTGGCCGGTTCTAATCCCCGTCCGGGCATCCAGATTTGAGTTTTCCATGTTTTCCCCAAATCACTCTAGGTGAATGCCGGGATGCTTCCTTCAAAAGGCGATGGGAGAAATCCACCTCTTTCCTTGTCCCCAGTTCCATTCCGCCTCTAATGACCTCGACGTCGACAAGGCGTAGAGCCATAAGTAAAAAAAAAAAAAAAAGAATCGAAAGTAAATTTAAATTTTCCGTAATAGAATCTATTAATTTAATATTGTATGAAATATTCTCTGGCCTCCCAATGGGGTAGTGTGTGATTTTGATGCGACATTTCGAAAATCCGAAACGTTGCATCAAATTGAAGCGATCTACCTTGGAATTACCGAAAAAAAAATATTTAGTTGATATTAACTGGCGCAAGCCTTCTCGCAGTTTAGTTGACTAGTTCAATTGATTATAATGACGTCCAACATGCCTTGTCCGCATATTTGACGTTTATAAATCATGGCAGGGTACTCGGCAATGCCCTAAATAGGTAGTGTAGATTTAACAGTACCCTATTTTTATTCCCGCAAAACGCTTGTGCAAAGTTTCATAAAATACGCGCCAACTTTTTCGGAATTAAAGCAAACTTACATTCACCCGTCCCCTACAAAGAAACTGGTGGGCTGAAGTTTATTTACACGTATAGTATTTTCATTCGTCTGAAAAGATTCATGATAATTTGGTTAAGAAATTTCATTACTACATTACTGAACAACCCTAGTTTATGTTAAAAACTCACGTTTGATTCAATTGCGAAGTGAATGGATATACTTGTGGCTTGGAACGCCAGATCCTTTAACTCTGCAGATAAAATATCAAAAGTGAATCCGGAATAATAATATCGTAAACAGACGACTAATACTGAATGCCAGAGATATTGTCCAGAGATCGTGTTTAAAGAAAATCTCTGTTGTTTTTACGGCTATCTATGTCGTTTAAAAATTGATATCCCGAATTAAGGAAAGAATACTTCAAGCTATGGCTTTTAAAAATTGAATATATCGAATTAAAAGAAAGAATACTTCTAGTTTTATTTAGTGTGCAAAATAGTTATTACTGTAAGTTATCTTATTGCTTTAATTAAAGGCTACGGTCAGAGACATTGTGTTGTGTGTTGAGTGCGGAGTATGCGGCATCTAGTGATTCCTCCTGTGGAATTCCTCACTATACGTTCAGAATTTCATTTAATGATCCTACATTATTTAACCTTGAAACATAAGACATGCCAGACAAGTGAATTAAGATTCTAAGCCTTTAAACGGTGAAAACTCCATCGAAATCTGCCCCGTAGTTTCCGAGTTTTTATACGACCAATATGTCCGGTTTTCGTTTTATAGATATAGATAGAACATTACATCCATTACGCTTATAACTACTTCCAATTTCAATTGACTGTTATACCTTGATACTGAATAATTACAGCGTATGCATCCATTGTTAGTAAAATAACGATGAAAAATCAGGATGTCTGTGACTATGATTTTTTCTTTTTTTCTGTCATCAATCCTCCATCCCTTCCTATCTTGTACTAACATCTACATATCCCTTACATCCCACGTCCTCAATTATCTGCTTCGTATATTCTAATCTCTGCCTTCCTCTACAGTTCTTACCTTCCACTGTTCCCTCCACTAACAAATTAAGCAATCCAGCATGTCTCGAAATATGACCTACCAGCCTGTCTCTTCTTTCTGTAAGCTTCTTCCACAAACTTCTTTCCTCACCCATAATTTCCAAAACTCGTTCATTTCGTACTTTGTCTGTCCACTTAATTTTCAGCATTCTTCTGTAGCGCCACATTTCAAATGCTCAATTTTCTTTCTTTCCGGTATTCCTAAAGTCCATGTTTCGCTACCATAAAGTTCTGAACTCCACACAGAGTGTTAAAAAATTCTTTCTAATTCCTAGATCAATGTTTTAAACAAAAAGATTTCTCTTTTTCATGAAGGCTCTTTTTGCTAGTGCTATTCTGCTTTTGACATCATTCTTGCTTCGGCAATCGGTTATACTTTTACTTCCCAAGTAACAGAATTCACTTACTTCTCCTATTGCATCCGATCCTATTTTTATATTTAATCTACTAGTATTGGTATCATTTCTGCTACATTTCATCACTTTTGTCTTGCTTTGATTTATATTCAGTCCAAAATCTTCCTTCAGTATTTTGCCCATGCCATTCAGTAACTTCTCAATATCCTCAGCCTGTTCTGATAACAAGACAGAGTCATCACCAAATCGTAGTATACTGTTTTTTTCTCCCTGAACACTTATTCCACACGAATTTTTTTTTTTTATTTCCTTTATTGCTTCTTCTACATACAAATTTAATATTAACGGGAATAGAATACAACCTTGTCTCACACCCTTTTTAACCGATTCATGTCTCTCATGGTTCTCTACTTTTATTATAACTACTTGATCCTTATATTGTTTATTAAGTATTCTTCTATCTCGATATTTAGACCTAACTTCCTTAAAATTTTGAACATATTGTCCAACCTAACATTATCAAAAGCTTTTTCTAAATCAACAAAAGCCATAAAAGTATCTTTATTTTTCTTGATCCGCCCTCCAAGTATTAGTTTTAAAGACAGAATTGCTTCCTTCGTACCACTATTTTTTATAACCCAAATTGATATTCACCTTCTATCTCTTCTGCTACCCTTTCCTTTCTTCTGTAAATTATTCTGGTTAGTAAATTTGAAGAATGTGATGTTAGACTAATGGTGCGATAATTCTCAGATTTTTCGGGTTGTGTTTTCTTCGGAAGTGTGAAGATGATATTTTTATTAAAATCAGTTGGAATTTCTCCTGTTTCATAACTTTTTGATATCAGCTTGACACGAGTCGACTGGAGTACAACAATATGAATGGTCCGCCATTATTGAGATGATTACACAGATCAAAGGATGCGAGCGAGCAAAAAATTGCTCGCCGATAGGTACTTTTTCTTGCAAGAGGTTGTGAAACTAGCAGACGAATGTTCAGTTACATGTGTTGTACACTTTATTCCAAATAAAGTATTTTCGCATACTTTATTCGTAGGAAAAAGTATAACATCCAAAAATAAAATATGATACTTTATAATACAGTATGGATGGCAACCCTAACCTCACGTGCCCTCTGTCATAACAAAGACGCGAGAAATGAGGCATTTTAGGTGTCATCCGCTAAAATTCGGTACATCTTCACCATCCAACACATCTAAGCGTCTAAAGTGACTGAACATAAGCCTTTGTAAATATAATTGCTTGGCACACGTCTTTTTTTTTTTTCCTAAGGCCTTTTCGCACAATATCAAAACGTCAGGGTTACACCAAGAATTTGTGATTTTGATAAATATGGAGCCACACATATTTAATTTAAATATGAAAACTTTAATAAAATTTGTAACTAACTTATTTTATTACTTGTATTATTATTGAATGGAACGTGCAGAGCAAGACGGATATACGCGTGGTGGTAGGCCGCTAGTACGGTAATACCAGATCGGGCCGGCCACGGGTCGTCTAAATGCAACACTCTGTCGACGGGAGGAAAGTGAAATCGGGAACGGGACAGGGTGATCGGGAACGGGTCGTCTTAATGGGCCTTAAAACCTGACGGGATTGTTGGCCTTGATTGTTGGCGTTGATAGTTGGCGGGTCAGATACAGAGGCTATTCACAGTTCCGAATGTAATCTCATTTTCTGGATCAGTGGTGTCCAGGCTTCACGCCAACAACCCCGCCAGTATACAGGGTGTTTCAAAAAGGACTTTACAACTTTGAAAATTCATATAAATTTTATGAAACAAGGTACAGAGCTGGTTTTGGTGTTGTTTTAAAGGAAAACACTTCAAGTTTTGACTCGCGTAGTCCGCTAGTGCCTAATCGCGCCGCACAAGCGCTAGCGGCAGTTACGTTAAAGATGGCTGCCTTCACTGGACCCGAGCGTGCTAGCTGTGTGTTTTGGTTTGAAGAATCGAAGTCTGCGACAACAGTTCAGCGTAATTTTCGTACCAAGTACGCTAAAGATCCTCCTAGTAGGCCTACAATTTATGAGTGGCATAGATGTTTTGTAGAAACAGGGTGCTCAGTAAAACATAAAAAATCCTCAGGTCGTCCAAGCACATCTGACGAGGTCGTTGAGCAAGTGAGAAAAAGTCAACAGCCCTACGAAATCGACCCGGCGTGCATCTCGTGAGCTGCAAGTCCCACATACGACGGTTTGGCGTGTGTTGAGAAAACGTTTGCATTTGAAACCATACCGATATTCGCTTTTACAAGCAATTAAAGACACTGATAAGATTGCACGTAGGAACTTCTGTGTGGATATGTTAAATCGAGTGGATGATGATGAACATTTCTTGGACAACATAATCTTTTCTGACGAGTCAACTTTTCACTTAAGTGGCAAGGTTAACACACATAACTGTAGGATTTGGGGCAGTGAAAATCCACATGAAACATTGCAACATGTTCGTGATAGCCCTAAAGTGAACGTTTTTTGTGCGTTGAGCAAGAGGAAAATGTACGGCCCCTTTTTTTTCCAAGAGAGAACCATCAACGGGATAGTGTACCTTGATATGTTGCAACAATTTTTGATACCACAGATCGATGAGGATGACCGAGAACGAAATGTTTTCTTTATGCAAGATGGCGCACCACCACACTATCTGACTGACGTCCGGGATTTTCTCAATGACCGCTTTCCAGGTCAATGGATTGGCCGTGATGCGCCAATTGCATGGCCCCCCCGTTCCCCAGACCTGACACCGCTAGATTTTTTCTTCTGGGTTTCATAAAAGATATGGTGTACGTACCTCCTTTGCCGGCCACTCTACCTGAACTTAGAGCAAGAATTTACGCTGCTGCTGAGCAAGTTACACTGAAATGCGATCTGGGAAGAAATCGACTACCATGGGATGTCTGCAGAATAACCAACGGAAGCCACATAGAACATCTTTAGTTTAAGGTAAAAAAACTTGAAGTGCTTTCCTTTAAAACAACACCAAAACCAGCTCTGTACCTTGTTTCATAAATTTATATGAATTTTCAAAGTTGTAAAGTCCTTTTTGAAACACCCTGTATAATGGTTTTGCAACATCTCCACCCACAGCAGTCACTTGACAATGGTGGCAGAGTTTTGACCGCCGAAACGTCGTGCTATATACAATCGTTCTCACTCGGCTAGTTTACAGAGAACATTTCATGTATATATAACGCCGAGAAAGCCTCCCACTCTTATATTTGTACTGTTGTTTAGCAAAACCATGACCGTCTCTGGTGCGACTGCCTGGAGATTGTTTGCCGTCTCTGTAACGTGTCTGCAGGCCTGGCCCTGAGTAATCGCCCTTCGTGAGGTCCACCTGGCTCTGGCGGCATCCTTGAGTCCCGAAAGCTGGCGCTGAAAGCCCTTCTGGGACGGCTGACGTTTGGAAATACACCTTCTGTACCCCTTCCGCACTCCCTACAGCTGAGCGAACACATGCGGCAGACAGAATGTCCCCATTTCGAATTCCTGTCTCGTTGCGGATTTTCATAAGCCCTTAACCCAACGTTGACCTCTGGCACAGCTTGCTGTGTAATGTGAAGTACGCCAGAACGCTTCCATGGTTCGGATTCCACGTTAAATTGTAGGTCCCCTGAACTCTGTACGATTGCCGGGTTAGGTTAAGGCGGCTACGGCCGGGGCGAATGCGCAGTCAATAGAAACACTGTCACCAGGTCTTTACGACTACACGGAATTATAATTATTATACTGTTTTTCGTGAGAATTTCGTTTCGCGACTGTGTTATGATATGGTGGTAGAACAGCAATTTTCAGGTCACTGGTTAGATCCCCTGACCATTTTTTATCGTCTTCCAAAAACACTCCAAACGAATTTCTGATCGAATATTCTCCCTGTCCTTCCCTCAATTCCAATGCTCTATGGCCTCTAAATATCTCAGCTCTCCATCAACGAGCCGCGTAGCACCCTCATCCATTTCCCTCCACCGTTGTACAACTTGTTAGGGGTTTTGTGCCTATTTTATTGGCGTTCCCTTTTACAATTCAATTAATATCAAAATAATTGTATCTACTTTTCTTCCTCCCGTATCGGATGTATTTGACAGGTCCACATTCATCACCTATACATCCGATTAAAGGTTTAACTTCCGTGCTGTAAAAACTACGTGAAAATACATGAGTTCACTATCGATGAAGCAACCATATGTTCCGGCTTCATCTGCAACCTGCAATACTTTTACAAACAACAACTCAAACAGTTTATTCAGAGATTTACAATTCAAAAACAGTTATCGATTACTTATCTGTTGTGTGCATTCAATACATAGGTTTCTATTCAAAACATTAATAACAATTTATCCATACATTCGTGTTTCCTCATTTCCTTCGGGTTTATAGTTTCAAATAGAAGTGTAGGCTAGTGCAGCATACCAAAACAATTTTACGGTCTTCCTTCTTTTTTTTTTGGACTGCCAACCAATGACCTTCTTTCTCCCGAGACATAGAGTTCTTTGCGCATTGAAAGTCAACTATCAAAGTTTGTTTATACAATTACAACTTTTTAATAAATTATAATATTAAAATTCAGGAATAATGAGATCATGTACTTCAGGAATTGGTACAACATATACTAACCGATAGCTCAGAGATCCGCAACTTGTGTGCGGTGCATTTTACTTATTGTAATGAAGTTTTTTTAAGTTTTAAGGATTTTTTATTATTTTAATTTATTCAGTTTCCCGTGTTTCTTGTGCCAGCGAATTGTGACATATATACAAGAGGAAACTCTCAGAATTCAAATTCGTACTTCTGGAAGTTCATATGGGTACATTTTGATTGACAATAAGGAATCTCCGATATTACAGATAATATGGTTATTGCCATTTAAATCTCATTTTTATGTGAACTGTGCATCTCGACGTTGGCTGAAATTAAATCATCACTGAGGGAAGGTCTTAAAACCGTCGATGAAGGAATGAAACTTGCATAATCAACTATTCCTCACGGATCAGCCATAAATTTAAGGTATGAGTACAACTAATTTCTTTAATCAATATATATTATAAAAGTAAGAGTAAGTACTATGTGCGTGCCGCTAAAACTAAAAAAAACGAGTCCCGGTATGATCAAGGGAGTTATCCATGAAGAAGGTTTCCGTTTTTATTCTGATGGGCGTGATTTTAAAGATAATAGGGCTGGAAGTTTCGCCTCCTAGAACAGCGAGAAAAAGAAACAGTCGAAGAGCGCGAGGCACGTTTACGTTGTCAACGAAAGAAACAGAAAGATCAGCGAAAAAAACGAAACAGTCGAAGAGCGCGAGGGCACGTTTATGTTCTCAGCGAACGTGAATGGGTACCGTGAGAAGCAGAGAAACCGAAGAACAATTAAATGAACGAATTAAAGAATCAAGAATTGCGACACAATCTTATAAACAGAAGACTGCGAACGCAAGCCGCCCATGAAAATATCACCCTACGAGAAGCGCGGATGAGGAGAAGTAAACAGTATAACCTGACAATGAAGCATTCCACTACGACCCGATAAAACAAAATAACAAAAACAGCCACGTCGTAATCGGAAAAATGGATAACATCTACCAATTATGCAACGCGAAAAAATTCAATGGAGAAACAACAGGATTCTGTTGCATGAATGAAAAAATTCTATTACCACCACTGGAAGCACCTCCAAAGGAATTTCTACATTACATGACCGAGGAAACTCCAGAATCGAAACACATAATATTAATACTCAGAATACCCCTGGTTTCTACTGAACTGCCATTCCAATTTAAAAGACTACGATTTCCAATCAAATTAGCCTGTAGTTTTTTCAATTAACAAAGTGCAAGGAAAAACTTTAAAACATTGCGGCATCAACCCCAAAGACTCCTTATTCTCTCACGGTCAACTATACGTAGCTTGCTATCGAGTACGAAATTCTAAAAATTTTACATGTATACACCGGATAATAAAATGAAAATGTTGTTTATAAACAAGTATTGGAAAAATTAGAATATGTTTTCAATAAAAAAGTTACCTCTTACATTTTAAAGTTTATCATTTTATTTCAACTACCATACAATCTCATATTAACTCGCTGAGCGAAGCCGGGTACCTCAGCTAATAGTAATAAAGAAGTACCCGATATATAATTTAATGTAACCTCCCGTTTTTAACTATCCTACGCGTACTATTTTTACGTGTTGCGTGAATGTATATATCGAAAAAAAAAGGTAATTTCATACTGGTGTACCGACTAAGTCTGGATAATTTAAGGTTTTCCATGGTTTCCCCAAATCACTCCAGGCGAATGCCGGGATGCTTCCTTCAAAAGGCCATGGCCGAATTCCTTCCCATTCCTTGCCCCCATCCTTTCCCGTCTCTAAAGACCACGTTGTTAAAAAGGGACGTTAAACTGTTACAAAAAAAAAAAAAAAAAAAAAAAAAAAAAAAAATGGATAATTTAAAGTGTGCCGACCAATGCGACAGCCAAAATCAATCGCAGACAAATCTCTTACAATGCTTCGTGACAGTTAAACTATTTACAGGAAGTTAAACCTCATAAAATATAAAGAAGCCGAAATGTGATATTTACAATACTCAATGAATTGGTTAAAATCTCGTAAAACGAATCTAATAAACCGACAGCGCATAATTTCTTTGGTCATGAAGCTCTGGGTGTTATATCGCCACACTTTCGCCTTCATGAGTAAATCACATATTGCGCATGGAAGGACTGTAGCAATATTCGTCCTTTCATATAATTCTAGACAGTATAGCTGCATACGTTATAACAGTTTATTCATTTAAATGGAAGTATAAAATAAAAAATAAATATCGTAAGGAATTAGTTCTGTATGTGAAGCACCATAATCCAAGAAAACATAACAAATACATAATAAATTAAAAGAAATATGTATTATAAGATCGAAGTTTTTCGCGACGTCCAGCCGCGTAGAATAGTCACCCTTGTGGGAAGTTTCGGAAAGCGCCTTAATTATCCAGTGAAATCTCTGGTTGAAAATGAGGGCTGAGATAGACGTCTTCTGCACGTCCCACAAGTGTGATTTTTTGTCGCGGCTGGCAGCCCGAAAAGAGTTTATTTAGATATATGTACTTTTTTAACAAAATTCACTTCATAGGTTTTGGAAAAGAAGCAGACACTTCTGATACAGCATTACGGGAATAATCGACGCCGAGAACTTTTCTGACCGGTTAGTGACATAAATCGCGAGCCTGACACAATTCAGACTTGGGCACAATGGACTCTGCCACTCTGTTACTAGTATTTCTACATTCCAACGACTCAGACTGTTTTCTGGCAGGTCTCACAGACTGTCAGTGTGCGTTTGCAGTGTTGATTAATCTGTGGTGCTTATCGCCTGGGAAGGCGGCCAGATACGGGCGGTGTCGTGTGATGTCGGCTAACGAGACCGCGCTGTGTCCTGTCAGCCACACGGCCAGGACTCGTCACACTGCACCAAAGATAACACTTACAGCAGTTGCATTTCACTGCTTCCATTGGCGGATCACCGGTTCGAATACGCTCAGCCTGACTGGTGACAAATTAACACTCTAGCTTGGAGTACGCAGGTTCCATTCCTGTCGGCAACACAGATTTAATTTTTCTTGGTTTTCAGAAATCGAATGCCGCGGTGGCTTACTCGCAATGAGACAGAATTCCTTTCGATTCGTTATCAACATTGCTCTTCCGTCTGTATCAGGTCCGCTCAAATGGGACAGGTGGATAGCAGGCAAAATTTTAACAATTTGATTCTAACTGAATTATAGCGTAGGGGCTAGAGCACTGGCCCCGCGTGTCCGAGGTCGCCGGTTCGAGTCCGGCCGAGGGCATGGGTGTTCAAGTGTCGTATGCATGAATGTCGTGTCCGTCCTGTGATATCCATACTTAGAAGCTAAATATACTGGAAAAACTGATTCACAGACATATGTTATTCACAAGAAGCTCGCTGTATGGCCTAAGTTGCCGAATGCCATTAAAAAATTATAATAATAAAAAATAAAATAGTCGAAGTCGTTCGTGTATAATGGATCGCCTGCTACTATGTCAGGCTATAAGCCAGTATGATCTAAAATCCAAAATTTCTAAAAGCCATGGTCTACAAACTGTGCAAAAATCTGTTTTTTTTTTTTTTTTTTTTTTTTTAGCATATGACTCAATGTATTTTGTGCCAAACAGTAAACAGTATACCGAAAGAAATTTTATTTTTCTTTAACGTAATACATTTGCACTACAGAACTCATTAATAGAACAAATTTGCGGTCCTTCAAGTTTAAATGATAACTAATTATTATTAGGAAGAGGTAATGTGAAATATAATAATTTGATTAATTTTGTTTCTTCCATGTAATATCATTCCTTCTCAGTCCACTGGACCTACCACTATACTATTCTTCGCATTTCGTTAGGAAACTTCATTTTGGTTGCAGAAGTTTTTACATGTCCAAAGTGCGGAACATTCTCTTGATTTACAGAATCTTATGTTTATGTTTTCTCGCGACAATGCTTCAAAGTGTCTCACATAATTATTCTAGTTTAATGTTTATTTTGCTATAAATTTCATATTATTCATAGTTTCTTTTACTTCACTCATATCCTCAAAATAATAGAGAATTCACCTTCCATAGAAACTCTTCGGAAAAACATTTACACTTGGATGGTGTACAGTACGAGGTGGGGACCCTAAGAGTACTCTCTTCTTCTTGTTGTACATAGGGATGAAAGAACGGGGATATTGAAATACAATCGCGCCTTATTCTTCTAAGATAAACCAAGGGAACCTCTCGACGGAAGATCACCATCAACAGAACCGTATGCACCAACGACTGTAGCACACAAACTGGTGATCAGGAATTGTGCAACACCACCTCTTCCACCAAACTGGCCAATTATCAAAAGGTGAAAAATTCTTGCACTACCAGGACTCAATCCGTCAAACTCGATTTCCCTGCGCAAACACAGATCCTCTCTTTACCGAGCTGAGCCACGAGGCTGTCCCAAATAGCATAATGATTTTTTCTTTTCTTAAACCCTCAAATTAAAATTTACCATTTCTCCAAAAATGCGAATGCTGCAGGTTACAAATTAGCATGTAAAATAACTGATCTGCAATGGAGATATCACATACCATTTTAATTTCAATGTACTGTTAAAACTTACTACAGTGGAAGAGGCTGTATAGGATTATAGGTTCGTTCTGTGGGTGATGTAGCTTCGCTACCCGTTTATTGCCCTCCGCAGTGGTAGTACTTTTTCCTCGGAATAATTCACCTCCAACTGACAGATGGCTATGTAGTCTTCGTGTCTGATTGACCTTGTGAAAAATGTAACGATACTCTGAAATAAATAACTTCACTGACCTTTAAAGGTGGCCAACTCGTGGTGAGACAGTAAGAAGTACGGTGCGACGGCATAAGTTTGAAACTCAGTCTGTGAAGTTAATGGGACACGATCTAGAAGTGGAGAAATAAAACAATGGTCACGAATGTAAGCAGAGAAGACACGGGCAGATACAGAGTCAGTGGATTTTCTTGTAAATATCTTCGACTCAGAACCGAAAAAATGATAAATGATGATAATATGAACAACTACACTTTATCTCTTAAATTTCTCCGTCTCAAACAACAGGTGGAAAATGCTATAACATTTCCAGTTCATAGACGATAAGAAGTCAGTCGTCTTGGTTTTCAGAAGGTAGAATATAGCCAGGGCCGGATTAAGACAGCGCGGGGCCCGTAGCAAATCTGAAGAAGAGGCCCTTGATTTTTGCCGTCCGGGGGAAAATTGTAGAGCTAAAAAGAAAAATGGTCGCCCATCTAGCCTACGTGCGGGGCCCCCCTAGGAGGCGCGAGGCCCTTAGCATTTGCTACCTCCTGCTACGTGGTTAATCCGGTACTGAATATAGCTTGAATCTATGTGATTGTGTTATATAAATAAGTGTGTACTAAACTTTTTTAATTAATTAATTTAATTTAATTGCAATGGAGCACAGGCTCCGGTGGCAATTTCCCTACACAGCTATCTTCCCCCTATCCTGCACCCACCTACATTTGCCCTCTACAAATTTTTTCTTTAAATTCCTTCAAAGTTTTCGGTAAATTATTCATCGTTTCTCTTGGTAACTCATTCCAATCCCTGACACCCTTACCTAAAAAAGAGAATCTTCCTACACCCTTGTGCCTGAAATCGAGTGCCAGCTTGTGGTCATGGTCATCTTTTCCCTTCCATGCACTACTTTTCATACCTATTGCAATATCTTTCCATGCCTCATCGCCAGTATATGCCCTGTACACTCCCATGACCCTCCTCATCCTCCTCCTGTCTTGCAATGAATCCCATTCCAGCTCCTTTATCATATCCGTCACTGATTGCATTCTGCGATAATTTCCAGAAACAAATCTAGCAGCCCTTCTTTGCACCCTCTCCAACTCCTGTATTTGATACGTAAAATGAGGGTCCCATACTACACTACCATATTCGAGCAATGGTCTGACCAAAGTTTTGTAACCCAATTCCTTGACTTCTCTCGTACATCCCCTCATAACTCTCTCCAACAAGTGCAGAACTCTGAAACCTTTTCCTACCACCTGTCCTATGTGTCCTGCCCAGTTAAGTTTGTTATCAAAAGTAATTCCAAGATATTTGCATTTCAAGTCTTCAGCAAGCAATTCTTTCCCCACCTTATATTCATAATTAACCTTTTGTTTTTTATTTGTGTATCTAATAAGCTGACTCTTCTTTGCATTTATCTTCATTCCATGTTTACTAACCCAATTAGATATCCTGTCCAGATCACCCTGCAACTGTTTACAATCCTCTATCGTTTTGATTCTTTTATACAGCATTATGTCATCTGCAAACAATCTAATTTCAGATAGTAAACAGGCAACACAATTATTCATTAGAATAATGAATAGCAATGGTCCCAATACGCTACCCTGTGGCACACCCATTTTTACTTCCACTTCTTTTGATACTACACCAGAAGCTGCATTTTATGTGAATCAGTCTGAGATTATTTGTTTAAGCGGTCAGGTCAATAGTTTGGTGGTGTATGAAGTGATTTGTAAAATAACGTTGTATTAAACTCTTTCAGTAGTAGCTGGTCAAATTATTCAATTCATTTAAATACTCTCCTTGTCATAATTGGTGGCGACATATTCAGTTAAACATTTAAACTTCAAAAAGGCAACTGTAACGTACGAGACAAAGAATTCGTACGAACGTGTTAACAAAGACAACCAGCTTAACTAACTCAACCATCACTGGTCGGTTTAAAGAAACCTACAATGCGCTACAATATTTTATACGACATATGGCACTATCTTTAGTGATGATCCGATACAAGTAAATACGAGTAAGTACTCTATACTTTATTTCGATACCGAGTACTTTTCGTATTCATATTAATTCATTCGATACTTACTCCGTATCGGGAGAAAAGTACTTGTATCGAATCGAAAGTATCCAAACGCACCCAGTGTTAAATTCTAAATGCATCATCCCTGCTGCGCCACTCAGTCGCGTCTGTGAAATTAATTTCCTGCTGACATCAAGTTGGTAGCATTGAAAATCAAACAAAATCAGTCTTAGAACAGGCAATATAATCTCAAAGAGTATGTTTTAGGTCCTTAATTCATTGTAATAAGTAGTGTTGCCCAAAATCGGTCTTGGTCTTGCATTTTTGCAAGACCAAGACCAAGACCAGGTGTATTGATGCAAGACCAAGACCGGCCAAGTCTGGTCTTGTTCTTGCATTTGGGCAACACTAGTGTTGCCCAAAATCGGTCTTGGTCTTGCATTTTTGCAAGACCAAGACCAAGACCAGGTGTATTGATGCAAGACCAAGACCGGCCAAGTCTGGTCTTGTTCTTGCATTTGGGCAACACTAGTAATAAGGTTCTACTTAGCGCGCATTACGCTATACCTGACCAATGGTCGCCCCCGCGCAGCCCCACACAAAAACTAAAAGATATGATTCATAAGCAACAAAGTAGCCCATGTGAATCAGAAGAAGAAGCTACTTCAACTAGCATTTCACAGGAATAGCACTTCTGGAAACATCACAAAGAAAAAGAAAACGCACTGTAGTGACAAAGTCTCTCTCTACTTGTCAAACACTGTAGCCTCTCTAAAAAGCAATCCATTTACACAATAGGAATAGATGAAATTTATATTTCCTTATCTGTATAAATACGCACAACAGTATATTATTGTTGAAGCAACGGCAGTATTGAGTGAATGTTTGTTTTCTAATGCCGGTGAAACAATGACAAACAAAAGAAACAAGTTGTCAATAAAATATTTGGAACAATTGCTTTTTTGGGAAACCTTCCAAAAGCGGAATTTTCTTCTTCTTCTTCTTGTTCATCTTCCGAATAACCCATTTGGGGGGTATGATAAACCATCTTTCGCTTTTTCTTTGTATTTAATTTTCTTTGCTTCCAAACTTCCAAACCTACAAAATTAAGCACAAAGCGGACTTCTATTGTTTAAAAGTGTTAAAACTATAATAAATAAATATTTAAAGAAAAGACAAAACCTTCAAAGTTTGCTTACAATGTGAGCTTTATTATAATTTTAATAAATAAATAAAAATGTTTACTGAGTGTTATTAGATTCTATTACACTAGACAAATAAAATAAATAATTTAGCAACTTGTCACGTATATTTTTATATTTCGACATTAATTTAAAAAAAAGTATCGATATGAGTAAGTATCGATACTTTTGCAGTACTCATATGAGTAAGTATCGTAAGACAATTTGAGTACTACTCATTTGAGTTGGTATCGATACTTTGATGGTTTCTGAACATCACTATCTTAAAAACTGTGACCAAAGGGGCCTGTAGACAATCAAATTTATTTGAATAATTTGTTCGTTAAACTTCACGTTTTCATCAAACAACAGCGCAAACGGGACGTGACGCATGCCACAATAAGCAATGAGGATAAAGCACTGTGTGTTAAGAAAAAAAAAAGCATATACGTTGGTCTAGATCTAGAGAATGGTTGAAATTAAGAGAAAAATATATTTATTACGAGAAATATTACGCCGGAACCAGTTGATTACGCTAACTTACTGCGAATGGACCACAAAACTTTTGAAGAATAACTACAATTACTACATCTTCCCATAGAAAGAATGGACACAGTTATGCGCAAATCTGATTATCAATGAGGCACCCAGCTAGAGACGCTGATTTTGAAGATTTAAAATTTCAGTCCTGCATTTCACCTCGTATTGAGTCCAATTCTCATTGAAACTTGGGAATCATTAAACAAACCATGCCGTCAAATACACCGTCAATCAATATTTCCATCAAAAACGTAGATTGTTTGACAAACAATGAAGCAGACGTTCTAATTTGACAAATACGTAAAATGTGAAAAAACAATTTGATCGTCTATAGGTCCCTTAACAGCCATGGGGAACTTGTCTGCAATGTTAATTAATTCCTAGTGCACGTTTTCCATAGAACACTTTAATATTCTATGTGAGAAGGTACAAGAGTGTGTAGACGTTTTCTTTAAATTCGCAATCCGACGTACATAGCATTATCTAGCATTACCGTCATTTATCACGGACTAGTAACTTGGTGGTTGTTGGTACGTACCGTGCCTGTTGTTGGCAGTGCTATCTTTGAGACTGAAGTGCTGTGCGGTGGGTCTGGACGGCGCTGGGGCCCTCAGCCTCTGCTGAGCCGCTCCCAGCTGCAGGTGGTTCAGCACCTCCACTCCGCTGAAAAAAAGCCACGTCAACTTCAGAAACCTTCCTAAGCCAAATATCAAGAAGAAAGAGAACAATATTGAGTACTAACAGCACGCTGCTTTTGTCGTATCATCGTGTTGGTAGTGCCGACGTCAAGCAGCCTGCAACGACCAGATAGCACTTAGTCTTGTGCAGTTCGCGAACGAACTAGTTCGGACGAGCGCTCCCACAGGCGAACTACGCGAACTAGTTCCAATATCTCTCCCTCCTTAGTTCGTTAGATCCTTTTCCGAAGACCGACCTTTTTCTTTTAGATTATTTATTACTACGTCATCTAAAAGGAAACATTTTTCCCTCTGGGCACATTTCACTGAAGACACAGACATAAAAAGAAAGAAAAAAAGGAAAAAAACTGTTAAACATTATTAATTATTGCAGTAGTCACAAACTGAAATTTAACGAGTAATGTAAAAACAAAACACGCTTTGACCCCCATTAACAATTAAAACCATCGATAACCACAACTACCGTAACGAACAAAAGAGCGCGTGCAGTAGCGGTAGCAAAGCGAGCGAACGAGCTGTCTTTCTGGAATCCGAGAGGAGAGCGACCTAGTTCGCTAAGGAGCTGTGAACTAAACTGAGAGCAACCCTGTCGCGAAATATTATGTGCGAGTCTACTGGTTTGTCCATCACCATTCGCCGCTAGGGTTATCAACATTTTTTCGGTTGAATAGAATTTTTTTTAGAATAAGCTATAAAAATATAGTACACTTCAAAAATATAATACTTTACGAAAGAGTAGAAAATGACAAAAGGTATGTTTTTACTACTTTATTTTTTGCACTTCTTGCATGTTTAACAATTTTTTGTCTACAATAAAACTGTCAGATGCTTTATCACATTCAGTTGTTAAATTAATCTCGATCAAAAGCTAATTTATTGTTCATGAAATACTTCTCTTCTCCTTGATTTCGTGTAATATTGTTATTTCAGATTAAAGTTTGTTCACTTTGACACTTATTTTTTCTTGTTAACTTAGAATTTCTAATATTGTATCACAGTCATCAAATGAAACCTCATGTTTTAAATTTAATTTTAGGATTTTGTATAGCTAATTGCTTTAACTAAAATCTAGCCAGTTATTAAGATACTCCAGACATTTATCAACGAATATTTTTAATATTATCACTTTCTGTGGAGAATTTGGCTTCTAAGGACTTTTTCTTGTTTTCTTAACCAAAGAAACAGTTTCTTTTACTTTTTTCTAGCGCTGATTTTAAAGTTGACATAATATAATACTTATCTCAGACCTCAGAAAAAAAAGGAGGTAATTTTTCCCGATGATTAAATGGAATTTATGAATTTTTTCTACTATATTTGAAGAATTGTGTGTGTGTAAATTTTCTTCCTGTGATATATCTCATTACCTTTTCGCATTCTTGCTAATGATTCTAATACTTTGTATTCTGTGCATATGTCCTTAACAAAACATACATGAACCATTCATTATGTGCTGATATTAGAAGTCCACTAAACAAATTTTTAATATGAGTTTTAAGTTTTATGAAGTTTGTATGTAAGCATGTTGATTGAAACTTTGATTTGTGTATTTCCAAGGCGGAATATATTCCTTATTGCCGGCTGCCATTTGTGGGCGGACCTGTTTTCTACCTGGACGCAGGTGCAGCCCAGGTAAACGTCGATTGGATCCAGCCGAACAAAATGGAGGCCGTGTCATCGATACCAGAATGCTCACTGGTTGAAACCAAAACCAGAAGGACGTCCTTTTTTATCTGAAACTTCTTCACGCACAATAGTCCCAAAAAAAATCTTTAGGAAACTGGTTGGCGCTTTGCGTGCGATTAATGTGTTTCATCATACACCAATCAAAGATATTATGCAAGCAAGCAACGGCAATGAATCACAAAATACTGAGCGGAAATATTTAATATTCAGTATAAAGCATTATTATTTTTTATGTTCATTATTAGTGGATTTAATGTGTTACCGTTATTAGTTGCTGTAAATGCTGCAACAGAAAATGTCAGTCAGTGAAAAATTAATTTTATAAAGTTGTTATTGAATTTTAACTATAAAACTTTGCAACAAAAAGTTATATATTTTCCAATGGTGTTATCCTGAAGTATAAATGATATAGTATATTTTATTGTATGTGATACGTAAAGGTGTTTAACATATGGTGTGCTATCCATGTGCAAAGTTTATTTTTCAGAAATACATCTCATAGAGAATCTATTTGAATTTTTGTGTGTAGGAATCTACCGTACAATGATTTACGAGCTTTTTTTTTTTAGGAAATCGCACTCAACAAGTATTTGTATCGCACAGATCCTCCTTTTATGCACGTCCAAACACGAAGAATTTTTATGGAGAGAGAATTTCTGTCAGCTATGCTTGCTACCTGCAAAAATAAAAATTGATCACTTTTTATTTATTTATTTACTGTAAATTATTACTTTTAAGTGATGCCACATATACTATATAAAAACTATAGTTTCACTGGATCAGGTGTTTAAGCATCACATCAACCAGTTATGTTAACTACTCTAACCGTTTGGCTATAGGTGTTACACTTGGACATATTGCGCCTAAAAAAATTAAGTTCCACAGTGCAAGATTTTCCCGCTGCATTAATTCTAACAAATTCTGCGGTTTATAGTAAAGACAAAATTCTACGATTATAATTTCTTACAGCAAAATTACAAAAAAGAAAGCAGTCTATTTTAACATTTATTTAGTTGAAAATGCATAGTGTTTCAATCCCGCTGACCCTTGATTTCATTTTCATCACGCGAAAAAAAAATCATACTTTAGAGGTGAACTTCATTTATTCACTGAAATTCGACAATTCCAAGATACCGTCTTTGAAAATTTTTATTTTTATTCGGAATATTTAGTAAAGTGCCGCCATCATTACTGCACAATAACCAAAGAAATTATTATTTTTTAAACAATGTATGTAAAAGACGACATCGCCGATTCGTGTAAACTCCTCATCCTGAACCCATAATTTTTTATTTATTTATTTAACTGTACATTCAGATGGTTCGTTATCTAGAGTCTACAACGAACCGTTATTTCTTAATACTGTATTGAAATTTATAATAAACAAAAATTTTGTAAAATTAACACAAATCCTATATACTACGAAAATGGTACAAACAATTAACTATTATTACTACACACTGTAATTTATCAACCTGTTAGTAAAAAATATTACCCACTAATACTAAATAACTGAACATCTTGAGTTTTCAAAAGTTCGTTTAACGCTGGCATCCATTGAAGAAATAAGCTTCGGTAAATTCCAGAAGCCACACTTCCGGCATCAGCGTCCCACTTAGTTGTTTGTGTCTCGTCCGTTTAGGGTATCTTGTCTGATTCCTTAAATGGCTTGTTGTGTTCCGGCAGGTTGCTGGCTATGCTGAAGCCGATACCGCTCCCTGGCTGCATCTGACACAGCATCTGCCAGCTTGTCCAGTTCATTCAGGAGGAGGTTGTCTTTAATAATTTCCTTGACAGTTTTCCCCATGAGCTTCATTCTGTACTGTTTGATTTGATCATCAACTAGAGCACATTCAAACAGTTTATGTTCAGGTGTTCCTGGAGATCCGCACGCACATAGATCATTCTCTGTCCTATTGATCCTATGAAGATATGTTTCATACGGTCCATGACCGGTGAGGAAGTGTATTAACCCTCGGGATGGATTGAAGTGCTTCATACGTATCCTCTCTCTGATGTCAGGAAGAATTTCAAATACTCTCCTTCCTGTTTCCGAATTGTTCCACTGCTGTTGCCATTCATTCAAAATACAATTTTTGATGTCTATCTTCTTGGTTGCCACTTGACCCAGGATTTCTGTTATCTTGTCTAAGTTTCCTTTTCGTAGCCAGTAACATGCTGCTCTTTTTCTTATTTCCAGATCTAAAGGACATATTCCGAGAATGACTGTAAGTGCATCAGTTGGGGTACTTCCGAATGCGCCTGTAAGACGCAAGAGAATTCCTCGTTGCATTCGTCTGATATCCCTTGCAGGTTTAACCAATCTTAACCTATGCGCCCATGTGCTCGCTCCATAACTTGCAATAGCTGTGGTAATGGCACCATGATACAGCCTTATAGTCGGCAGTGGGATTAGAAATCTTCTTTGCCCAATGCTAATTATTTTGTTCATTGCTGCAGTCGTTCTTTGGCATATATAGTCAATGTGATCTTTGAAATTCCTATGTTCATCCAGAACAACTCCTAAGTATCTCACTGTTTTGCGTCTTTTAATGGAATTTTCTCCAAGCTTCACAGTGGGGTTGCGTTTCAGTGTTCCTTTCATCAAAATGTATTGGGTTTTTGTTGGTGCTTGCTGGAGCTTAACTTGTTTACACCAGCATTCCATTACTTTCATTATTTCTTTGGTGTTTGTCTCGATCTCTCTTCTATTATTTCCTCCAACCAGCAGCAAGATATCATCTGCGAAGGCAACGATTCCTTCAAGCTCTGCCAGACCCATGAGTCTGTTAAGGAACCCATAATACCCGTTTCGCAACATCACACAGAAACTCATTGTCCATTCCGAAAAAATAGGACAAACTTTAGTACGCTCTGTGAATAGTTCTGTGCCTACTTTGGAATCACCCTCAACTAGCGGCTGAAGGTCATGTTCCGGCTACTCACCTCAACAACCCCTCCCCCTTCCAGAAGACCACTGTGTCCAGGTAAGTGAGAGACAAATTAGTCAGTGGGAACTTGGCATATAGGGGTATGGGCAGTGGAGGGGGGATATTGCAGACTGACCTTGAACCGCTTCTGTTAACTGAACGGGCTATACTAACCGCTAATCTACGTCAACACACAGGTTACTCCGAGGTTAATACTCGTAGAACATGCATATTATTATAGGCGCGCGGGAATCTGTGATAGGGTCATCTACATCTATACTCTGCAATTCACAATTACTGTGGGTGGCAGAGGGTGCAAAGCACCAATTCTAATGCAGTGCATTCCAATCCCGAACAGAACGAGGAAAGAAAGAATACATAAATGTATCAGTACGGCATCTTATTTCTCGAATCTTATCCCTCCTGTCATTGCGACCTAAATAGGTTGGCGGAAGAAGTATTTCGTCGCACTCGTAAATTAAAGATTTTCGCATATTCTCCAACAAACGAAAACGACGTCGTCTATCCCCCAAACAATCCACATATCAGCTCTGTGACACTTACATAAGGACTATAACTAGCGGTCACGAATCGAGTGGCTTTCCTCTGTACCGTCTCTGATGATCCTTATCCCATAAAGACTTGTAAAATATGCTGTGAAGCATGGAGGTGTATAAAATAACAATAGAGCCGAACACTAGCTGCGAAGATACCTTGAAACACAATACATATACAATTTTCCTCCTTGTTCTGTCGTTGGCAGTTGTTTTATACGTATTTCCGTTCCTCGGATGTATTCTCATTGCTTGTAGCGATTTTCTCTAGGCTCTTCACTACTGATAAGAGGATGTATATATGCCAACAACGCCGTTAGTTCCTTATTAACCTCAATTATTACTGATGGATTCATTCTTTCGAAAATTAACACAGGTTCTTCTGGAGGGCTACCATTTTAAATCGACTGAAGGGATTAATGAAAATTGTTAGCAGAGTTACCTTTTCTGTGTAGTTTCTGTGCAGAGATCTTGGTGGGCATTACTTCGACGCCCACCGTACAGAGACAAAGGCAGTAAAGTATCTGTAAAACTGTGCGACTGTAATATTTTCTTATATTAAAATAATAGGAAAATTTTGTAGCATTTCTTACAAGTACAGTATCGACGAATATCTGAATCACTTTTTTACCGTTAAATTAATTTTTTAATTTTATTTGGGTATTATGAAATTTTCACTTGTTTATAAATGACCATTCTACTGAACTCCAATTTTCGGAATGTGTATATTTTGTTACAACATTTTATATATATATATATATAAATGTTGTGGCTGTATGACCTTGGTACTGAATGCCATAAGAAATAATTATAAAGTATTAATAAATTAGTAAAAATTTTACTATTGTTAAGGAATGATACTGTAGAGACTCATATCATTGACAACGTCGTTAAAAGACGCTTTGAATTACACTGACGACTGCCTTTGATGAGATCTTGTATTCCTTTGTTAGCTGAGTCGCTTATCCGTGGCGGTGAGTTCTCTTTGAAATCTCACGCCACAAAGGCGGGAGAAGTCCTCTCCGGTAGCAGTAGCAGATAAAACAGCAAAATAAACACACTGCACACTCTCTGTGGCTTCCATCAGACGAAATGATTCAGAGCAATGTAGCAATCTCAACCGGCACTCCTGACTTCTATAGTAGATTAGAAGAGAAGAAGAAGAAAATTCCAGCACCTTAATTACGTGAGATGTTTTTTCTTAAAATTTGGACCCCCTTCCTCCCATTTGATAAGAAATGGTAAGATGAGTTGGGATCCCCCTTTTTTCACGTAGGTTTCACATTATAATTTTAATTTTTAAATAATTAAATTTATTTGATATGTTCATGTATTTTGCTTCATTCCACTAAATACCTAAGCGTTAATACTGATTTCTCTACTTACTTCATTTTTTCTGTGGAATAAGAGGAGAAAAATTTTGTAAAACGTTGACCTGAGATTTTGCCGTACCCCTCCTCCCTTTTCAAAAAAAAAAAGTGTTCAACCACTTGCACTGCCATATGATTATGAAACCTAAATAAATAAAAATAATTTAACAAACTACAAGAAGAAACGATGAGATTAATGAGAGGCTTAGATGTTGTCAGGAGAGGTGACAAATAAAAAGGAATGAAATTGAGCTTACAATCTTAAGAAAAATTGAGTAAACGAAGATACTAGTAATTGGAGCACGTCAAAAAAAAGATGCAAAAAATGTTGTAGGTAGCGCTGTTCAGTAAGGAGCATAGAAAAGAAGTCCATGGAACGATGTATGGCCCAAGTGATAGGTAGTGGAAGATTACTCTTGGAGAGTTCCACAGGAATGACACATGCCGAGAAGGAAATGCCAATTTAATATGAAATTTTTTTTACCCAATATAGCGGAGAGTTGCGATACATATCCATACTCTGCCATTGCAAGGACGAAACGTTACAGGTAGCTCTGGCTTTACTTAGCGAATGGCATTCATATCGAACACAATTCAGCACACAGTATAACATAAAAAATTGTAAGAGAATAAACAACAGTGAATGTTACAAGCAGATATCTGTAGTCTGTTCACTTTCAACAGGCGGATAAAGGACACTCTACAACATCCCCTCTCCGCCCCACTTACCAACGCGTGCGCAGAAGAGAGGGTGCCTCTTGGTACTACCGCGCTTACGAAGATGTTCGCGTGAACCAGGTCAGCGGTCAGTTCGGAGGGGTGGGAAACTGGAAAGAGATGATGAGGTGATGCGCGGCGAATATGACCTTGAACCGCCATTGCGGAGTGAACCAACTATTTCACTGTCAGTCACTTTCAGGAATTCATTGAATTGGCTAGGGTGCACCCTTATTGGATAATCTTGAATTACGTGATAGATCGCTATCGTTCTACTCCATAGTCACAATCCGAAGATAGAGTCTTATCTTGTACAGCGAGTCACCATATGGGACATTCAATCAGTCACCAATGCTCTGCCCGAAGGCAGATCATCTCATAGCAGCTCTCCATGTTCTCTTCCACATGTTGAGTCATATGACGCACTACCAGGGGAATTATCAGTGTGGTAATGTCGCGTTACTTTCCGCTGATGTTGGGTTGCCATCTATCTGTGAAACGTGTAACTATGTTCTGTGTGTGATCAGTGTATTTCTGTTTACCAAGCTTGGTGGGTGAGCGGTAATGCTCTGGATCTCAGTCGGGAGGGCGCGGGTTCGAATCCCTGTTCGGCCATTCAGATTTGGGTTTCCCATAATTTCCCCAAATCACACCAGATGAATGCCGTGGTGATTCCATTAATAATATAATTGACTAATTCCTTCCCTTTCCTTGTCTCCAGTCCTGTTCCACCTCTAATGACGACATCAGTGAGGCGTAAAACCATAAACAAAAAAAGCGAAATGTTTAATTTATGAGACGGAGATTGGGGATCCATTACTATTAATTACTATCTACATATATACTCTACAATTCACAAAATTGTGGGTGGCAGAGGTTGCTTAGCACCAAAACTAATCTCTTTCCTGTGCATTCCAATCCCGAATGGTATGAGGGAAAAAAGAATTCATATAAGAATCAGCGCGGCACCTTATTTCTCTAATCTTATCTTTCCTGTCATTCCGACTCAAATAGTATTTCACTACACTCGTAAGTAAAAGTTGGAGTACACATGTTTACCAATAAGTTTAAACGAAACGTGCGTCGTCTATCTACAAGAAACTCCCAGCATAGTCTACTAATCAGTCCTGTGACGCTTTCATAAGAACTGTAACAAGCGGTCACGAATCGAGCGGCTCTTCTCTGTACTTTCTCTATACTGTCAATCAACTTTTTACGAAACGGATCCCAAATGGCACAACAGTAGTCCAAATGTACACGCAAAAGAGATTTATACAATATCTCCTTTGTTTGTTCATTACAATTTTTCAAGATTCGACCTAGGAATCGCAGCCGAGAATTAGCTCTACCTACTAACGAATTAATGTGCAAGTCCCATTTCATGTTCCTTTGCACTGTTACTCCCAAATATATCACAGAATCGGCCATATCAATAACTGAACTGTTTCCCTCTTATTTCTTAACAATCGGATTCTTTTTGTTAGTTATGCTCATTGTTGTTCTGCGATTCACTATAAGTGGGTGTCGGAGGGTACATTGCTCCTATCGTAATGTGTAACCGTTTGCAGTGGAAGGAATATGCGGGATATGGCAGGAGGAACATTCTCCTTGATGACTGTGGAAAACCGCCTAAAAACTGCAGGCAGGATGGCCTGTACGCGGGGACCAGGACTCGAACATGGTCCCGTTGTACCTCCCGGATACAGTATGGCGGCGCCTAAACCCGCGAAGCCACACTGGCGGGTAGAAATGTCATACAGGGAAGCTAGGCGGCCTTTCAACGATACGTTGGAGATATCATGAGTACGCTACCGCAACAATATGTTTCAGACGGCCTAGCCTGAAGCGGCACCCTGATTGGCAACACACGCCCACGGAATATCACTTTAACGGCAGATATGGGTTGCACGCTCCGTGTACTCACGAGGTAAGATCACAATATTTGTCTCTCTATCGCCTTGGATGCCGGCCAGGGGGTGTGTTGGATACCTGGCAGCTAGTAACACTGTGTGTGAATCAACGCTCCAAGTGCCCGCGCCAAATATTTATGCCGCTCCTCACTTCATCTCGCAACCGGTCCGAGGATCGCTGATTACTTTACAAGCTCGGCGACCTAAATATCTTGTTGCAGTCTCGTCGATTGGGTCACTTCACAAGTCAAGCCGAGCGTGCTCAAGCAGACAGCTCATTTCAGCATTACTTAATTCATTGTCATCCCTTCCAGCAAGAAAGTTTAACTGCAGAATTTCACTTCAATAAAATGTTGCTTCTTGTATTTTAAAATTTGCTGTGAACTGTAGCTTTCATCGCTTAATGAAATAATCATAGACCTCAAACGCGATAACAATCAGATATGGAAAATTATTTCTTTATCTATATCAGGATAAAAACTGAAAAAAAATGAAAATTATCATTTCATAAAGTTTCCCTCCATTTCACAAAAGGATTTTCACTGTACGTAAATTCTAAAAATTAAACTTGATCAAGAATAAAATATATTTTTGGCACGGTAATTTTAGTCTATTTACGTATTTAATTATGCTGTTAGATAGTTCGAGATAATTACTTCAGTGGGTATTGTTCCTACCGACATTTCTCCCCCCCATTTCTGTTACATAAGAACACAAAATGTTGCAATTCAACAAAACACATAAACGGTAAGTGTCAGTTTACGAAATACAAAGTTCCTACATCGTTCTACGTAATATTTGACTATTTAAATCTTCCTCTAAAAATTTTTTTGTAAATTTTCCTAATTAAAAACCGTATACGTTTACTTAAATGATTTCCTTAAAGGATAAAAAGAAAATTAGCTAACCACATTTCTCAAAGCTCGTATAGATGGTGGTATAAATACCAGAAATACAGTTCTTGTACATAATGTTTCTAATTGTCAGTTAGACGTACGGTGTAAAGGTATTTCTTGTATCTTCGAGCAGTAACCATCTTCAGTCAAATACGTTTTATTTTACAAGCGCAATATGTCTATCAACGTTCTCAGATTCCACGTTTTTAAGAATACGTTAGTTTGCACGAAGGGTGAGTTGTAATTTCTTTGATCTTTAAGAGCGGCGTCCACTGCTGGAAACGTTATAGCCAATAGGTGCGCTAAATCAACATAGAGCAGGTCCTAGAATATACTAGGCATCTGCTCTACAACTTAAGAGAATTTATTCCATTGAATACAGCTAGGCTGGCTGTTTTGTAGTCTGAGTTTGACGATTTAGATTTAGTATATCACATTTCATGATTGACTAAAGATAATCGATATATCGATACTCACCAGTCATCAGGATCGCAGTCTCTGAAGCCTTTAGCGAAGGGATTACTCGCTATCTTCAGCTGCGTTATCTGCGAGATAGAGCACAAAATACGTTACTCCCAAATAATTTGTATAGTTTACAATTTGTTAAGGAAACATTCAGATTTTCCATATAGCGATCGTCATGCTCGCAAAGCATACGGTTCTCTTTTGTTTCATTGCATAGCGTATAGCATCTTAAAGTGCTGTAATTTTCGTTAATTAATTAAAGTCAACCTACTAAATTTCCTCAAAAATGGTACATAATAACTAGAAATTTTATTGGTGCATGAGGTAAAACAGGTATTAATATTTAACGAGTATAATAAATTTCCAATATTTCTGCTGTTTTTGCAACTATCAGTTCATAATGTATTATATTACTAAGGTGCGTGAAGATAAATATTCTTTTATCCTTTTTTTCCACTTGGAAACTATCCATTTTTATGACAGTTAAAGTATACCGTCTTATTTATTCTAACAATTATAAAAGTTTCCTTTCGATACTATCTGCTTAAGCTATTGGAGGAGGTTTCATTATATTAAGCATTGTTTGCATATAACAGTGAGTTTATAAATACGATCCCTTCATATCACAGAGGGAAGGTATGGTCGAACAATATATCAGATATACTACTTAGTTTGAATACTGAATACTAACTAAACACTATCTTACTAACGATATTCGTCTATGTAAGAACGAAGACTTTCCCGGCGTATGTAGTCTTCACGGGTGTGGGCTGTGGGTCAGCCAATCAGTGCAAAGTTCTCTACACCTGAAGAAGACGGCGGAGTTAGCCGTCGAAATATCGTGTTTCTACAACACAGTCCGGCGGTACACCCGTGAAGACTGCGGTATCCGTCTTCTCTTCAAAATCAATAACTGCGTCATCCCAAAATTTCCTCGTTTCCTTTTCGCCTTTAAAAGATTTCTGTCTGTGTGCTGAGCTGTAGAAGCTTATAATGTTTAGTAAAATTGATAATGCTATGAATCATAGTAAAGAATATTCAAGGACGAGGAGGAGGGTTTAAAGTGCATGATGAGTCATGCTCCGACCGACCTTCTGATTTATAGATATTTGGTCCATGATGTGATCAACAAAATTCGAGAGGAACGCCGATTTCACAGTTATCAATTGATTTCCAACAGGTTTCAATGTCAGTTTTGTAGACAATGGTTTCGGAGGACCTGAATCTTAAAAAATCGTGTTGCCGATGGGTTACAAGAATACTTTCTGACGATCGAAAAATGAAAATGTAATGTGCGTTTTTTGTTCCTTGGAGCTCAACGTTACAACGACGGTGGAGACTTGACGGCTGCAGTCGTGGTCCTCACGAGCGGCAGATTTCTTTAACGTCGGAATTCAAAAACTTGTTGAATGGTATGACAAACGTTTCGGCAAGAATTCAAATTATGTGGACGAAAGTATATAGAATATAGAAGTAAATATATTTTGATGATATTTACAGTATTTTTCTTCTTATTTATTGTTTAAAAAATAACCCTCAATTTCACGCCCCAACAGCAGGGCAAAAGGTTTTTTTTTTTTTTTTTTTTTTTTTTTTTTTTTTTTTTTTTTTTTTTTTTTTAACTTTTCAATAGACAGAGAAAATTACATATCTGTGTGAAGTACAAGACATCGCTAATCGTGTAACTTATTATTAAAGCATACTTTTGTCATTAAATAATTAAGGGCATACGAAGTAACTTTGACATTAAAGATTTTCAAGGTTAGAGAAAATCAAACGAAGGAAATGAAGGAGGATCTCTGATTACTAAAGAAATGTTGATGAAAAGAAGATGGCTTGAGAAGCTGAAATCTTGGCGCCATGGAAACATAATTATAACATGAATATTCAAGAAAATAAGCCCGAGGGCAATGAAGAAGGAACACTATAAATGAATTGCAATGCTTATGTTTTGAATAGTATAATATATTGTAAAAGGAATAGTAAGATAAGTAAATGAACCTAGTGTGCTGATCTTAGAGAAGTAATTTTACTTAGCTAAAAGACAATACATTTTCAGGAACGGTGCTAAACCAGATATTGGGTATAGAGGTAAATAAAAAGCCTAGAATACTAACCCGGCACTGGAAATTGGAAAGTATAATTATTTTCATAATAAATTATTGAAGAATTGGACCCTTACGTCTGCTGTACCAAATATCGTATCTAACAAGCTTTGTAGCAGATATCGTTACTATTAATAATTTTTAATTGTGATGGAGCTAACTCACTGGTGGCAATTCCCGTAGTCTTCTAATTACCTCTCTTAAGTTTATTTCTTTAAAATTATCTTTTATAATTGGAGTGTTATATTGCTTCCCCATTTGCTT
Organism: Vandiemenella viatica; assembly: GCA_031002005.1. Taxonomy (NCBI): domain Eukaryota; kingdom Metazoa; phylum Arthropoda; class Insecta; order Orthoptera; family Morabidae; genus Vandiemenella; species Vandiemenella viatica. The sequence goes on from CM061914.1 coordinate 135,044,187, forward strand.
TTATGATTTACGAATTTTAATTTCAAATTCTTTCATCGTTTTTCGTAAACTATTCATCACTTCACTTTGTAATTTTTTCCAGTCCCTGACACCCTTACCAACAAAAGAAAATTTTGCCACTCCCTTATGCATGAAATCGAGCTCAAGCTTGTGGTCATGGTCGCCTTTCCCCTTCCATGCACTATTCCTAATTCTTCGACCAATATCACTCCAAGCCCTACCACCAACAAATGCCCTGTACATTCCCAGCACTCTCTTCACCCTCCTCCAATGACTCCTTAGGTTGTGCGAATGTGTTGGTACGCACCCTGTGGTTCTGGTAGGCCGTGACGGCGGTGAACCTGGTCTCTGTGAAGATGAAGGTCTTGAAGTCCTCGACTCCCCCGTGTGAGGATGGTTCTCCCTTGGGTGGCAGGTACAGTACGTGGAACCTGGGCTGGTAGCGGTGCATCGAGTTCAGGATGATCTGCAACACACAGTTGGCAGGTATAGCAAAGGTCTGTCATAAGTTTGGTTCTCCTCCCGTTTTGTACGGCATCAAAACAGAAAAACACTAGATTCCTTCTCTGGCTCGGTTTCAGTAGTATAGATATCGCAGGCACAATATTTGATCACACTCGCGGCTTGGCAGGTGGATGGTAGATACAGTGCTCAGTGACAGAGTCTTTTTTTTAAAAAAAAAAAAAAAAACGAAAAATGAGTTTTTTTGGATTCTTACGTCATGACCACGTGATTCGATTTGATTAATTGATGAATTTGATCTATTTTGGGCATCTAAACATCTATTTCAATAATAAATGCATTTAAAATGGTTCAAAAGTGCCAAAAATGAGTTTTTAGAAACACAGGTTTCGACCGTGTGTCATTGTTGGTCCTCTTAGCTCCATTTAAACGAAAAATGAATGTTTAAAAGTGACCAAAATGATTTTTTTGGTGACCAAAAAATTAATTTTTAGGTTTTGTGACAAAATCCGACTAAAATGTAAATCTGACCTGTATTTGACCATAAGGGTTCACTCTATAAAATTTTAAGAATTTCTGTTGAGACTGAATTAGTTTTAAAGACAATTTCATTATATTAAAGAGAAAATATGATTTTATTTTCAGTGCGGCCGTGGGGTTTTGCTTGATCATATTCCACTTTTCACTCATTCCGTACCATCGATCTCCGTTTCTATTCAATGGTTGTTTTAATGTATCTAACTATTCCAGGACTATCAACTGCAAACAGCCTTCTGGTTTGTCCCCTACTTTTGTCTTTATCTATTACTTCTCTTGCTACACGATCGGAATGTGTTCAGTGACACCTAATTTTGTGGCTTGAGGTTATTTTGGCACTGGCATTCTTCAATTCTAGTTTGAATGAAGAGAGGATAAATTTTCAGCCACAAAAACCATTAAAAGTTTTGTAAAATACACTACATAATTCTTCAGCTGTTATCATTGTTATCTCTATAATAAGGATCTCCACAATTTTTTATTTTTTCATTTAATGATTACCAGGAAAATCCTCCACGGAAGGTAGCGTGGTAACTTAATACACCGCGTAACATATTCTGTTTCATTATTTGCCTTGCCAACATACAGTGTGTGGATCTGTTCGTCATGAACGAGCCATAAGAATCATATGAAATAAAACTGTAATTTGAGATAAGTATTTGAATTACGAGATTAATTATAACATTATTATATTACCCGAAATTTAGAGTGTTGTAAACAAATAATTCCAGTAAACTCCTAAAAAAAGATTACACTAGCGAAGAAGATCGGATTGTACGTATTAATTATTTATAACCGACTACCGAATTTCATTCAATTACGTGTTCATTATTGTTCCCCAAATGAAATCACTGTATGGTATTGTTGACCGGGAGATCACGAAGGATTGTTTGGCCGCCAGTTGACGGAGTTTTCGATTCGTCTTGCAATGCGCCCCTTGCCATTGCCAATCGGGCAAAGAGCGGAAGCGTTTCACAGTAAGATGTGCCATTGATGAAAATCGGGCTAAGAGCATTTAAAATCCCAGCCGAGACCAGGATTCGAACCGGAGACCTGCCGCTCTCCGGTCAAACGCCTTATCCACTGAGTCACCAGGCCGCTCCATCATTACTCCTAATACGTTCACGCAATGAAACAAAATTGCAACAACAAACAAGTCACCACCGCTAATTGTTTCTCGAAACTCACAGTTCTGCGGTTTTTCTTCTATGTTTTTAATTACATCTTGAAACATATTGTTACAGCCATCAGCCTCAACTTCCTATCAAAATCAATCTTTTGAATCAAGAAATTAGTATTGGAGAGTAATAAACTGTAAATTTGTATGTTTTTCGTACGAACGAGTATTGTTTCGATGGCTGTGAATTGTTTAAATGAAGTGCAGTATGATTAAAAACATTATAACGTTTGAAATTTTCATTGAAAGACTATAATTAAGAATGTTGTGTAAGTCATAGTGTTTTAAGTACTCGTACGATTTTCGGCTATATGGAGTTGTTCAATTTTCTCAGTTTTATATTTAAACGCCAACAAACAGTCTCTGTTTTAATTTTAAAATGTTTCTCTAGTGCTATAAGTAATTTTGAATAGGTAAGTTGATTGTTTTGGTACTATTTCTAATATTTGGAGCGATTGTTAGCAATCCGGAGGAGTCGGGTGGTGCTTTAATTTAATTTAATTTAATTGCAATGGAGCACAGGCTCCGGTGGCAATTTCCCTACACACCCAACTTCCCGCTATCCTGCACCCACCTACATTTGCCCTCTACAAATTTTAACTTTAAATTCTTTCAATGTTTTTGGTAAATTATTCATCATTTCTCTTGGTAACTCATTCCAATCCCTGACACCCTTACCTAAAAAAGAGAATCTTCCCACACCCTTGTGCCTGAAATCGAGTGCCAGCTTGTTGTCATGGTCATCTTTTCCCTTCCATGCACTACTTTTCATACCTATTGCAATATCTTTCCATGCCTCATCGCCAGTATAAGCCCTGTACACTCCCATGACCCTCCTCATCCTCCTCCTGTCTTGCAATGAATCCCATTCCAGCTCCTTTATCATATCTGTCACTGATTGCATTCTGCGATAATTTCCAGAAACAAATCTAGCAGCCCTTCTTTGCACCTTCTCCAACTCCTGTATTTGATACTCAAAATGTGGGTCCTATACTACACTACCATATTCGAGCAATGGTCTGACCAAAGTTTTGTAACCCAATTCCTTTACTTCTCTTGTGCTTCCCCTCATCACTCTCTCCAACAAGTGCAGGATTTTGAAACCTTTTCCTACCACCTGTCCAATGTGTCCTGCCCAGTTAAGCTTGTTATCAAATGTAATGCCAAGATATTTACTTTTCAAGTCTTCAGCAAGCAATTCTTCCCCCACCTTATATTCATAATTAACCTTTTGTTTTTTATTTGTGTATCTAATTAGCTGACCGTTCTTTGCATTTATCTTCATCCCATGTTTACCAACCCAACTAGATATCCTGTCTAGATCACCCTGCAACTGTTTACAGTCCTCTATGATTTGTGATGATTTCTCGAAAAGTCAGTATTTGTCTTTCTAAGTTCCCGAGATCGGGAGCTGCTAAGTTCGTTTAAGTTCATCTGAAACGATGTTGTCTCTGTAGTACTCGTAACATCTTTGTCTCTGTAGTTCTCGTAACGTCTTTAGAATCTTTGGAAGAAGTTTATGCCTTGACAATGTATGTTTTTATGAGTATTTATGCGGAATAAAAAGTTAAATGAAACGTGTATCGACAGTTTTGTTAACTATCATACTTTAATGAAATCACAAATCATCTGGTGACCTGACTAAAATATTGTAAATCTAAGGACTGATTAATTAATCTACAACTACTTCAAATCGAGTTGTTTAAAAGTATCTTCTGCAACTGAAATATCTGAAGTTCAATTTTCCAAAATAAACCTGATCTGGACTCGGTACTTGTGATACTGAAATATTGATGGATCTGACGTAGCCTATAGAATAGTGATCGATACATCTGACAACTTGTCGACCGTTCACATATCGATATATAAGTCCCGTGCGCATGCTGGGCTGGCTGTTTAAGCTGACGTGAGAGTGTTTGGCTGCGGGGGTGTTCTGCACTCTCTCTGCTGCCGAACAGAGCCGCCTCTGTCCGCAACGAGGCGCCACGTCTGCTGGACCAACTACAAGTTTCCTTCGTTGTGCTCCAAGAACTTCACAGAGAAGTGCTTGTTCACTCATCAAAGGCTTTAATTGGCCATTCCATCTTCTTACGATATTGTTGATGATATGGGTACTCATGAATAAATGTTTCAAATTTTTTCTGGCTTTACGCCTCGTCGACGTCGATGTCATTAGCGGCAGGAACGGACTGGCAGGTGGGAATAGGAAGTAATTCGGTGATGGCCTTTCTGAAGGAAACATCCCAACATTCGCCTGGAATGATTTGGGAAAATCATGGAAAATTCGAATCTGGTTAGCCGGAGGGGGATTCGAACCCAGGTACTTTTCCGTCTACACCACCGAGTTATTCAACTGTCATACAAATCAGGATTTCCGAGTAGTAAAGTAATATAGTAACTCTTTCCGATTCCGTTGCCAATAATTCTGTCATTCGCTATTGCAACTATCCACTTAGATTGGTCCTTGTAAACTTATGTACAAGTATTGTGTTATGTCACTAACTAACGGTTTTTTTTTATACGGCTCGTACTTCTTTACTGAATTTCTAAGCCCAGGTTGGCCTGTATCGGCCTCCGTACTCTCCATAACCGTTCCGTTAAGCCGTGTTCCCAGACGTCTTGTAACGAAGGCGGGACGGGACGGGACGGATACTCAACAACACGCCATGGGAACAGGGCCGCCTCTGCTAGCGGAGATGAGACGCAGCTACTCACTCTATGTCGGTAACAGTCGTGTGTAGCGGAGCGCTGTTGCCATCGGTTTGCAGCAGCGGTGCGCACCCCTTCTGTTGCTGTAAAGTGCTCTGTGCCAAACGACAATAGGCAACGTGGTGGGGAGATGGTGGCGAGGTAAGCGAGGGCTAACCTGTGGCGCGCGCTCGTCCCTACACTTCGCTAATGAGGTGCCGCCTCCGTTACAAGAGGTTGTGGAACGCGGCTTTAGAGAAAAGCTCTATTATATCCGAAAAAGCAGCTGGTTGGAACCTTCGAGAGCGAGGCAGGTCTGACGCTTTTAAAACGCTGTGTCCGGCTTAGACTGGATTGCTGACGCGCTGTGTCTGACGGAAAGACCAAACAGCCGTAAGTGAGATGGTCCGCCTTTATACCAACATTTATCCAATAGATATAAACTAAAAGATGTAAATAAGTAATCGTGTTTCTATTACAAGCAGTACCAGTTATAAATATTCGTAAAAAACAAACATGTTTCGTCTATCAAGTATAACCAGGACAAATCCTGCTATGACAGCTATATATACCGAGCGTGGTGGTGTAACAGTTAGCATTCTGTCCTCGCATTCGGGAGGACGCCGGTTCGAATCCCCATCCGGGCATCTAGATTTGGGTTTTCCGTTCTTTCCCAAATCACTCCAGACAAATGTTGGGATGCTTCCTTCAAAAGGCCAGGGCCGAATTCCTTCCCATTCTTTGCCCCATCCTTTCTCTTCTCTAAAGACCTCGCTGTTTAGAGACGTTAAGCAGTAAAAAAAAAGACAGCTATACACGCTAATATTGGATTTAGCCTACCATGCGTTAACTACAACATCCTCTTCTTGCTTCGATTTTGGCCTGCTTTGGATCACGGTAAACAATTGGTTTGCTGGTGAGCCTCTTCTTCTCCTCCCAGAATTTTTTAATTCTTTCACTGAAGTACCTCCTTCTTTCTTCAGATCAGGTGGTCTTGGCCGTTGTACATTGTTCCTGGCACGCCTTGAATTTGTTAATTTTAATTTGAAATACTCTTCGATTCTCTATGTTATCTGGATGGATTACACCTTCCCCATATTCTTTCTCCTCTTCTCTTCCCAATTTTTTTTGTAACCTTTAATTCAGTGATGTAGCTGGTAATTCTTTTTGTGAACTTACTCTCAATCATACTTATAAAATGGCCATAAAATTTCAGCCTTCTATTGTGAAATGTCTGTAATTTTCCTGCATACTTGTATGCTATTGCATCATTTAAACGCAGTCTCTTTTGCGACTAATAAGGTGGGATTCTGACCATTGGTATGATTTTGTCAGCGCGACACTTCGACCGTTCTTTACCTGTGTACCTGGGTACTCATTGGACAGAAGGCTGAATGGGTTTTGTACCTTCTCGTTTTCTTCGTTGATTGAACCCAAGTCAATAGCTGTGGTACAATACCTACTACGTCTTTGCCCGAAATGAATATCTAGGCGAAAGCTTCTTGAAAAATCAAATACTTGCTTTGAAAAATCAGTGAAAGACAATGTAACCACTCCAGTGTAAGCGCGCAGAAATTTGAATGGAGAGAAGGTAAATATAAAGGCTTCCAGTCATCTGAGGGTGGGTGTGAAGGAATACTGAAGTGCTCTTCACACTGACTGAAGGCTGAATAACTCGATAGGTAACAGTAACAATCGGAGCTGGCAAACGGAAGGATGCGAGTTCAAATTCCATGCGGCCATGTGCATTTCAGTTTTCTATGGTTTCTCTAAATCACTCCCGGCGAATGTCGGGATGGTTACTCAAAAATGGCATGGCCGAATTCCTTCCCGGTCCTAGTTCCCTATCCTCTCCCACTTCTAAAGACCTCGATGTCGTAAAGCCGGAAAAACGTAAACTAACTGCAGATTTATCGGGACCAAAGATGATCCCTAAGATAAACAAATTGTTTATTAATTTTCGTTTTCATGGTCGTGAAAAGTGCATCAGAAAGATTAAAAGACAAATTATGAGTGTCTATATTTCAGTTTATAATGTCAAATGATGGATATCAAAAGTCGGCGGTGACAACTTACATAAAGCCGTCGGTCACATTGTGTATCTGCCGCAAACTGACGATGCGCCGTATAGTTAGGCTGCCTGTTAAACATGCTATCATAACGTTGGTAAATCGTTGAAAATGTGAGCGTCACGCAGATGCTAATGCAAATATCTTGAAATGTTGGTTAATTCCTTCTGCGTGATGTGTTCTTGACGTTTCAGTATATCTCCGTTGTACAAAATTACTTGAAATTCACGGCACTACATCGTTAGAGCTACGTTCACCGCCGACTTAGACGCTGTTCCACTTAGACGCTGTTCCACGTACACGTTGTTCTTGAGCGTAACAATACAAAGCAACATGATATGGGACCTGTGGATTAATTGTAGGTAGAGCTAATTCTAGGCTGCGATTTTTGAAATAATTGCACTGCACGAACAAAGAAAATAGTGACAAATCTCTCATACATCCACATTTTAACTACTATTGTGCCTTTTGGGATCCGTTTCGCAAAGGATTGTTTGCCAGTGTATGGAAAAGAGTCAATTCATGACTAGTTGCCATAGTCTTTACGAAAGCGTCACAGAGCTGATTCTTAGATCGGGCTGGGATTCTCCGGTAGATAGAAGACGGAATTTTCATTTCAATTTATTGGTTAACATGCGTACACCCACTTTCTTTTACAATGTTTCGTCCACCAAAATACTTTACTCTCAATGATACGAGAGGCAAATTTGGATAAATAAGATGCCGCACTGATTCTTGTACGAATTCTTTCTTCCTTTGTGTCATTACAGATTGGAATACATAGAGTAGAGATTGTTTTGGTACAAGGCACTCTCTGCCACCCGTAATATTGTGAACTAGCCTCGTACCCGCGACTTCGTAGGCGTGGATTAAGAATTTTTTTGCCAGAATGAAATATAAAAAGTTGGTGGTAACGAAGGATTGGTCCGAAACAATATCGAGTCGGCATAATATGACAGAAAAGCTATCACTATATCATTCTACCGTCGAACCTGCCTCTTGAAGAGAATCAATATCCAACATATTTCTGTCACTATTCGATAAGATTTCAAAATTTCGTGACTGCAACTGTTAATCATACTGGAAAAAATATCCTGTGCCCTTCATACAGCTTTCCTTATAAAATTCCATCACAACGATATAGCCATATAGTCGTCAAAACGTAACAAAAAGACAGAGACTTACTTCCGTATTTATATTAGTATTACTGTGGTTCACACTCACACACTGACTGCGAACAACACCTGAGGGATCATTATAACGTAAAAAAGTGTACACCTACAAAATTGCAAGACTACCTACGATTTGCCTCGCATTGCACCCCTAACTTTATAATATCTACAGTTTAACATTCAATCCAAATAACCTACGGCCCAGGCCTGACTCTTACAATGAAAAACAATTTTTAAAAATCTTAGCCTTTACGGAGATTTGAATCGGAGACCACGACGTTTGTAAGCAAGTTCTTTAGCGATTGAGCTGCCAGTTCACTACACAGAAACACGGTCTGGAGACGTCCACATCCAACGTGTCTGTCTATCGCCGTATTTCGAAGTTATGACACAACATGTGTTATTTATACAGATAAATTTTCAACCAAATGTAGACAGTATTTTTCTCCTTGTTTCAAAGGATAAGTGTGCAAAGTTTCATCGAGATCGGATGAAAACTGTGGATTTGTATGAAGAACAAACAAACCAACCAACAAACAAACATACATACATTCATCTTTATATATAAAGATTTCGAAGTTATGAGACAACATGTGTTATTTATACAGATAATTTTTCAACCAAATGTAGACAGTATTTTTCTCCTTGTTTCAAAGGATAAGTGTGCAAAGTTTCATCGAGATCGGATGAAAACTGTGGATTTGTATGAAGAACAAACAAACAAACATACATTCATCTTTATATATAAAGATTACTGTGGTTTACACTCACACACTGACTGCGAACAACACCTGAGGGATCATTATAACGTAAAAAAGTGTACACCTACAAAATTGCAAGACTACCTACGATTTGCCTCGCATTGCACCCCTAACTTTATAATATCTACAGTTTAACATTCAATCCAAATAACCTACGGCCCAGGCCTGACTCTTACAATGAAAAACAATTTTTAAAAATCTTAGCCTTTACGGAGATTTGAATCGGAGACCACGACGTTTGTAAGCAAGTTCTTTAGCGATTGAGCTGCCAGTTCACTACACAGAAACACGGTCTGGAGACGTCCACATCCAACGTGTCTGTCTATCGCCGTATTTCGAAGTTATGACACAACATGTGTTATTTATACAGATAAATTTTCAACCAAATGTAGACAGTATTTTTCTCCTTGTTTCAAAGGATAAGTGTGCAAAGTTTCATCGAGATCGGATGAAAACTGTGGATTTGTATGAAGAACTAACAAACCAACCAACAAACAAACATACATACATTCATCTTTATATATAAAGATTTCGAAGTTATGAGACAACATGTGTTATTTATACAGATAATTTTTCAACCAAATGTAGACAGTATTTTTCTCCTTGTTTCAAAGGATAAGTGTGCAAAGTTTCATCGAGATCGGATGAAAACTGTGGATTTGTATGAAGAACAAACAAACAAACATACATTCATCTTTATATATAAAGATTACTGTGGTTTACACTCACACACTGACTGCGAACAACACCTGAGGGATCATTATAACGTAAAAAAGTGTACACCTACAAAATTGCAAGACTACCTACGATTTGCCTCGCATTGCACCCCTAACTTTATAATATCTACAGTTTAACATTCAATCCAAATAACCTACGGCCCAGGCCTGACTCTTACGATGAAAAACAATTTTTAAAAATCTTAGCTTTTACGGAGATTTGAACCGGAGACCACGACGTTCGTAACCAAGCTCTTCAGCCACTGAGCTGCCAGTTCACTACACGTAAACACGGTCTGGAGACGTCCACATCCAACGTGTCTGTCTATCGCCGTATTTTGAAGTTATGACACAACATGTGTTATTTATACAGATAAATTTTCAACCAAATGTAGAAAGTATTTTTCTCCTTGTTTCAAAGGATAAGTGTGCAAAAGTTTCATAGAGATCGGATGAAAACTGTGGATTTGTATGTAGAACAAACAAACCAACAAACAAACATACATACATTCATCTTTATATATAAAGATTGCAGAGTTTATTTGTAGATGTATATGTCTTCGCTGGTATGCCATGGAACGTTGCATTCATAAGGTGCGTTCCCACGACAAGGCGCGTTGTTGTGGACGCCTTTCATCTTTGCCGCATATGCTAACGAGGACGGCGCGCCACTACCCACCGCCAGGCGGGTAAAAGATGAAAGGCGCGTACCTGTACTGCCACATCACGCGCCGTGGGAATGCGGCTTAAGAACAACGCTGCCATAATTTTTTCTGTGACAATTCAAGTTTAATCTGGCTGCAGAATAAGTGTTCCAATTGTGGTGCTTAGAAAACAAAATTCTCCATGCGAATACTTCTACGAATTGACAAGATTTTTTAATCGCCTATCGCTTATTGAGATGCGGTTGTTTGGATACTCACGTGGCCGTTGTCGTCGAGCTGGTTGTTGGTGAGCTTGAGCTTGTCGAAGCTGACCACCTGTTTCATCCACTGTGCTCCAGTCGCGGGGCTGTCGGGGTGGACGTGTATCCTGGGAGGAGACACAGGGTCCGCCTTGCCAGCCACCACCCAGCTAGAGCTGCAAACAACACACATTCACAATAGGAATACATATGCTCCGGTGATAATTATTACCCTTGGTGCCTTATCGTTGATTTGCATACTATACACTCATATATACGGACATCAGATTTCTTCTATCCGATAAGGCCTGCTAGGGCCACATGCCAACTTCAATCCTTGATCATTTGTTTGCTTTCCTTTCTTCCCTTCAATCCAGTATTCCTTCATCATCTCACTATGTTTCTTCCTTTTCCGTACTGAATACCTTCTCTCTTAAGATGTCTCTTTCCACAATTTCCTCTTTTCTTATCTTATTTCTTTTAAAATCTTTCTTGATGTCTTGAATCCAGCTTGTTGTTGATATTTTTCTCTCCAGAGGTAATTGACCGTCTTTTTTCGTTAATCTGTTTTCATCAGTTCAGAAAAACAGTAATCTCCATTTTCTTATAGGTTCTGTTGTATTTTCTATATTCTGGTTTATATCCTTGTTTCTTCTTAATTTCCACAGTTCTATTGTTACAGGTATAATTGGACCCAAGATTTTTCACGTGATTATTCTTTGTAGTAATTTCAATTTATCTATAGTTTAATACTAGGCATTCACTCGCGCATAGACATTCTGTCACGACTGCGTTGTAGTGCCTAATTTTAAGATGTTCAGATAAGCACGCTTTGTAATAAAAAGGAATCAACTTTATTATTTATGCGAGATTTTTTATGCAGGATGTGGGTTAATATGAAAAATGACAGATTATAATAACCTATTGATAAAATTCTTATTATTAATCCAAGTTATCACAAAGTTGATAAAGCAATAATTTTCTTTAAACCATATTCAAAATTAGCCCCTACACCCGCTATAAATATAGTTAAACAACCTATCAATAACAAAAAAAACCGTTTAAGCCCTCTTGTATGAGTAATGAATTAAAACGAATTGCACCGAGAGTGGTGGGGTAACGGTTAACGTTCTGGCCTCGCATTCGGGAGGACGGCGGTTCGAATCCCCGTCCGGGCATCCAGATTTGGGTTTTCCATGGTTTCCCAAATCACTCCAGGCAAATGCCGGGATGCTTCCTTCAAAACGGCCATGGCCGAATTCCTTCCCATTCCTTACCCCCCATCCTTTCCCGTCTCTAAAGACCTCGTTGTTAAGAGACGATAAGCAGTTAAAAAAAAAAATGATAAATCAAATTGTGGCGTTACAGGGGTACCGAGGCCGATTAATGTCAAATTTTTAAAGTGCATACCGATAAAGGGACCTCATAGCTTGCGATTAAAAATATATATTTTTATACAGCAAAATCGCGCTCTGACCTTCGTTATTTTGCTGTTTCCTCCACAACAAACAATGGGGGATAAACAGAATACACTGTAATTAAAGCAGACTCGCAGTACGAAATTGAACATCATATTATAATGTTTTTTATTTCTACCGTCCGTTATTGTACTTCCTTGCAATTATTTCCATAAATCTCATAAAAAATAACGGATTTTTTAATTATGAAAAATTTTCTAAGGAAAGCGTAATATCAGAACGGTATAATGATTACTCATTTGATTGATATAGTTCGTGATTTATTATAATTTGTGTAAAATTTTTCTGAGTTTTTGATAATCATCCTTGTTTCTTAACTTCTGTCAATTTTTTAAATAAATTCTGGCTTGGTCCTAGCAACTACTACCGAAAATATATGGTAAAGATCAGACGTAATTCTCTTTATTTTATATATTTAACCGTCGTAAATAAACAAATAGCAACACACAAATTTGAACAAACGTCACACATACCCTGCCTCACATAATAAATTTTTATTTCTACCCTTTATATTTGTGTGCAATTACTTCTTCAACAGACAACTGTCTTTTAGCTGATATTACAGTCACGCTTTCTTTTCACAACATAAATGCAAATAAAATCAATTTCAGTTATTTCTTTGAAACTTCCTGGTTAGCCAAGCAGCGCCTTGGTGGCCGCCAGTGAAACTAACACTTCGGGCGTCATCGCTGGCCGAGATTGTCGAGTTATAGAGTCCACGTCCAGTCTCCAGGCATACCGTAAAATTGTGTAATTATATCCGAGTCATTAACAAGAATAGTAGACTACATCAGCAACATTTTTACGATTGGTACACGATCCAATTAATAAATTGTACAACGGGGATATCAAGTAAAATATTCTTGAATTTTACACTAAAAAAATCACAAAAAAAAAACAGAAAGCTTCATTGTACTTGTGTCTTTGTGGTGCTACAGTGCTGGTCTCTCGTCCTGACAATCGCCGGTTTGGGGCTGGCCTATAGAACGGGTATTCTTAATTGAGTGCTATATAACCCTTTTTACGAAGAGCTATGATATTCGTAATGAAGTGATAAAATGTGATTCTGGATAAAATATAAGTACACAATATCTGAGGCCGGAAAGGTCTAGTGTCAATTAAAGATAAATCGAATGGACACCTACTACGGATGCAGAATACTATTATATTTTTTTTTTAAAAAAATAATATTTAGTCTCCAATTAAACATTTTTCAGTCATTGTTAGGTTATTGAAAACGTAAACGAAGAATCCTTCTTGACAAACGCAACCTGGCATAGTAGTTATGGTTTTGGCTTTCTGTTTCCTAAAGAAAAGTTATTGCCAACAAAAAACATAATTGAGTGTATGTAATCGCAGGAATCTTCAAGATTACAGAATTCAAAGTGTATATGTAAATATAATTACTGCATGTAGAACTCGCCGAATGTATTCGTGCAAGATCTTTAAAGCCACCACCCCATGTATGACACATATCTTGCATTACCCACTTTTGCTGTCTGGGATCGGTGTTCTGACTTGTGGAATTGCCTTGAAAATTATTCCACGTGACATTAATGAACGAACGTAGACAAAAGACACGTCACCGAAAATTAAATAGATAAGAATTTATTATAAACTGCTTCAAAATTATTATCTAACAGTTATTGAGAATCTTCGTATTAATTAAATGGCAGTAAAGACTATCCTTTAAAACGTTTGCCTACCGAAATCGGCCAAGAGTCTACTCTGCAAACATTGTTTTGTTTATTTTATGACAGATGTAGCAAACTTGGGCTCCGATACCAACTACACTTCTTTATTTGATGGCAAATACGAAGAGTACGCACAGACACTGACCAGAAAATTTCATCTATGAAACCAAACAGAATTATAAAAAGGCACAGGTTCCAAATTTGAATAGATATTTCAAAGAACAATTCAGCAAATGGAAGGAAGGCTCAAGTACAGTAGAGTCAAGGGGGGAAGAGTTCAGGGAGATAATAAGAAAGGTGGAAGAAAAATTTATTCCAAGGTAGAAAATAAAGAGAAGTAGAGAACCTAAATGTATTATAATAGGGAAGTGAGGAGGTTACAGAGGTTGGTAAGAAAAGAACATAACAGAGTTAAGAGACAGCAGGGTAGTAAGGAATATTTAAAACAACTAAACAAGGACTTAATAACAGCAAAGAAAATGGCTAAAGATGGGTTTATGAAGAATATTGTCAGTGCAAGAGGACCATTGACTGATGCATCTAGAAATTTCTATGGCTATATCAGGAAACTGAGCGGAAGGCAGGGTGTAGAGACACTTATAGATAAGGATGGAGAAGAAGTTACTGACGATTTGAAAAAGGCAGAGATTTTAAGTAACTGGTTCAGTGAAAGCATTAGGGACAATGAATCAGAAACAGGAGGGTCTAATTCGGAGAACGCGCTTAACAACACAATTAGAAATGACGATAGTATTCATCCTGATTAAATCATGAAGGAAATAAGAAAGCTGAAAAAACATAAAGGGGCTGGTGAAGATAATATTACTACAGATATCTTAAAGATAGCCGGATGTGACATTGTACCTCATCTTGAAATATTATTTAAATTGAGTCTGGATACTTGCTGCTTACCACAGGACTGGAAAAGTGCAATAGTAGTAACGGTACATAAAGGAGGGGTGAGAAATACAGTTGAGAATTACAGGCCAATCAGTTTGATATCAGTGGTAGGTAAATTAATGGAAAGATTGATATGCAACCACATCAGAAATATATGTGAGGAACGTAAGTGGTTTCCAAGCAGGCAACATGGGTTTAGGCAAGGATATTCATGCGAATCTCAGTTGGTGCGATATATGCCAGACATTTCAGATGAAATGGACAAGGCAGGCCAAATTGATAGTGTAGCACTAGATCTGTCAAAGGCATTTGACAGAGTGAGCCATAAAATGGTAGTAAATAAGGTAAAAACCATTGGAGGGGATGAGAAAGTGATTTGCTGGGTAGAAGAATTTTTAAAAGGTAGAAAAAAGAAAGTTAGGGTAGGAAATGTAGTATCAAAAGAAGTGGAAGTAAAAATGGGAGAGCTGCATGGTAGCGTATTGGGACCATTGCTATTCATTATTCTATTGAATAATTGCGTTGATTGTTTACTATCTGAAATTAGATTGTTTGCAGATGACATAATGCTATATAAAAATATCAAAACGATAGAGGATTGTAAACAGTTGCAGGGTGATCTGAACAGGATAACTAGTTGGGTTGGTAAACATGGGATGAAGATAAATGCAAAGAAGAATCAGCTTATTAGATACACAAATAAAAAACAAAAGGTTAATTATGAATATAAGGTGGGGAAAGAATTGCTTGCTGAAGACTTGAAATGTAAATATCTTGGCATTACTTTTGATAACAAGCTTAACTGGGCAGGACACATTGGACAGGTGGTAGGAAAATGTTTCAAAGTTCTGCACTTGTTGGAGAGATTAATGAGGGGATGTACGGGAGAAGTAAAGGAATTGGGTTATAAAACTTTGGTCAGACCATTGCTCGAATATGGTAGCGTAGTATGGGACCCTCATTTTACGTATCAAATACAGGAGTTGGAGAGGGTGCAAAAAAGGGCTGGTAGATTTGTTTCTGGAAATTATCACAGGATGCATCAGTGATGGATATGATAAAGGAGCTGGAATGGGATTCATTGCAAGACAGGAGGAGGATGAGGAGGGTCATGGGAATGTACAGGGCATATACTGGCGATGAGGCATGGAAAGATATTGCAATAAGTATGAAAAGTAGTGCATGGAAGGGAAAAGAAGACCATGACCACAAGCTGGCACTCGATTTCAGGCACAAGGATGTGGGAAGATTCTCTTTTTTAGGTAAGGGTGTCAGGGATTGGAATGAGTTACCAAGAGAAATGATTAATAATTTACCGAAAACTTTGAAAGAATTTAAAGGTATAATTTGTTGAGGGCAAATGCAGGTGGGCGCAGGATAGGGGGAAGATGGGTGTGTAGGGAAATTGCCACCGGAGCCTGTGATCCATTGCAATTAAATTAAACCTGCTTCTACTCTCTTCTATGATTCAAGTGTTCAGTTTATTAGACGACCTTCAGAATACGCCAACACTCACTGATATTTCTTCGATTACTTCCTCACATAATGCATTGGGTATTCGGGTACACTTGCTACTGATATTGTATCTACGCGAATTCCGTCTCGCTTGCGAAGCGAAGTTAGGAAGATCTTTGGGGACTGCCTTGCCCTCCCTGCCCGAGGTGTTAGGGATTACCGCTCCACGGCCCACTCCTGCGGGAGTGGAACCCCCGAGCGTGAGCGTAGGGTTGTTTCTGATCCGGATACCCTACGGTGAGAACTAAGAGTCAGAGCAACACTTCTGTCACCCCTGCACTCTTCAAAGGACGTCGGAACCAAGCAACATTATGGCGGCTGACAACTCGTCTGGGGACAACGCCTTTACTCTTGATGATGACAACGAATTCCCGGCCTTAACATCAGACAACGAATCCATTTTAACTGAATTTGACAACCAGGACATGGAATGCGACACTCCAGCCTGCCGCAAGCAGTTACCTCTGCCGCCACCTCCGACGACAAGAATTTGTACAAGAAACGGGCCATTGAACCTAAAGTGGCGGGTACCAAGAAAAATAATAAGAGCCGGCCGTTGATAGTTGCAGCTACTTGTTTTCCCGCAACCCACAGCATATTGCTTTACTCAGTAGACCTCAGCCAACTATCCGCTGCATCAGCTGCAACAGTGAATCCATTACGACAAGAGCCTCAACAACTCTAGGAACAAGAATTCATCACTCCCCGTCGTACTGCAAGGGCATCTCCAACCACTGACATAGCGCAAGTTGTCGAAACCACAAACCAATACCAGCCCCTGCAAGATGTAGCACAGGAGTCAAATGAATCACAGGAACAACGAAGAACTTCAACATCACACCCATCGTAGTCCAGTTCGAGGAGAGTTACAAAAAACTACACGACTGGGTGGCCAATGCAGTAAAAGGTCCCTTCGCTGCCAAAACAGCTGGTGGCGATAAAATTAAATTCACATTCACTACTACAGAGGACTACATAAACGTGTCAAACATGCTTGCAGCCAACAAAACTCCCTACTTCACCTTCCCCACTGGGGCAGTAAAGCTGATCATAGTAGTTTTCAGAGGTATCTCACGCACTAACCCCACAGCAGATCTGGGGTTCAATATACAAACTGTGGCCCAACTCAAACGGACAGGCACAAACGTTGCCATGCCGTTGTTCCTGGTGGTGACTCCAGACCTACCAGCCAATAGGAATTTGTTTCAGGTAGAGTCTATATCACACCTGAATGTCTCTACTGAAAAGCTTAGATCATCTCCTGGGCCTCCACAATGTTACAGGTGTCAATTCTACGGTCATGTGGCTATACATTGCAGGATGGACCCAGTATGTGCAAAATGTGCTGGGGGACAAGAATCGAACGAATGTTCATTGCAGATGACTCGCGATGCAGCCAAATGCAGCAACTGCGACGTTAACCACGTTGCTAGTTACAAATGCTGCATTGCATATAAGAAAGCCCGGGACTGATACAGAGGAGCAAACTCTTCTCAATCAAAAACAGAAAGCAGAGGAACAAATTCTACTCAATCAAAACTAGACAACGAACCCCCGGTGTCTAACCGGACTAAAGTCAACCCTCCACAAGTTCCACCTACCAAACCACAATCCCGGCAAGCGCCTATGAGTAAAGAGACCACCAGCCAGCGGAAGGACGGTCAATCTTACGCGGCCACTGCAGGGACAGGTCTAAGCTCCTTAGCAGAATCTCATCGCAACATAGCTGCGACCACACAGACTGAAGAACAGATCACTGAAGCCTCCTCACCAGCAGAAAATCCTGAACCAGCAAGGCTTCCTACCAGACAACGCAATCGTCGTCGCAACGGACTACTCAGAACTAAGGATAAAACGATACGAGTAAATACAAGTACTTATTCGATACATTCCTTCCGATACCAAGTACTTTTTTTATCGATACTTTAAAAATAAGTATCAAGTAGGTATCGGTCAAAAGTACTCGTATCGGTGTGTATACCAATATCACGAATATCATGATTTCATTTAACACGTTAACTGATACATTCAACGCTCATATACACTGTAAAGAATATTTTTTTGGTTGTCATTATTGCATTTTTTCAAAACATTTTTTTTCTATGTTTGTGTTGTTGGCAAACTTGTTTGTCCTATGCCCGCCCGAAAAGGGGGGAAAAAAATCCTTTCTCTGCCGTCCCGTCAGTCGCCATTTTATGTCGTGGTCGTCATTGATTCATTGTTTTGTTTTCGTTCTGCGTTCGTAATTCTAACCTAGGCCTGTAGTCGTTGTTTTGTGTTTAGTTTTGCATTAGATATATTTGCTGATTGAAAATGGGATCTTCAAAGTCTAATGTGTGGCAATATTTCAAGAAAAATGATGACAAAACTGCAAGTTGCGGAAAATGCTTTAAAACTGTGCGGTTTTGTGGCAATACTTCTAATTTGCATAAGCATTTAAAAAGCCACCCCGATATTGTAATTGTTAATAGAAATGACAAGATTTCAATATAAGTACGACATTTTTAATCTACTAATCAGATTGGGTAACAATTTTAGACCCACGTTTCAAAATCCTCCATTTTCAAGATGCAAGTGCATGTGGGAGGGCGATACAAAAATTAAAAAAAATATTATTAAAGAAGATCCGACTATGTCAACCAGTGGATCTGAAGAAGAAACAACCCACGAAATTTTGA
Organism: Vandiemenella viatica; assembly: GCA_031002005.1. NCBI lineage: Eukaryota > Metazoa > Arthropoda > Insecta > Orthoptera > Morabidae > Vandiemenella > Vandiemenella viatica. The sequence continues at coordinate 135,062,938 of CM061914.1, forward strand.
TTTTTGATTACACTACAAACAACTTGCAGTTGGCAAAAAACGGCTCCGTGCTAACTCAAAAGCCGATGAAGTTTCAATTTATTTGGCTAATCCAGTCTGAGTTTTAAAAGCCAACCCGTTAGAGGAATGGGAGGAATAAAAACTCGTATTTCCATGCTTATACAAACAAGTGCGAATTTATTTAAACATTTTCGGTACCTCTGTACCCTGTGAAAGGCTTTTTTCCAAAAGTGGCGCAACAGTGACTACATCCAGAAATCGCGTCCGACAGATAAACACTTAGAAAAATAAGTATTTTTGGGTAGCACTACAAAAACCGACTTTTTTTTACGTAAAATTAGTTTTATTTTGTCCTGTGCGGTATTAGTCCTGTAACGATCAGAAAGGTGAAAATGTAATAAATATCTTTCATCAAATAAATATATATTTATATATCAATAAGGACTATCAATACTTATTACATACTGTTTTTTTATTTATTCCAAAATTTCCCTACGAAAAATCATTCGATACGAGTAAGTATCGATACTGAATACCTATCGATGCTTTACGACCGATACTGTATCGAGTTAAAGTATCGATACCTCAGTGGTATCGTTTTATCCCTAGCTATTGCTGCTACATAACGCAACATCTAGGGCTGTTGATAAAATATCGATATATCGATATTTTTTAAAAAAATATCGATATTTATGAGTGATATTTTTTAGGACGATATATCGATATTGAAATCTGGATATCGGAGTCCGATATTTTTTAAAAATAAGTGGTTATTTTCCGTTTTCCTCGTAGAATATTCCAAGTTATTATTGGAGGGAAAACGATTACCTGTGTTGCACATGCAATACATTTTCATAGATAGAATTTTAAGAAACAATGAACGATACGAGCACATGGAGAAGCAGGGCCGCCGTAAGCGGGCGTGCAAGGCAGCATATTATGTAGCGGGCGACCTTTTTTTTTTTAAATCAACAGCTACTTCGGGCGGTCGGCGGCGACACTCGGGATGGCAACAATGGGGGCGGCAATCTCACAGTTTTTTGACCCGTTTCGGAAATTTCCTAGATCCACCACTGGCTGTAGTTGGACAGGGGACGGCATAATCGCTATTGCACGCGGGCGCTCAAACAGCTAGCGGCGGGCCCGTGGAGAAGTAAAAAACGAAGGTAAAATAACTCATTCAATATTCATTAAAATTCTTGTCTGGACATTTTGAAAAGTTTTTAAAATTTGTCTTCAATCAATGCAAAAGTATTAGTATTAAGAAACTAATCGTAATGTACCAGGTATGGGTAGGATTGCCAGATAACCGGAAAATCCGGGAATGTCCCGGAATTTTTTGTCTGATCTCGTGTTCAAGAATTATGTGTTACTGTTCCGGAATTTCCGTATACTAGTTTTTTTTCTCAAACTCAGTTCACCACGGTGGCCATGAGGCCAAGCCAAGAATCCTATGCTTGCAGCGGGAGGATGGAATGTCCCTTAAATCAGAGGAATTGAAACTGACAGGAAAATACTCTTTGATTTTTCTGGGACTTTGAAAATTCTAGCTGCAGTTAACATTAACTCCCTTTATACAGAGTTCACATGTCTGAAACGTGTTTTTCAGGTCCTTACAAAAGACTTTCCAACCGATAAAATCTGGGCCAATTTCTTTAGAACAAGCGTTTTTAATGATTTTGAATATTTTTAAAAAATATTTTGTTTTGTTTTGTCAATTCCAACAAGCAATGACTTTTACGAGACAAGTTTTAGCCCGTTGAATAATTTAAGAAATAAAAGCAAAACAGAACGTTCATGGATTCGATCAAGGCTGAACTGCAAACTCAATCAATTTTGAAGACACTTGCTGAGAAATTTTATCAGTTTTGCAAAGCAGTGACGGAGAAATATTTATGAAAATGGCAAAATCTATTAATAAGTATTTTAAAAGTAGATGATTAAGATCTATTTTGATTGATGTTGATTTTGATTTAGCTAATTTTTTTTTTATTTGTTGATAAAACCTGATGTTGATTTTCTGCCTAATTTTAATTAATGAGCCTAACGGAAGTGTTCAGTTTTGGTTTAATATTTTTGAGATTTTGATTGATAATACCCGATGTTGATTTTGTACCAAAGTAAAAAATTCCTAATGAGGTGGTCAATTTTTGTTTTTAGTTTAGTATTTTTCCTTTTGATTCATAATACCGGATGTTTAATTAATAAAGTTAAAAGCGGTGCTATATATACGTTAGATAACATATTTACCTAAAATAGAATTTTTTATTAATTTGCATTTTTGTTCACTCTTTAAACATACCGCTAAAATACTTTTTAGACCCAGAAATGTCCCGGAAATTATAAGCCTGTATCTGGCACTCCACAGTTAAATATTTCGCGCGAATTGGATACGCTTTTTGTTCCATACCAACAGAAGAATTGAGCTCCAAAATTGTCACAGCCAGTTTTGTTATATCACTTACGAATTTATTAAGATAAGAAATTGAAAAAATAATCTACCACTTTTGGATTGCCTTTACAAAGCGCTATGCTAAAAACTTATTATTATAGATTGGTGCCTTTAAAAAACAATTTGTTAACGCCAAGGGAACTGCCTTGACAGTAGCGGCTCTAGGATTTTTCCAAGCCGGGGAAAAACTGAGATTACCGCCTCTTCAAACATTGTTGCCAGCCAGACCCCGAGAATCGCCTCCTTGATTGTTGGCTAAACGCATTGTTGAACACGATTTTATCGCTCAGAGCAAGTACCCCGGTTTGCCCCCACCCCTCGCCCTAAATCCTGCATTCCACCTAGAATCTCAGCTTTAAAAAATTGTATTATGGTAAAGCGTTTGCCATTTGCGAAGCAATATCAAAGAAGGGAAAGTTTTCAATTAATGTATGGAGTTCTCCATTCTTAGTAGAAGAAAAAACGGGAAAAACATGAGTTCATGCTCTTGAAAAGTATGTCCAATGAAGTTTCTGACATGAGTTTTGGTGCAAAATTTTACTTCATTCACCACCTTAGTTTGGAATTTTTTGGGATCTGAAACTCTTTTAAATAACTATGACGTTCTCTCATCATAATTCTATGCAACATCCAGTTGTCCTAATAAATGGTAATTTGGTACACATACTTGGTTTCATCCCCATAGTATAAGAAAAGTTCCTGTGTTTTTTCAGTGCCAATCTAAAAGCTGAAACGTTTAGAGAAAATTTGTAGGTTAATTGCTTTCTTCTTGATGAGGCTATATGCCTTGAATTTCAGTTTTGCACAAAGATCAGGAGCATAAAAAACACAATTAATTTTACTCTGTTACTACATTTAATTTGGAAGTTATTGGTAGTCCTACACCGATGCAGACACGGCGAAGCTCGCACAGAACGAATCGGACTCGAGCCCGTTGTTTTACATGAGCGTGCGTTGTCGAGGAAAGTATTTTGACATGAAAATTGGATGTAAGCAGGAATATTGATAAATTCGGATACACAATCTTTGCTAAGGTGCAAACATTTGGTCCAAAAAAGTAAGAAGACTCAGAATAAGCTATCAACCTACAAAAGGAAATTAAATTCCACATAAAACAATACTTGTAAAAAAAGGTGACTTGGTCATTATGCAAACTCTGATAATAGATCAGCAACCTAAATAAATGCCTCTACAATGTTGCATTATTGAACTTTTAAATTCACAAAAGCCAAGATTTCCCTCTATGCTCTTTCTGGATTCACAAGTCTTCGAGTAAATCATAAACATTCTGCCTTTACTTTTAGTAAAGTAGTAGTGTAATGGCTAAATCAAATTTAAAAAAAAAAGATTTATCTGTAACATCATGAAAAACTATTTTTTTTTCAGAAAATCAAAACGTGATTCAGAAAAATATCTCACAACTCTTCATTATTAAATAGCCACAAGACTTCGCCCTTTTTTAAAATGATTTGTTTTTGTAACATTGTTTTCATATAATAGGGTCGATATATCGATACTTTTTCTTCGATATATATCGAATCCGATATAAATATTTTTTTAAATATCGTTACATCGAAAATCCGATATTTTTTAAAATATCAACAACTCTAGCAACATCACCAATTAATTCCTTTAATTCTGCAAAGTAAGATAATACGATAGGTTAACCGGTATATACAACTACACACACACACCAGAGCATTTGCTGCTTATTTCGTTTTTAAGCAGTTTAAGATAGAAGGTTTTGTCGTAGACATTTCCTTCAACTTTGCATTAGGGATACCTTTACTTTTGGTGTGTCGTTTCTTTTGCTCTGTGTTTTATTTAATTACTTGTTAGTATTGATAGAGGTCTTTTATGTTTGTCCTGTGAGTTGTCATATTGCCCTAGGTTAGATATGAGCGGGTTTGTTGATGTGCGTGAGGCCCTGTAGAACGTTTTTGTTAGCTGAACAATCCTGTCCTTCAGGGTTGGAATACCTGTGGCTTTGTGCAGGTCGACTGTCGGAAACCGATTACACACATGGAGTGCGCGTCGAAGAGAACGATTTTGCATTGTCTGCAGGCGACTCAAGGCAGACTTGGAGACGTAACCCCAGGCAGGGCACGCATACTCCATAATCGGTCTGATGAGGCTGCAAAATATGGTGACCCCGGTGCTGGCTGCGAGAGAGCTGTCCCTGTTGAGGACCGGGTACAACTCCCTCATCCTGGCTGCGACTTTTAGTCTGAGGTCCTCGATGTGTTTTCTCCATGTTAGTCTGGAGTCTAGTGTTACACCGAGGTATTTGACAGTCTTCAACCAGTTGATGTCTTCACCATTTAGGCGTAGCTTTGGTGTAGGCTCCTGCCGCCGGTTCCGCTTCCCCAAGCGCCTGGTCAGCATGATTGCTTGCGTTTTGGCAGGATGAATGGTAATCCGCCATCTTCTGGCCCATGCCTCTGTTTGTTGGAGAACCTGTTGCAGCCTCCGTATGGCCGCAGCTTTGCTTCTGCAAGACGTGTAGAAGGCTGTGTCGTCTGCGTACAGCGCGGTTCTTACGTTTGGTGGTGCTGGGATGTCTGAAGTGTAGAGATTATAAAGCACAGGTCCAAGCACCGACCCTTGCGGTACCCCTGCGTTAATTGGCCGGCGTGTTGACAGGTCATTTCCGACCCTCACTCGGAAGGACCTGCCGGTGATGTAGCTCCGGGTCAGTTTCACAATCGGGCCGGGGATACCCTGGGTGTACATTTTATAGAGGAGACCGCTGTGCCATACGGAGTCGAAGGCTCGTGCTACGTCCAACAGGACGAGTGGGCAGTAGCCTCGACGGTTGAAAGTCGTCGTAGCGTGTTCGACTATGCGTAGCACTTGCTGGGTGGCGGAATGTTTCTTCTGGAAGCCGAACTGGAACTGTGGTATAATATTCTCGGATGAGATGTGGGCTTGAAGACGTTTCAGAAGAAGCCGCTCGAAGACCTTGCTCAGTGAGGGAAGCAGGCTAATTGGCCTATAGTTCTGTGGGAAGATGTCATTCTTCCCTGGCTTGGGTACGCCTACCACAGTAGCTTCTTTCCAACACCTGGGGTAGTGTTGTGTGCGGAGTATGGCGTTGAACAGTGCGGTGATGTGTTGAACCGCCGATGGTGGTAGGTTCCTGATTAGCCTGTTCCCCAGATTGTCTTTCCCGGGAGCCTTCTTTGGGTTGAGTCGAGCAATTGATCTTCTTACTTCTTCCGTCGAGATCTCCTCGAACACGTACCCGTCATCCTCAGCGGCTAAATAGCGTGCTAATCTCCTCCTGATGTTGGCGGACTCGTCTTCATCGTCATCCTGGGCTGGCCGGAACTGTTTTTCGAAGTGGTCTGCGAGGGCGTTGGCTTTATCCTCGTTGCTGTATACCAAGCCCCTTTCACCATGGAGCGGAGGCATACGCTTGCGTCGTTTGGTGAAGTGTCTGGTTGCTGACCAGAGATTTCCATCGCTTACATTGAGTGTGGCTAGGCGTGCTTCCCACTCCCTGTTACGGTGTGCCTGTAGGTCCGCTTTTAGTTCGCGCTGCAGGCGATTTAACAGACGTCTAGTTTCCGGGTGCCTGGTTTGACGCCATTCCTTGGCCACTCTGTTCTTATGCCGGATCTGTGCGAGAAGTTGTGGTGGGAGTTGCCTTGACTGTGGCCTTGTTGCTGGTGGTGGCGTGTTTGAATTAGCTGCGTCAACTATTGATGTGGAGAATTGTTTTATGGCATTCTCAATTCTTCTGTCGTCGATAGGCTGCAGGTGTTGGAGACATTCGCTGACCTCTTCGCGGAACCGCTCCCAATTTGTTCTATTGTAGTTTGGCTGATTTGGTGTAGCTGGTGTCCACTGGCCGATGTCAATGTCTATTAAGACTGGTGAGTGGTCTGAAGAGAGGTAGTTCATCGTTCGTGCAGCTACGAGTCCGTTGATACCTCGAGTTATGGCCATGTCCAGAACGTCAGGGCGATTTCCGCTCCACGGGTGATGGGTTGGTTCATCCGGCCCCCAGGTCTGCAGATTGTGTCGGATGCACAGCCGGTATAATTGGTTGCCAGCCGCGTTGGTGATGCGCGAATTCCAGGTGGGATGCTTGGCGTTGAGATCCCCTCCGATCAGGAGTTTACCCCTGATATTGAGTAATTGCCGGAAGTCATCTTCGAAAGGTGTTCTTCTAGGTGGTCTGTATACTGCAATTATGGTTACGGGCCCCGTGGTGGTCGCTATTTCAATTGCAGTGGACTCTAGTAGCTGTATAGGAGGGGTGTGGATTTCGTGATGTGGTATCCCTCTTTTCACGTAAATAGCCACTCCACCACCCGCGGTTGGTCTATCCCAGCGGTAACATTGATAGTTGGCTACATTTGCCCTGAGGCCAGGTTTGAGGTGGGTTTCGGCTACCAGACAGATGTCGATGTTCTCATCCCGCAAGAACTGCCGAAACTCACCTAGTTGTTGATGAATGCCGTCTGCATTCCATACGCAGAGAGTTAGTCCCTCTATGCGGACTCTGTCCATGATTGGGTTGGAGCATTCTGTGAGGGATCGGCTCTGTGTGCCGTCATTACCGCGGATTTGATGTCCGTTGTGAGTTGGTCAAACTTGGCAATCAGCGTAGTCAGCATTGTAAGGAGAGTTCCCACTATGTCTAGTAGGCGTTCCATTCCACCTGTGCCATTGTTCTGCGCGGGATGTTGATTAGGTAGGTGGTGGCAATGTCCTGGCTGTGTGGTCGAGTCTACCCTTGACTGGTTTGGTTCTCTTGGTGCCTGGGCTTGGCCAGTAGTTACTTCCGCGTAGGAGGTTGTCTTGCTTTTCTGGTTTGCGTTATATACAACTAAATATATATATATATATTTATTGTCATTTCATTCAACCCCCTTAATGGGGGAAGCGGGCTGGCAGCACACATGTCGTGCTCTTCAGCCAAATGATAATATGGTTTACAATAGATTTTCGTAAAGGAATGTTTACACTTTTACAAAAATAATACAGTAGATTTGAATTTAGATGTTACATGATCAGAGTTGTAGTTTTGTACAATATTTTGTTTGCTTTTCTTGCAGATTTTTGGCTAGTAGTAGGCGATTTTGATGTCATTCACAGAGTGGGGTAAATTTTTGTTCTCTTCTCTTGTTGAGGTATGGTAGGCGGTCGGTCTCTGTGCTGGGTTATAAAAGGATATTTTGGAGGTGCAGTGTTGGTGGGATCTGTTTGTAACAGGAGGGGAGATGAAGTGGTTCTTTAAGTAGGCGGTGAGTTATTGGATTTTTGTTTAGAAGGCTATTGATAGCATATTTTAGCCGGAGGGATTCTATGTGGATCAGTATGTGAGGAAAACGCATTCTGGTATAAAGCTGTTGGGTAGGAGAAGGTAGTCTTATTCGGTAGGCGATTCGGAGGGCGTGGCGTTCTATTATTTGGAGTCTATTGTAGAAGTGATCAGGGGCGGAGAGCCATGAGAGGTGACCATAAGTTAGGATGGGGCGAAGAAATGCTTTGTATGTATTTATGATGACCTGGCTATGTAGTCCCCAGGATGTTCCAGTAAGTAATTTTAAAAGGTTTAGGCGGGTTTGGGCTTTGGAGTTGATGGTTCTAAGATGAGGTGTCCATGTAAGATGTCGGTCGAGGGTGATTCCTAGGTATGTAACTGTGGGTTGTAGCTGGATGGGATGATTGTATATGGTTATGTTAAAATCAGCGAGCCTGTATCTTTTACTAGTTTTTCCAAAAATAATGGCTTGTGTTTTATTGGGATTAATTATTAGTCGCCAGCGGTTGCACCATTTAACAAAGCAGTCTAGTATGATCTGTAGGGCTTTCTCCGACTGTTGAAGGGTTTTATGAACGGCGAGGTAGGCGGTGTCATCGGCGTACTTAAGGATATATGTAGGTGGTGCGGGAATGGGTATATCGGTTATGTACATGATGTATAAGAGGGGCGACAGGACAGACCCTTGGGGGACACCTGCGGTCATGGTGAAGATGCGGGAGAGAATGTTGTTTATGGAAACGAAAGAGGTACGGTTGGTGAGGAAGGAAGCTATTGTGCGAATGTAGGTGATAGGAAGGGCGAAGGTTTGCAATTTGAAAATGAGGCCAGCGTGCCATACTCGATCAAAAGCCTTTTCAATATCTAATAGTATAAGTATTGCTGATCTGTGGGTGTTGATGTGGGTGGTCAGAAGGTGCATAAGTCTGAGGAGTTGATCTTGGGTCGATAGGTTTGGACGGAAGCCACACTGGGCGGGGGATAGGAGAGAGTGTTGTGATAGATGTTTGTGGATACGTCGTGATAGTATGGTTTCAAATGTTTTGCTGAAGACGGAGGTGAGGCTGATGGGGCGGTATGAGTTCGGATCTGATGTGGGTTTGTTAGGTTTGGGGAACATAAGGATTTTTGAAGATTTCCATTTTGGGGGATAGATGCCAGAGTATAGTACGTTTGTATATAGATGAGCTAGAAGTTGATGGAAAGAGCGGGGTGCTTCTTTAATGTGGCGATAAGTGATTGAATCTGGGCCCGGGGCAGTATTTTTCTTCGTGCTGAGGACGGATAGGATGTCATTAGCTGTGATAGGCGTGTTAAGTCCAGTACGGCTGACGGTTTGAATGTAGTTGAAGTCGGGTAGGAGGGGAGGTGATGTAGGGTTGGCACGCTGTTCGATGATATGGGAGTCTGAGTAGTCGAATTTGGGGTCGTTTGGGACAGTGTGGATGGTTTCAAGTAGGTTGGCGAAGAGGTTGGCTTTTTGAATGTTGTCGGGGACAGGAAGGTTGTTGTGGAGAAGGGGGTAGTTGGGGGCGGGTTTGAGACCAGTTAAGCGGCGGAAGGTGGACCAGTATTGGGAGGAGTTTTGCGAATATTTTTGGCTTAGTTGGTTGCAGGTGTCCCTCCATGTGCGTCTTTTCTGAGCGGCGATACAGTTGCGGACTGTTCGCTGGAGTTGTCGGTGGAGGGTGAGTAGCTGACGGTCATGGGTTCTTAGGTAGGTGCGGAAGAGGCGACGTGAGATATGAAGAAGTTGAAGGGCTCGTCTGGATAGTGATGGTTTGTGAGGGGTGATAGGAGTCAAGGGGATATGAGCGGCAGTAGCGTCTGTGATTGTACGTTGGAGGTATTCGGCGGTTGTAAGTAGGCTGTCTGCGTCTATGATATTTGGGTTATCTGTCGCTATCTGGTCGTCTATGTATTTCCTGTAGTCTTTCCAGTTGGTTTTATTGTAGTTTTGAATATATTTATGGGGTGTGGGGTTGGGTGGGTGTGGGGTGTGGGGGGCATTGTACTGGATGGAAAGCATAATGGGGAGGTGATCACTGCCGATTGGATCGAGGACATGAAGGGTGGAGCGGGTTAGTATATTGGGAGAAGCTATAACTACGTCAGGGGTTGTGTTTGATTCGGGACGTGTGGGTAATGGGATTTTAATGATGTCACCTCTCATGGCGGTTAGGATGTTATGAAATTGATGAAGTTCTTGCTGGGTGCGGCTATAGATATTGATATCTGCCATGATGATGTATGAGCTGTAATGTTTATCTATATATGATATAAAATTTAAAGGGAGGGGAACACCGGGTCGAATGTATATGGTGACAAGGGTGACTGTGAGGGATTTGAGAAAGACTGTGGCAATGATATGTTCAGATGGATGGTTGAGTGGTGGGTGTATTTTGATGGGGATATGATGCTTATAGCCAATGGCCACTCCCCCGCGTGCTACAGGCGCTGGGTTGTCGGTTCGGGTGAGCTGGTAGGGTGACATACGGATGTGATGGTGGGGTTGGAGGAAGGTTTCATTGAGCATAAAGCAATGGATGTCGTGTGTAGCGAGGGTATGCAGGAGGAGGTTTTTGTTCGTTGGGAGTGATCGGATATTATTGAAAAGTATATTGTGGGAAAGTGGCATATTAGGAATAGTTCTAGTTGCTGGAGTTGGTGGGTTTAGACGAGGGTTTCTAGGGGCAGAAACTGGAAGTGGGCGTTATTGTGAGAGTAGGTGGCGTTTATTTGTATTCCAAATACTGCTTTTGCTGCAATTGAAATTTGCGCCAGGGTGTGTTCACGGGAGAAGGGATTTAGGTTTTGTAATGTGATTGTCATGAATCTTAGGATATCTTCTATGGTCGGTGGAGGACGGATGGAGTTGGTGGGTGGTGTGGGAGGATCAATGGGTCGGAGGGGTACTGTGAGTTCTGCTTTGGTAGGCGCTGGCTTTGATTTGCATTTAATGGAATAGGTAGGATGGTTTTGGTCACAAGTATTGCAGGTGGGAGTTTTCTGAAGGTTTGGGCAAGCTTTTAAAAAGTGGTTCTCTTTGCAGTGTGGACAGATAGGGGTGTTCTTGCAGTTTGCCGTTAGGTGGTCATTGTATTGTAGACAACGTGCACACAGTGTGGGTTGGGGGGAAGGGGTTTTTGATGGTTCCACTCTATGTTTTTGATGGTAGATTATGGCTCCATTTCTAAGCAGTTGATCAATTGTTGATGCGTCTTCAGTTAGTACTCTGATCATGTAAGTGGGTCCTAAGCTGTTCTTGATTCGGAGAGCTTTTCGAACATGTAATTCGTCGTTCGAGTTGAGTTCGGCGACTACCTCTTCTTCAGTTATTGTTGGCTCTACTCCTCGGATGACGGCTGTGAGTGTAGGTGGTCTTCTAGGTGGGGTTGGTTGTTTTGGTGGGGATGAGGTGACAGTTGTTAAGTTGGCGTTGTCGCCAAATGAAGATAGTCCAATTTTGTTTTTAATTAATTTGGGGAAGTCTGGTTCATTACTCTTGATGATCATACCGTTTTTAGTGGGGATAAGTTGATGGATAGAAATGTTGGGTATATGTCGTTTGATAAATTTGCTTAGGGTTTTACTGTTCATATATTCAGGGAAGGTCCCTTTTAGTAGGTATGTATGAATAGTCTGTGACGTGGATGGAGGTGATGATGAAGTGTCCATAACTTCGTATGCGGTTGTTGCACTATTGGATAAGGAGGTTTGTGGCGATGGTAATGAGCCACTTTTGATCTGTTCGTAGGGTTTTGCATTATTTCTGGCAGTTTGAAGATAGCTGGTGCCACGTGGTGGTTTCTGAACTATCTGTGGAAGATTTTGATGAATGCCTTCAGATGCAGCGGGGCAGATGATTGATGAGGAGGTGGTGGTGGTGGTGCTGATGGTGGTTGTAGTAATAACTGAAGATGTAGCCATGGTGTAGAAGTGGGGGCTAGTAGTGACAGTGGGTGGAAGGATGGTTGGGTTGGTGTCTGAAAGGTCCATAGCGTTACCGTACATTGGTGTGTCCGGTGGATGTGCAGCAGTTGGGGAGCAGGCGTTACCAGTTGGCAGGCGAAGTCGGTGAGCAGGCGAAGTCGGTGAGCAGGCGAAGTCGGTGAGCAGGCGAAGTCGGTGAGCAGGCGAAGTCCGTGGGCACGCGAAGTCCGTGGGCACGCGAAGTCCGTGGGCACGCGAAGTCAGTAGGCAGGCGAAGCCCGAGGGCACGTAAAGCCCGAGGGCAGGCGAAGTCCGATGTCAGGCGAAGTCCGAGGTCAGGCAGAGTCCGTGGGCAGGAGGGTGTCCGCCGGTAAGCGAAATCCGTTGGCCGGCAGGAGGCAACTTTTGCCTCAGATGTGTAAAACACACTACGGAAAACCTAGTCTTTTTCCGTGACGTCTCACAATACGTAATTCACTAATTGTTCTAGATAACAGTCTGACAACTACGAATGTGTCACAACAATAACGAATAAACAATAAATTCTCACAACAATATCAACAACGATGCGCATATGTTTTAGATCAATGAATGTACAACTAAAAAACCTTGGAATTTTTTATATTGTTAAATTAATCATTTCAGCTGCGAGAAGTAACGTATATTTAACAACAGTCTCTTTCACTAACCCGATTTACATGAAATTAACAGCACGATTGTTCATACGGTTTCAAACAATATATATCAACAATCTTCGTAGCCCGTTAGTAATGTCTGATCTAGCGGCAATTTCCTTGTACAACAATTTCTTTTCCTTTTCCAATGAACTTATACCCGTTATTAATTTCAACTTTAAATTCTATTAGAGTTTTTGGTAAATTATTCATCATTTTTCTTGATAACTTATTCCAATCCCTGATCCCTTTGCCTACGAAAGAAAATCTTCGTACACCCTTAAGCCTGAAAATAAGTGCCAATTTGTGGTCATGATCATTTTTTCCCTTCCATACATTACTCCTAATTCTACCACCTATATCTTTCCACGCCTCATCACCAATATATCTTCACCCTTCTCCTGTCTTCCACGAATCCCAATCCAGCTCCTTTATCACATCCCTTATGTTCTGAAGAGACATATGTAGCAGGCCTTCTTTGCAAACCTCTCCAACTTCTGTATATACCCAAAACGTGGGTACCATACTACACTACCATATTCAAGCAACGGTCGGACCAGCGTTTTGTAACCCAATTCCCTAACTCGAATGTTATACCTAGGGATTTATATTTCAAGTCTTCAACAAGAAATCCATTTACCACCTTATAAGCAAATCAATCTTAATTTTTTTTATCTGTCTACCTAATTAGTTGACTCTTCTTTGCATTTAACTTCATCTCATGTTAACATACTCAGCTAGGTATCCAGTCCAGATCACCCTGCAGCTGTTCACAGTTTTCTACCGTTTTGATCCTGTTATATAACATTGTATCATCTGTAAACAACCTAACTTCTTCTTCATGATCCCATAAAATGGGGGGGGGGAGAGAATATTGCCCTTTATATTTCTATACAGCCACCCAAGATTATGGTTTTTAATTTTTTTCAATATAATATTTGATTTTAGGGCATATCGCGACCAAATTACAGGGTGATTCAAAATAACGTGGAAAAAATAACATGGTAGATCAGTCATACAATAAGAATAAAAAATCGCCATAGGAACAGAGGGTCGCAACTGCGATCTGGAGCCGCTACAGGGCGTCTAAAATAATACTGACACAAAGAGAAGAAACAAAACCATTACAGATCATTTTATTGATAGTTATAATTACTCACTCACATGCGACTAATGCAAGCAAAATGTTAAGCCTACAGCAGATGCTCAAAGTTTTTGGCAGATGCATCGAGACAAGCCCGGCATCTCCGATGCATGGAACGGCGCACCTTCTCAAAGATACCAGGTGTATCTCGAACACATCCGGCTGCCGCAACGATTCTTCCTACCAAGTCTTCCGGCGTTTCAACACAAATCCTTTTAAAAATCCCCACAAGAAAAAATCCAAGAGAGAGAGGTCTGGTGATCGTGGTGGCCATGTGATTGGTCCACCGCGACCAATCCACTATACAGGCGTTGGCGACCCTCCGTTCCTATGCGATTTTTGATCCTTATTGTATGACAGATCTATCATGTAATCTTGTTCACGTTTTTTGAATCACCCTGTAGAAGACAAAGATATTAGTAGCCAGAGCAGACAAACAAAAGACGGGTTCGCTCACAGTGTCGTAGATGAGAGGTTACGCTCTGGCCTCCTTCTGGTTGCTTCGGCACAGAACAAAGGACGCGAGCGGACAACAAATCCCGGGCCGATAGGCACTTTTTCTTACAGGAGGTTGTGCAACTAGCATAAATATGTTCCGTTCCATGTACTGTATGCTTTATTCGAAATAAAGTATTTTCACATGCTTGATTGGCAGGAAAAACTAGAAAGTATAAACCTTTCAAAGAAGAAGGAAAATACAGACTCAAGCATATTAAGGACCTATACCAACAACCGCAGAGCAATACCGCAGCCATGAGAAAAAGAAGTTTAATGTTCTGTGGTCTTTTTTTTATCTGCTTAACGTCTCTCTAACAGCGAGGTCTTTAGATTTGGGAAAGGATGGGGGGGAGGGGGGGCGGCAAGGAATGGGAAGGAATTCGGCCATGGCCTTTTTTGAAGGAAGCATGCCGGCATTTGCCTGGAGTGCTTTGGGAAACCATGGAATACCCAAATCTGGATGCCCGGACGGGGATTCGAACCGCCGTTCTCCCGAATGCGAGGCCATTACACCACCACGATCGGTTTCTGTAGTCACATAGTTCGGATGCGCAATCATAGACTCGCGTCCAAAATCTTCAACATCATCTCTAGAGGGAAAGCGACTAATGAAAAAATTGACAAGGCTAATTAGAAATTATGTCGGTCAACTGGAAATTGACTCCAATGACAATTACAACAGGGATAAGTACAAAATGTTAATTAAAGTATCTGATTCTCTCCAGACACTCTTCTTGGACAACGTATCTCAACGCACAACTGTAGAAGTTTGGCGTGTGAAAAAATGAAACCACTAAAGTTTATGAATTTGCCTTGAATTTTTTAAATTGCTGAAAATAAATCAAACATCTTGGTTAAAAAATTTAATAATAATGCAAAGTCAGAATGGAACCTGAAGGTCTTTTCGTTGAGCCAGCACGGAAATAGATTTAACATCAACACGCGCCGACGATTTACTGTAGAGATCTGAAGCCTAATCACCAAAATGCATTCGAAGGATCAAAGGCGCCGCAAATGCAGAGCGCTTCACGGTGACAGTGCGGAACCGTTCTTGATGTTGGTGTGAGCGAAGAATTTACGGCGTTAAGACGTCCAGAATCTGAGAGGAGATACGAAACTGCGAGGTACAGTACATCTGACTTGAAATATCACGCTATACTAGACACAAGGAATTATTTCAAGCAAAGAATGGTTTAAAAAATAAGAAGAGATAAAAACATTAAAGATGCATAGTCAAATTAGTAGACCCTATTGTAGTGGAGTATTAAATATTTCTTTGTTCTGTTCAAAACTGACAATATTGTATAGAATTTGTATTGAAATTAACAGCTAATATTTGTTTTCGAACTTTATAGCTCGTCAACGTCGAGATCATTAGGGTCGAGAAAGGATATTTGAAGGGTAAGGAACGGGAAGGAATTCGTCCGTAGTAGCATTTTGTCGAAACCACCCCAGCATTCACCCGCTGTATTTTAGGGGAACCATGAAGAATCGAGATCTGGGTGGACGATCGGGGAATCGAACCTACGCCCTCCCGGATGTGATGTTATATGACAATTACTCCGCGATTTATTTCAAAGTGGATGGTGGAGAGTGCGTTGCACGTATCCTAATGTGTGAACGTTTATGCGTGCGAAGGGTAGGAGCGTCCATGGAGTATCTTGAAGAATCATTTCGTCGATCTTGGAAAACCCGGATCAGGATGGACGGAAAGTTTTATTGGGGCCTACTCCCGTCGGATTATAAGTTTTCTCTTTGTACTTCGTATTTCGTTCTCTAATCGCTCGTGGGAAAAATGAGTATAGAAAAGAAATGGTTGTGGGTAGTCTCGTCTCTCTGATCGGCTATTCACTAACGATCTGTTGTCCAGTACACATGGATGCACGCCTGAAGAAGACGGTGGAGTTAGCCGTCGACATATCATGTTCTTTTTTTTTCGAACACAATTGTGCGGTACACCCGTCAAGCTTTCATTGCAATCATACTCCCGAAAAGTCTTCGTTCTTTAAAATCAATAATTTTTATTTCTTATTTTAATTTCTGGTCATGTTTCTGCACAAACCAGTGATGTTGTACGACAATTTTCTGTGCTCCAAAGGGAATTTCTAAGCGCGCTCCTCTGGAAGTAATTTGTCCATAGTTGCTAGAAGTTAGACAGTGGTACTAGAAATGTTTGATACACTGAGTTGAAATAATACATTTTTTAATACAGAAATAATAATAATAAGTGTGTATATGTTAGTAGATCGTCTCTATAGCAACAGTTATGAAGACTATACGTAATGACGTACTGAGTTTTCGGATATGTTTATCAGAGTGGCGTTATTTATACCCCTTTCAACAGAAATAATTTGAAGAAACCACCTGTTGACTAGATGAAAACAATGTTTTGTGAGTATTTTTTTTAAATCTGACAATTCACTGAAGTATAGAATTTGATTATATCCCATAAATTTCTTTGATTCTTCACCCGGTATTGTTTATTGTTAAAATGTGATTGAAGAATGCGATTTGAATTTAAATTAACTCAAAATATTAAGATTATTATTAAGTCTTACAATGTGCCGTATGTCAAATTATAACCGAACATACTTTACGTCAGGTAATAGCTCATTGTTTTGTCTCGTATCATGTTCTTAGTGAAAATTTAATTTAATTTAATTGCAATGGAACACAGGCTCCGGTGGCAATTTCCCTACATACCCTTCTTCCCCCTATCCTGCACCCACCTACATTTGCCCTCTACAAATTTTATCTTTAAATTCTTTCAAAGTGTTCGGTAAATTATTCATTATTTCTCTTGGTAACTCATTCCAATCCCTGACACCCTTACCTAAAAAAGAGAATCTTCCCACACCCTTGTGCCTGAAATCCAGTGCCAGCTTGTGCTCATGGTCATCTTTTCCTTTATCATACTCATCTAAGCTTGACGTCCATTGGGAAATCTCTGTTAGTATCCTGAGAAATGAAGCCTTCTCCCATTTCTTATTCGGTGAAAGTGGAACATGCTTGTCGCCATCTCGCCTAGTCAAAAACAATAATCAGGGCAGCCCTTTCGTTATTTTCTATGTGTTGATCTGCTCTGATTACAATGCCTGAGTATATAACTGTAATGCTTTATTCCGGATGGCAAAACTGGCAGGTTTTACAAGTAATGATAAAACCACTTTTAATTAGTACGGGCAAATCAGTAATAAATATCAAAAAATAATATTTATAGAACCAAAAGTAACATAGTTTCGATAACATGTTATACGTCAGTGGTTCCCAACGGGGACATTACCGCCCACCTGTGGTTGTCGAAGAGATCACAGGGTACGTTTGTGATCAGGCGGGCGTTCACGACAATTCCGTCCCCCCTCCCCCCCCTCCCCACCCCCCGCTTTCCAGCATTATACCCGGCTTTAAGGGCTGCATCAAAAAAAGTTTTTAATTGCATTCAGATGATCATATGTAGCCAAAAGATGATTTAGCGTAATCTGCAATTAATTTGCTAGGGGGGGGGGAAATAGACAATAGTCGAACGCAGCGATTTAAGATAGTTGAAGATAAATAAGGCATAAAATATGGAAAAATTAGTGCCATTACACCGAGCTCAGGCCTCTAATTAATAGAGTTTCTTCATAATCTGTACATGTTAGTCGAACTGTGAAAATAGGCTACACCAATGTTATTTATATGTTTTCATGTTGTAATTTTAGAAATGTGTCCTTGTTTTCTGTATATGATGTACACTTCACCAAAGGGTGTCGCCATCGAATCACTCTTTCAAACAGTGGGCTACAAACCAAAAACGCTGGAGCACAATGAATTACATTAAAACACAAAACCGAGCGTGGTGGGTGAACGGTTAACGTTCTGGCCTCGCATTCGGGAGGACGTGGGTTCGAATCCCCGTCCTGGCATTTAGATTTGGGTTTTCCATGGTTTCCCCAAATCACTCCAGGTGAATGCTGGGATGCTTCCTTCAAAAAGGCCATGGCCGAATTCCTTCCCATTCCTTGTCCCCAGTCCCATCCCGCCTCTAATGACCTTAGCCGTCGACGAGGCGTAAAGCCGTAAGCAAAAATAATATATATGACACAAAGGGGACTCAGTTGTTCTTTTTTCTGAAAAGGGGGCAATGAGTAATTTTTTGTACGAAAAGACGGCGGTGAGAATTTTTTTATCGAAAAGGGGGCGGTGAGTACTTTGTTTTCAAAAAAGGGGTGGTGAGTACTTTTTTCGAGAAGGGGGCGATGAGCAATTTAAAAAAAAAAAAAGAAGCGGTGATTAATTTTTTTTTTTTTTTTTTGAAATGGAGGCGATGAGAAATTATTTGTCCGAAAAGAGGGTGGTATTTTTTTCGAAAAGGGTGTGATGATTTATTTGTTTTCGAAAAGGGGGCGGTGATCAGTTCTTTCGAAAAGGGGGCGGTGAGTAATTTTTCTGTTGAAAAGGGAGCGGTGAGTAATGTTTTCGAAATGGAGGCGATGAGTAACTTTTTGTTGGAAAAGAGGGCGGTATTTTTTTCGAAAAAGGTGCGGTGAATTATTTGTTCTCGAAAAAGGGGTGGTGAGTACTTTTTGCGACAAAGGGGTGGTGAGCAATTTTTTTTAGAGGGAGCGGTGAGTAATTTTTTTTTTTAAAATGGAGGCGATGAGTAACTATTTGTTCGAAAAGAGGGCGGTATGTTTTTCGAAAAGGGTGCGGTGAATCATTTGTTTTCGAAAAGGGGGCGGTGACTAATTTTTTTCGAAAAGGGGGCGGTGAGTAATGTTTTCGAATTGGAGGCGATGAATAACTTTTTGTTCGAAAATAGGGCTGTATTTGTTCTAAAAGTTGGCGGTGAGTAGGTTTTTATTCGTAAAGGTGGAGGTGGCGGGGAGTAAATTGCTTTCGAAAAGGGAGTGGTAGCCAGAGAAAAATTGGAACCTATGTTGTACACGAACCGGAAACGCTAAACTGAACTGTATCGTTGATAAATTTTTCTTCCATCAATAAGGCGAGCTGTTAAACTGAAATTTGAAAAATATTCTACGTCATTTATTCTGCACTATATTCTTCGAATAATAATTGCACTGTACACTAATGACGGTCAAGATAAAATCTGAATGGATTCATAAACCCAGCTTTAATTGCGGTATGGCTCCCAGTACTTTTTAAGCAGTAGCTACGGGTAATACTAACTATAGTCCGTTCACTTAACAGAGGCGGTCCAAGGTCAGTATACTCTATCCCCACTTCACTGCCCTTACTCCTACAAATGGAGGGAAATTTATCACTTCTCTAGCTGCTCGCAGCGGTCAGCACGGGAGGTATGAATGGAAGGGGTAGTGAGGTGAGGAGCGGAGCCAGGGGAACATGACCTTCAACCGCCAGTTCGGAGTGAACAGGGTATAAGCAGTAATGGATCAGCTCACCTGTGGAAGGCGTAGCGGTACCTCTTGTCGTCGACAGGCACGAAGTCCATCATGAGCATGTAGTCTGCACAAGGGTCCAGCCCGAACAGGCGCACCTGGAATGTCGGGAACATCCGCCTGCAACAAACACACGCCACAGGTACCTTCAGTCGTCACTGATGATACCGCAGGAAAACATAATTGATACAGTATATCACTGTTCCTTTTTCTCCATCACTGCAGAAACTCAGTGTGTAAACTTCATTAGTGCGGATCAGACTTTATATTCTGAAATCGTATCTCTTCTTCTATGACACCTTGTACGTGTCTGGGCGTAGGCCATCACCACGGGGGATTATTAGCCCTCCAGGGGAACATTTGGCAAGACGAACTGGGAGGTTTCCCGTTGTCTTACGCAGTGTAATATTCCTGAGGGTGGATCACTGTGATAGTGTGCGTGTCGTATGAAATGAGGAATGAAGAAGGTTGAGAATGAAACCCGCTGCTTGCCCATCCAGGCCTACTCTTCCTAAAGACAAAATGGCGGCCGCCTGGCTTAACGTCCTCCATTCGACCTGAACCAACGGAGCGTGCTTCACAAGTTTCAGAAAATGAGTTAGACGACTGATATTAATGAATATAACCTTCAATTCGAAATAATTACAATTCCATATAGCATGATGCGGTATCCCGGCAGTAATTTCTGCTACTATAAGAAACCTGCAATTAAACTGATATCCGTTTTCAGAAACTTATCTTAATTTTTCAGCTTTTTTTTACATAAAATCAAAATGTAATAATACCGTATTTTACTTACTATTACTATTACTCCACGATTCACTAAAAGTGTGTGGCGGAGGGTGCATTGCACCTCTCCGGAAAGGTGATGCTTTGGAAGGGATATACGGGATATGGCAGGAGGCACCCATGGACTTTTGTTAGAACCATCCCAGCATTCGCCTGGAGTGATCTAGGGAAACCATGGAAACCCAGATCAGGATGGCCGGAGTGCTTTATCGAAAGCTACTCTTGTCAGATTTTATGTTTACTCGCCCGGTAAATCCTTTCTATTCCACTCCCTAATATTTCGTGGAAAAAAATGAGTAAAGAAATTAATCGGTTCTCTGGCCCTGATTTCTCTTACCTTATTTTCGCGGTCATTCCAAGATATGAATGTTGCTGGTAGCAATATTTGTTTACTGTCCATTCCGAAATTCGTCAGTCGAGAATTTTCAATTAGCTTCTGTCGAGAGCACGCCTTCGGTGCTCCAGGTCTTCCCACCTAACTCCTTCATCATCGCACTTACGCTTTCCCTCCAACTATATACACCTGTCACGATCGGGCGGCTCTTCTTTGGACCATCTCTTATGCCTCCATTAATCCATTTTGATGGGGACCCCATACAGAGCAACAATATTCTAATTGACGCCGCACTAGTGACTTGTATGCAATCGATTAAGCTTCCGGAGCGCATTGTTTTAAATTACGAACCTAGCAATCGAAGCATACGATTTGCCTTCCCAATTACATTCTCGATATGCTCATTCTACGACAAATTATAACGAATTGTTACCGCTAGGTATTTAGTGGAATCTACCGTTCTAAGGACAGTAACCATTAATTGTATATTCAGTGCTAAATGGTGTCACCTTTTTACTTACACACATGACTTGGCACTTTTCAGCGTTTAAACTCCAACTGCCAATATTTACACCACGTAATTATTTTCATATATCGTCTTTAACAAAGCACAGTCGTCCTGGGTTTTGATTTCAGGTTAAATAATAGCATCATCGGCAAATAATCTTTTCATCCTCCTTATTATGTGGCACAAGATCATTAATGTATTAAACAGAAGAATTGTGTTCAACGAAACTGGATTTTATTCTCGCAGTCGTATTACTAAAACTCAATATATAAATTTATTCTATGTGTGGTATCAGCGATGTATTTAAATGTAACTACGTTTCCTATTCACAATGGATGATACTATATTTAGATCGACAACCGTTTCGTTTCTACTTAAATACATTAAACTTTCCAATTATCAAAATTAATTTATGATTAATCTTATATATATATAAAAATAGACGTGTTTTTTCCTATATTTCACTTTTCAGCACCACTACCTTGCACAGATCACTGATGTTTGTTGGTGGAAGTAGCATGGAGTTTCCTGTCGTGCACAACGTTGGCCGAATGCCGATAGCTGTGGGGATGTGGGAGATATAATGATTAAAGTTGGTCAGTGCAGGGCGTTTTCATATTTCGACCAAAAATTCGTATCTCCGTATACTTCTCTTTCCTGCCACAACTACATAACATAGACCTTTGGTATTTGTGTGTGGTAGTAGAATCGTCTTTCCTGTCGTGCACTATGGTTGTTAGATGTCGGTAGCTATGGGGGTGTGGGAGATATGGGGGTTGAAAGTGGTCGACCTGTGGCAATTTCATACTTCTGCCAAAGACAAAAGTGTCATGGTGTATCACTTTTCAGCGAAAACTATAGATCACAGATAACTGGTTTGTGTGTAGTAGTAGCACAGAGTCACCTTTCGATCACAACAGCGGCCGATTTTCAGAAACTGTGGTACTGTGGTAGATATGGTGGTTGTAAGTGGCCGACCAAGGATATTTCGTATTTCGACTTCTCCGCATATGTCACTTTTCTACCACAACTACATAGCACAGAGCATTGGTGTTTGTGTTTGGTAGTAGAATCGTATCACATGTAGTGCACTATGGTTGTTAGATGTCGGTAGCTATGGGGGTGTGGGAGATATGGGGGTTGAAAGTGATCGACCTGTGGCAATTTCATACATCTGCCAAAGACAAAAGTGTCATGGTGTATCACTTTCAGTGAAATCTATAGATCACAGATAACTGGCGTTTGTGTGTAGTAGTAGCACAGAGTCACCTTTCGATCACAACAGCGGCCGAATTTCAGGAAACTGTGGTTACTGTGTAGATATGGTGGTTGTAAGTGGCCGACCAAGGATATTTTCGTAATTTCGACTGTCTCCGCATATGTCACTTTTCTGCCCAACTACATAGCATAGAACATTGGTGTTTGTGTTGGTAGTAGAATCGTATCTCATGTAGTGCACTATGGTTGTTAGATGTCGGTAGCTATGGGGGTGTGGGAGATATGGGGGTTGAAAGTGATCGACCTGTGGCAATTTCATACTTCTGCCAAAGACAAAAGTGTCATGGTGTATCACTTTTCAGCGAAAACTATAGATCACAGATAACTGGTGTTTGTGTGTAGTAGTAGCACAGAGTCACCTTTCGATCACAACAGCGGCCGATTTCAGAAACTGTGGTACTGTGGTAGATATGGTGGTTGTAAGTGGCCGACCAAGGATATTTTCGTATTTCGACTGTCTCCGCATATGTCACTTTTCTGCCACAACTACATAGCATAGAGCATTGGTGTTTGTGTTTGGTAGTAGAATCGTATCTCATGTAGTGCACTATGGTTGTTAGATGTCGGTAGCTATGGGGGTGTGGAGATATGGGGGTTGAAAGTGATCGACCTGTGGCAATTTCATACTTCTGCCAAAGACAAAAGTGTCATGGTGTATCACTTTTCAGCGAAAACTATAGATCACAGATAACTGGCGTTTGTGTGTAGTAGTAGCACAGAGTCACCTTTCGATCACAACAGCGGCCGAATTTCAGAAACTGTGTTACTGTGGTAGATATGGTGGTTGTAAGTGGCCGACCAAGGATATTTTCGTATTTCGACTGTCTCCGCATATGTCACTTTTCTGCCACAACTACATAGCATAGAGCATTGGTGTTTGTGTTTGGTAGTAGAATCGTATCTCATGTAGTGCACTATGGTTGTTAGATGTCGGTAGCTATGGGGGTGTGGGAGATATGGGGGTTGAAAGTGATCGACCTGTGGCAATTTCATACTTCTGCCAAAGACAAAAGTGTCATGGTGTATCACTTTTCAGCGAAAACTATAGATCACAGATAACTGGCGTTTGTGTGTAGTAGTAGCACAGAGTCACCTTTCGATCACAACAGCGGCCGATTTCAGAAACTGTGTTACTGTGGTAGATATGGTGGTTGTAAGTGGCCGACCAAGGATATTTTCGTATTTCGACTGTCTCCGCATATGTCACTTTTCTGCCACAACTACATAGCATAGAGCATTGGTGTTTGTGTTTGGTAGTAGAATCGTATCTCATGTAGTGCACTATGGTTGTTAGATGTCGGTAGCTATGGGGGTGTGGGAGATATGGGGGTTGAAAGTGATCGACCTGTGGCAATTTCATACTTCTGCCAAAGACAAAAGTGTCATGGTGTATCACTTTTCAGCGAAAACTATAGATCACAGATAACTGGCGTTTGTGTGTAGTAGTAGCACAGAGTCACCTTTCGATCACAACAGCGGCCGAATTTCAGAAACTGTGTTACTGTGGTAGATATGGTGGTTGTAAGTGGCCGACCAAGGATATTTTCGTATTTCGACTGTCTCCGCATATGTCACTTTTCTGCCACAACTACATAGCATAGAGCATTGGTGTTTGTGTTTGGTAGTAGAATCGTATCTCATGTAGTGCACTATGGTTGTTAGATGTCGGTAGCTATGGGGGTGTGGGAGATATGGGGGTTGAAAGTGATCGACCTGTGGCAATTTCATACTTCTGCCAAAGACAAAAGTGTCATGGTGTATCACTTTTCAGCGAAAACTATAGATCACAGATAACTGGCGTTTGTGTGTAGTAGTAGCACAGAGTCACCTTTCGATCACAACAGCGGCCGATTTCAGAAACTGTGGTACTGTGGTAGATATGGTGGTTGTAAGTGGCCGACCAAGGATATTTTCGTATTTCGACTGTCTCCGCATATGTCACTTTTCTGCCACAACTACATAGCATAGAGCATTGGTGTTTGTTTTGGTAGTAGAATCGTATCTCATGTAGTGCACTATGGTTGTTAGATGTCGGTAGCTATGGGGGTGTGGGAGAAATGGGGGATAAAATGGTCGACCTGCGGCAATTTCATATTTCTGCCAAAGACGCATGTGTCACGTTGTATCACTTTTAAGTGAAAACTATCAATCGCAGATTACCGGCGTTTTTGTGTGGTAGTAACACAGAGTCACCCATCGATCACAACGTTGGCCGAAATTCGGTAACTGTGGGAGTGTGTGAGATATGGTGTTCGAAATTGGTCGATCATGAATATTTTCGTATTTCATCCAAAGACTTGTGTGTATCCGTAAATTTTACTTTGCTGCCGGAACTACATAGCGCAGAAGACTGGTATTTGTGTGTGGTAATAGTATCGAGTCTCCCATCGTGCACTATGGTGGTTAGATGTCTACAGCTGTCAATATGAATACTTTACAATCACGAACGAAGTTGTGGGTACCAGCTATTATATTATAAATGTGGAAGTAAGTTTCTGTCTTTTTGTTACGTTTTGACGACTAAATGGCTATATCAATATTGATGGAATTTAACAATGAAATAGTGTAGGAAGGACACAGGACATTTTTTCGGCATGAATAACAGTTTTAGTCACGAAATTTTAAGAACTTATCGAATGATGAAAGACAGACAGATTCGTGTGTTAGTCTGTAATGTTACGTTGGTTGCTCAGTCACGCAATCTGTTAGTGTTTGATTTATTAATAAATTTCGATAAGAAACAAAACTTATTATTTAGTATAGAAGTCAATTTGCTCTGCACTGTACTATTCATTTGTGTCTGTATAAAAGTTTCTGGCACCAATTTGTCTTCCTTTTTGACATGCCTTACGGACGTAAACCTGGCCTAAGGTGCAGGTCTAGAAGACAATGTGCTGCTATTAGATTATAAGATTCAGATGCTCATGTTGAATAAAGAAGAAAAAACCAAGCTGAAATAAAGCTGCCATCAGTTAACCCCCCCCCCCCCACACACACACACACATCCCCGCACCTTCGCTTACTTTTCTGTTTTTAAATATGTTGTAAATTGATTCTCTTCATGAGACAGATTAGATGATAGGATGATATAATGATGGCTTTCCATCATATTATGTCGACTCGGTGTTGTTTGGGACAAATCTTACGTTACTAACAGTTTTCTATATCCAATTCTGGAATTGAAACTCCAAGTCCACGCGTACGAAGTCGCGGTAACAGCTAGTATGGTATAATTTACATTGTAATGTGTTATGCAAACCGTACTCAACAGGCAGTTTTCACTTAACGTTTTGGCGAGTCTTGTAACAGACCAATACTTGGTGCCAGGGCGGAGAATTGGAATCTCCTCCGAACAACAAACCTTTTTACCTAAGATCTAGAGTAAGTTGAAATATACCACTCCAAATTACGCAAGGTATTGCTAAGGGGAACTACATTGTGTTTTACGCTGAACATTTCGTCAGTATAGGTATCAAGAAGACTAGGTGAGATAAAATCAGAGTGTTTCGGTCCGACTTTAAAACGGACTACAAAAAGTGTTATAGATATCTTAGGAGAATCAGACTCAAACGGGAAGTGCTAAAATAAGAATCAGGTAAGAAGGGATTGAACTATTGGTTTGAAATTTTTCATATACGTTCCTCAGATCATACCTTTCGAGAAAATGTGCATATGAAATCAAAATAAAACGTGCTATAGATGTGGTGCCACACGAAATTTACAAAACGATTTTTTCAAAACTGCCATTTCCAATCAAATTGTTTACGCCAAAGGATCTACTCTCATAGCGGTTATTATTATTATTATTATTACTCGCGATTCACTAAAATTGTGTGGCGGCATATCTAGACAAATATGCGACTGGGTTGCAGACTTCCTGAAGGTCAGAACACAGTGTGTAGTTCTCGACGGTGAGCGTTCATCACTTACTGAAGTGGGGTCTGGAGTTCCCCAGGGAAGCGTGTTAGGGCCTCTGTTGTTTGTCACATACATTAATGATCTATGCGACATAATAGAGGGATGAAAAGATTATTTGCCGATGATGCTATAATTTATCGCGAAATCAAAACCCAGGACGACTGCGCTTTGTTACAAGACGATATTATGAAAATAATTGCGTGGTGTAAAGATTGGCAGTTGGAGTTAAACGCTAAAAAGTGCCAAGTCATGTGTGTAAGTAAAAAGGTGACACCATTTAACTATGAATATACAATTAATGGCACTGTCCTTAGAACGGTAGATTCCGCTAAATACCTACGGTTAACAATTCGTAATAATTTGTCGTCGAATGAGCATATCGAGAATGTAACGGGAAAAGCAAATCGTATGCTCCGATTTCTAGGTCGTAATTTAAATCAATGCACTCAGGAAGTTAATCGATTGTATACAAGTCATTAGTACGTCCTCACTTAGAGTATTGTTGTTCTGTATGGGGTCCCCATCAAAGGGGTTAATGGAGGCATTAGAGA
>CM061914.1:135090690-135193369 GCA_031002005.1 Vandiemenella viatica
TGAAATTGTGTAAAGCGTATCCCAGAGGCTTTGGCTAATTGTTTCTTTAGTCTCCTAACTGGTGCAGATAAGAGAAGTATATCTTTGTTTATGTGCTGAACTAAATTCTGCAGGTCCAGGGGATCGAACTAAGGGGACATCCATAAATTACGTGAAGTGTTTTTCCGGATTTTCGGACCCCCCCCCCCCCCCCCCTGGTGAAATTTTGGTGAGATCTGGCCGGACTCCCCCCCCCTGTGGGGAGATCTGGTCCCGTGAGAACCCCCCCCCCATAGATCGTCTTTGCAACTTTTTGAGACTTTTTTTATTTTATTTTTTAAAATTTTTTTTAGCTCTACAGTCCTGCCCAATTTTAAAAAATCTCACGTGAGATTTCCGTTGACCCCCCCTCCCCTTGGTGAGATCTGGTGAGATTTCGCCAGACCCCCCCACCCTATTTCACCTCACGTAATTTATGGATGCCCCCTAAACTGCGACCCTCAGCTTATCGCACTGCGACGCAGCTCGCTTTAAGGCGAGACAGGGCGCTGTTTTAGTGATGCTAAGTACCCTGGCGTGCAGCTGTGAGGGCGGGTGCAGCCAGACGTGTTGTTTTTTGTTCGTCACGCCTGCCTGGGCGCCGTGATTAATGAGCTGCCACGGTGGACTGGGCGCCGGCCGCACGAATTTCACCGTCCACTGCCGTCTGACAGCTTCTGCCCGCATCTCTCAATCCACAGCGCTAAACACCGCATAAGAAATCATGCCAACTGAACATCTGGTTTTATCACCATACTGGTGTAAGCCAGTGACTGTGTTCTGCGTATAGTCACGTGTCTAGATGTTGATATGATCTGGCCAAATATAAGCTTGAACCGTGTTTCACCCCTAGGATGAATAAAATCTCTTGAGCTTGAAGAACTCAGAAGCATTAATAGAGGTAGGTATTAAACACGTACAGGAACGATCGCGCTATCGTGTAACTGTTTCAAAGGTCATACACTCGAACTTGCTTAAATACGAACTTGTATTTGACCCTTAAAGTACACTCTGCAAAAAAATTTAAAAAAATAAAATCCTGTTTGCTTCGAAAGCATCACGTTGTTTATTATTGAGACTAGGCAAACACTCATAATGTAATCATTGGTCATAGTATCTGTGACGGCCAGAGAACTTAATACACATTCTTGTTTTTTTTGTTTTTTTTTTTGTTAGCTGCTTTACGTCTCTCAACAGCGAGGTCTTTAGAGACGGGAAAGGATGTGGGCAAGGAATGGGAAGGAATTCGGCCATGGCCTTTTTAAGGAAGCATCCCGTCATTTGCCTGGAGTGATTTGGGGAAACCATGGAAAACCCAAATCTGGATGCCCGGACGGGGATTCGAACCGCCGTCCTCCCGAATGCGAGGCCAGAACGCGATACACATTCCATATTATGAAAAGGTTGAGCAACTCAGGAGAAATAAGTTGCCAGAATAGTCGATTCGGTGACACATTTGGTCTGATGTCCACTTAAAATAACCTGATAACTCACATACAGCGAACATGAATAAAACCAATAACGAAAGTGGTCAGTAAAATACCTAAAAAGCAAATAAACTGTAATGCATAAATTTTGGTCAAGCAACAACATTAGTGAAAGTTGTAATTAAACTGAAATTTATCCCAAACCTAAATGACAATTGGCATTCGTGGTTACAGCAGACACTTTGAATAATTTAATATATTAAAGTTTTTTAAGTTGCTTTAATTAGTAACATATTACTGAAAAGTAGATCCACGTTTTTTCAGCCGCAAAATTTATTAAAATTATGAAACGCTATGAAAAGCAAACGTAATGAATGTATTATGCCAATTAATTTGGTAGCAGTTGCTTGGTTATTAAATTGTAGACATAACCACAAATTTCTTATAATAGTATATATAGCCGCTGTTTTGCGAGTGAAGGCTGGCCTATGACGTCATCATTTTCCAGCCAATAGCTATCGAAATTATATAGTAGACTAGCAAAGTTCCCGGCGTTGCCCGGTATAGTTGAGGTTGATTTGCACGAACAGCAATTTCAGTCGCACAGTTAGAAACGTGTGCCAATTTTTGCCCATTCTTTCCGAAAAGTAACAAAACTTTTTAGAAACTTCGACAGATATCCCAATCGGCCTGTAAAGAGGGGGATGGCTTGTTGGTTAAAATTTTGAGGGCAAGATTAGAAAAGATTTTACAATTTTTGTCCTTCATGAATTTTGTATTTCTCTTGTGGCTTTACATCTCGTCGAGGTCATTAGAGGCGGGAAAGGACTGGGGACAAGGAACGGGAAGGAATTAGCCATGGCCTTTTGAAGGAAGCATTCACCTGGAGTGATTTGGAGAAACTATGGAAAACCCAAGTATGGATGCCCGGACGTGGATTCGAACCCATGTCCTCCCGAATGCGAGGCCAGAGCATTAACAGTTCACCCACCACGCTCTGTCCCATGAAAAAAAAGAAAATGTACAGAGACGAAGGCAAATAGGACAAGAAACGTAAGGCGCCATACTACTTCCATTCACGCATTGAACAAGTATCATTGTGATCTTACAGGAAAGAATGAAACATGGCGTTAAAAGAAATTGAGATTACATACGCATTTTCATCTCCGGCACCGGTGACAGATCAAATAGCATCATAAGACATACGGCAGATTCTAGGTCAGATCTTGATTTTCAAATTTCCTAACTCAGAATATAAGGTTTGATACTGTGGATATCTCGTCAAAATCGATTCAACAGTTTTCAAATTATTTGTTAAAAAATGTTGACGTTTATAACATATTTCAATTTTCTGCACCTGTTCATCAAATTTCATGTTAGCTGCTCCATTTGCAGAATGTATTTGTGAAGCGCAAAAGAGATGAATAGAAGTTGATTTATTCCTACATTCCTACAAAGATCATCAAAATAACCCCAGCCATTCATACAAGAAATGTGTAAAAGAAAAAAAATTAAACAATAAATTCTAAAAGTGTTTGAAATGGATTACTGAATTACATAATCAAGTGTAAAATGAATAAATGCAATATTATTGGAGAAACTGGAACGTATATAATGCAGAATGATACGTATGGCTACCAAAAGAGCTTCACATGAATAACAAGCATACAGAAATATTTTTCTACACTATTTATAATGTAAATTCTGAAGGTTTTTTTTTCATAATTTTCGTAATTTCCCAGTGTGCCATTCATTACAGCCATCTACGGGAAATGAAGACCGAAAATAACTAATTAAAGGGAGGAACTAGTAGTTGCTATAATACGGTGGTTATACGACTATTATTTTTTACAAAGTATGACGTATCAACACCTAGTTGGTATTTCGTCTTTGGTGTTTCAAGCTATACGTTTAGATTTTCACTTACTGCTCCGGCGTCATGTACCGTTGAAGTTTAAATCTGCGTTCCCTCGATGTCTCTTAACGGAGGCCTCGCGGGACGGATACCCAACAACACGCCATGGGAACGGGGCCGCCTCTGCTAGCGGAGACGAGACGCAGCTACCCACTCTATGTTGGTAAACATCACAGGCGTGTGTAGTGGTGCGCTGTTGCCATTGCTTTGCAGCAGAGGTGCGCACCCCTTCTGTTGCTGTAAAGTGCTCTGTGCCAAACGACACTGGGCAACGTGGTGGGGAGGTGGTGACGGGGTAGCGAGGGCTAACCTGCGGCGCGCGCTCATCCCTACACTTCGCCGTACCGCCTCGGTTACAAGGCGTCGTGGGAACGCAGCTTAAGGCATACCAAACAATTCTAATTCTACGCTTTAAAATTTTGAAAGCGACATCGAAATCTGCTAAGTAATTTTTTAGTTTTTCTGGAACAGATATACAGGGGTTTCATTATAGAGATATAGACTCAAACGCCATCTACATCAGGAATCATACAGCTGAGTCGTCGGATTTGATGCAAAATACTGTTCACTACAACTTTTCTCTCTCTTTCCTGAGTAATCTGACATGGACGTTGTAACTTTAATCTCAGTTACAATAATGCAAGAAAGATTTAATTTGCATTTAAAATAAATGTATGATACTTTTTATACCGACTGATACAACGTTTCGTTCATTACACAGAGACAAAATTGTTTTTGCCGTTTTTGTAGAAACGCTTACGAATCAAGCGAAAACCAACCAACGAAACTGTGTATAATGGTAGCTTACGATATGTTTCTATGAGGCATCTTTAAAACGAGAAATAAAAAGGTTAACGTTCTGGCCTCGCATTCGGTAGGACGCTGGCCGGTTCTAATCCCCGTCCGGGCATCCAGATTTGAGTTTTCCATGTTTTCCCCAAATCACTCTAGGTGAATGCCGGGATGCTTCCTTCAAAAGGCGATGGGAGAAATCCACCTCTTTCCTTGTCCCCAGTTCCATTCCGCCTCTAATGACCTCGACGTCGACAAGGCGTAGAGCCATAAGTAAAAAAAAAAGAAAAGAGAAAAGAATCGAAAGTAAATTTAAATTTTCCGTAATAGAATCTATTAATTTAATATTGTATGAAATATTCTCTGGCCTCCCAATGGGGTAGTGTGTGATTTTGATGCGACATTTCGAAAATCCGAAACGTTGCATCAAATTGAAGCGATCTACCTTGGAATTACCGAAAAAAAATATTTAGTTGATATTAACTGGCGCAAGCCTTCTCGCAGTTTAGTTGACTAGTTCAATTGATTATAATGACGTCCAACATGCCTTGTCCGCATATTTGACGTTTATAAATCATGGCAGGGTACTCGGCAATGCCCTAAATAGGTAGTGTAGATTTAACAGTACCCTATTTTTATTCCCGCAAAAATTTGTGCAAAGTTTCATAAAATACGCGCCAACTTTTTCGGAATTAAAGCAAACTTACATTCACCCGTCCCCTACAAGAAACTGGTGGGCTGAAGTTTATTTACACGTATAGTATTTTCATTCGTCTGAAAAGATTCATGATAATTTGGTTAAGAAATTTCATTACTACATTACTGAACAACCCTAGTTTATGTTAAAAACTCACGTTGATTCAATTGCGAAGTGAATGGATATACTTGTGGCTTG
Source organism: Vandiemenella viatica (assembly GCA_031002005.1). Lineage (NCBI taxonomy): Eukaryota > Metazoa > Arthropoda > Insecta > Orthoptera > Morabidae > Vandiemenella > Vandiemenella viatica. The sequence continues at coordinate 135,095,738 of CM061914.1, forward strand.
GAACGCCAGATCCTTTAACTCTGCAGATAAAATATCAAAAGTGAATCCGGAATAATAATATCGTAAACAGACGACTAATACTGAATGCCAGAGATAATTGTCCAGAGATCGTGTTTAAAGAAAATCTCTGTTGTTTTTACGGCTATCTATGTCGTTTAAAAATTGATATCCCGAATTAAAGGAAAGAATACTTCAAGCTATGGCTTTTAAAAATTGAATATATCGAATTAAAAGAAAGAATACTTCTAGTTTTATTTAGTGTGCAAAATAGTTATTACTGTAAGTTATCTTATTGCTTTAATTAAAGGCTACGGTCAGAGACATTGTGTTGTGTGTTGAGTGCGGAGTATGCGGCATCTAGTGATTCCTCCTGTGGAATTCCTCACTATACGTTCAGAATTTCATTTAATGATCCTACATTATTTAACCTTGAAACATAAGACATGCCAGACAAGTGAATTAAGATTCTAAGCCTTTAAACGGTGAAAACTCCATCGAAATCTGCCCCGTAGTTTCCGAGTTTTTATACGACCAATATGTCCGGTTTTCGTTTTATAGATATAGATAGAACATTACATCCATTACGCTTATAACCTACTTCCAATTTCAATTGACTGTTAACCTTGATACTGAATAATTACAGCGTATGCATCCATTGTTAGTAAAATAACGATGAAAAATCAGGATGTCTGTGACTATGATTTTTTCTTTTTTTCTGTCATCAATCCTCCATCCCTTCCTATCTTGTACTAACATCTACATATCCCTTACATCCCACGTCCTCAATTATCTGCTTCGTATATTCTAATCTCTGCCTTCCTCTACAGTTCTTACCTTCCACTGTTCCCTCCACTAACAAATTAAGCAATCCAGCATGTCTCGAAATATGACCTACCAGCCTGTCTCTTCTTTCTGTAAGCTTCTTCCACAAACTTCTTTCCTCACCCATAATTTCCAAACTCGTTCATTTCGTACTTTGTCTGTCCACTTAATTTTCAGCATTCTTCTGTAGCGCCACATTTCAAATGCTTCAATTTTCTTTCTTTCCGGTATTCCTAAAGTCCATGTTTCGCTACCATAAAGTTCTGAACTCCACACAGAGTGTTAAAAAATTCTTTCTAATTCCTAGATCAATGTTTTAAACAAAAAGATTTCTCTTTTTCATGAAGGCTCTTTTTGCTAGTGCTATTCTGCTTTTGACATCATTCTTGCTTCGGCAATCGGTTATACTTTTACTTCCCAAGTAACAGAATTCACTTACTTCTCCTATTGCATCCGATCCTATTTTTATATTTAATCTACTGTGATTGGTATCATTTCTGCTACATTTCATCACTTTTGTCTTGCTTTGATTTATATTCAGTCCAAAATCTTCCTTCAGTATTTTGCCCATGCCATTCAGTAACTTCTCAATATCCTCAGCCTGTTCTGATAACAAGACAGAGTCATCACCAAATCGTAGTATACTGTTTTTTTCTCCCTGAACACTTATTCCACACGAATTTTTTTTTTTTATTTCCTTTATTGCTTCTTCTACATACAAATTTAATATTAACGGGAATAGAATACAACCTTGTCTCACACCCTTTTTAACCGATTCATGTCTCTCATGGTTCTCTACTTTTATTATAACTACTTGATCCTTATATTGTTTATTAAGTATTCTTCTATCTCGATATTTTAGACCTAACTTCCTTAAAATTTTGAACATATTGTCCAACCTAACATTATCAAAAGCTTTTTCTAAATCAACAAAAGCCATAAAAGTATCTTTATTTTTCTTGATCCGCCCTCCAAGTATTAGTTTTAAAGACAGAATTGCTTCCCTTGTACCACTATTTTTTATAACCCAAATTGATATTCACCTTCTATCTCTTCTGCTACCCTTTCCTTTCTTCTGTAAATTATTCTGGTTAGTAAATTCGAAGAATGTGATGTTAGACTAATGGTGCGATAATTCTCAGATTTTTCGGGTTGTGTTTTCTTCGGAAGTGTGAAGATGATATTTTTATTAAAATCAGTTGGAATTTCTCCTGTTTCATAACTTTTTGATATCAGCTTGACACGAGTCGACTGGAGTACAACAATATGAATGGTCCGCCATTATTGAGATGATTACACAGATCAAAGGATGCGAGCGAGCAAAAAATTGCTCGCCGATAGGTACTTTTTCTTGCAAGAGGTTGTGAAACTAGCAGACGAATGTTCAGTTACATGTGTTGTACACTTTATTCCAAATAAAGTATTTTCGCATACTTTATTCGTAGGAAAAAGTATAACATCCAAAAATAAAATATGATACTTTATAATACAGTATGGATGGCAACCCTAACCTCACGTGCCCTCTGTCATAACAAAGACGCGAGAAATGAGGCATTTTAGGTGTCATCCGCTAAAATTCGGTACATCTTCACCATCCAACACATCTAAGCGTCTAAAGTGACTGAAGATATGCCTTTGTGAATTTAATTGCTTGGCACACGTCTTTTTTTTTATTTTTCCTAGGCTTTTCGCACAATATCAAAACGTCAGGGCTACACCAAGAATTTGTGATTTTAATCAATATGGATCGATACATATTTAATTTAAATATTAGAACTTTAATAAAATTTGTAAGTAACTTATTTTTTTACTAGTATTATTATTGAATGGAACGTGCAGAGCAAGACGGATATACGCGTGGTGGTAGGCCGCTAGTACGGTAGTACAGATCGGGCCGGCCGACGGGTCGTCTAAATGCAACACTCTGTCGACGGGAGGAAAGTTTACAGAGAACGTTTCATGTATATATAACGCCGAGAAAGCCTCCCACTCTTATATTTGTACTGTTGTTTAGCAAACCCATGACCATCTCTGGTGCGACGGCCTGGAGATTGTTTGCCGTCTCTGTAACGTGTCTCTAGTCCTGTCTGCAGGCCTCGCCCTGAGTAATCGCCCTTCGTGAGGTCCACCTGGCTCTGGCGGCATCCTTGAGTCCCGAAAGCTGGCGCTGAAAGCCCGTCTGGGACGGCTGACGTTTGGAAATACACCTTCTCTACCCCTTCCTCACTCCCTACAGCTGAGCGAACACATGCGGCAGACAGAATCCTCACAGAATGTCCCCGTTTCGAATTCCTGTCCTGTTGCGGATTTTCATAGGCCTTTAACCCGACCTTCTCCTCTGGCACAGCTTGCTGTGTAATGTAAAGTACACCTGAACGCTTCCGTGGTTCGGATTGTACGTTAAATTGTAGGTCCCCTGTACTCGGCACGATTGCCGGGTTAGGTTAAGGCGGCTACGGCGGGGGCGAATGCGCAGTCAATAGAAACCCTGTAACCAGGTCTTTACGACTACACGGAATTATAATTATTATACTATTTTTCGTGAGAATTTCGTTTCGCGACTGTGTTATGATATGGTGGTTGAACAGCAATTTTCAGGTCACTGGTTCGATCCCCTGACCTTTTTTATCGTCTTCCAAAAACACTTCAAACGAATTTCTGATCGAATTTCTCCCTATCCTTCCCTCAATTCCAATGCTCTATGGCCTCTAAATATCTCAGCTCTCCATCAACGAGCCGCGTACCACCCTTATCCATTACCCTCCACCGTTGTACAACTTGTTAGGGGGTTTGTGCCTATTTTATTGGTGTTCCCTTTTACAATTCAATTAATATCAAAATAATTGTATCTACTTTTCTTCCTCCCGTATCGGATGTATTTGACAGGTCCACATTCATCACCTATACATCCGATTAAAGGTTTAACTTCCGTGCTGTAAAAACTACATGAAAATACATGAGTTCACTATCGATGAAGCAACCATATGTTCCGGCTTCATCAGTAACCTGCAATACTTTTACAAACAACAACTCAAATAGTTTATTCAGATGTTTACTTATCTGTTGTGTGCATTCAATACATAGGTTTCTATTCGAAACATTAATAACAATTTATCCATACATTCGTGTTTCCTCATTTCCTTCGGGTTTATAGTTTAAAATAGAATTTTAGGCTAGTGCAGCATACCAAAATCAGTTTTACGGTCATCCCTCTATCTTTTTTGAACAACTGCCAACCGAAGACCTTTCTCCCGAGATATGACGTTCTTTGCCCATTGAAAGTCAAGTATGAGAGTTAGTTTATATAATTACAACTTTTTAATAAATGTGAATATGATTATAATATTAAAATTCAGGAATAATGACGTCATGTACTTCACGAACTGGTACAACACATACTAACCGATAGCTCAGAGGTCCGCAACTGGTGTGCCCGTGAAGGAAGTTTTAAAGAGTTGTTTTATTATATAATTTATTCAAGTTTCCGTGTTTCATGTGCCGCGAATTGTTATCCATGCACAAGAGGAAATTCGAAGATTTAAAAGCAGATAAATATTGAAAATAAAAATTCTTGAAGTTCGTTTGTATACATTTTGGTTGTGAGAACGAAGACTTTCACGGCGTATCGATGATATGAAGTCTTCACGGGTTCTCCGCCGTATAGTGTTGAAGAAAGATAACAACGAGCTTTCGGCGGCTAACTCTACCGCCATCTTCAAGTTAAGTGTCATGACATCAGACCTAAAGATGGCGGCAGACCTATCCGCCGAAAGCTCGTTGTTATATTTCTTCAACATTATACAGCGGATAACCCGTGAAGACTTCAAACATTTTGGTTGATGATAAGGAATAAATATCCGGTTATCTCCGAATGGCAGCTAATGTACTATTGCCATTTTAAACCACATTTTTATGGGAACGGGGCTTGTCGATGTTGGCTGAAAAGAAACATCAATGAGGGAAAGTCTCAAAACAGTCGATGAAAGAATGAAACTTGCATAGTCAACCATTTTTCCACGGATCAGCCATATAGGCTATTTAAAGTATGAGTACAGTTAAATACTTTAATAGTAGATACAAAAATGCACGATTTATAGTTTTATGTAACCTCCTGTTTTTAGCTATCCCACGCATTTTCTTTTTACGTGTTGCGGGATTGTATATCCTGGAAAAATGGTTATTTCACAGTGGTGTATCGACTTAAGCCATGGATAATTTAAAGTGTTCCGAGCACTGCGACAGCCTAAAATAATTGCAGAGAAATCTCTTACATTGCTTCGTGACAGTTAAGCTATTTATAGTAAGTCAAACCTCATAACAAATAAAAAAGCCGAAATGTGACATTTGCAATACTCACTGAATCGGTTACAATATCATAAAACATTTTATTTGAATCTAATAAAACGACAACGCGTCCTTTCATTGGTTATGATGCTCTGGGGGTTATATAGCCAGATTTTCGTCTTTATGAGTATATCGCATATTTCGCATGGAAGTACTGATGCAATATTCGTACTTTCATATATTTCTACACTACAAGAGTTTAAATGGAAGTATAAAATAAAAAATAAACATAGAAAATAATTAGTTCTGCTTGTGAGACACCCTAATCCAATAAAACAAAACAAATACATAATAAGTTAAAAGAAATATGTATTATAAGATCGAAGTTTTTCACGACGTCATATAAATAATTTTTTGTCGGGCTTCCAGCTTCACATTTATGGGACGTTTCGAAGGCTTCTATCTCAGTCCGCATTTTCAACCATAGATGTTACTAGATATTTTCTTTTTTATCCAGTGACATCTGTGGTTGAAAATGAGAACTGAGACAGACGCCTTCGATAGGTCCCAAAAGTGTGATTTTTTACGCGGCTGGAAGAAGCCGAAAAGGAGTTTTTAGATATATGTATTTTTTTTTCAAAATTCACTTTCATAGGTTTTGGAAAAGAAGCAGACACTTATGATACGGCATTACGGGAATAATCGACGCCGAGAACTTTCCTGACCGGTTAGAGACATAAATCGCGAGCCTGACACAATTCAGACTTGGGCACAGTGGACTCTGCCACTCTGTTACTAGTATTTCTACATTCCAACGACTCAGACTGTTTTCTGGCAGGTCTCACAAACTGTCAGTGTGCGTTTGCAGTGTTGATTAATCTGTGGCGCTTATCGCCTGGGAAGGCGGCCAGATACGGGCGGTGTCGTGTGATGTAGGCTAACGAGAGCGCGCTGTGTCCTGTCAGCCACACGGCCAGGACTCGTCACCCTGCACCAACCAGTGCCACCAAAGATAACACTTAACAGCAGTACCACCAAAGATAACACTTACAGCAGTTGCATTTCACTGCTTCCATTGGCGGATCACCGGATCGAATACGCTCAGCCTGACTGGCGACAAATTATCACTCTAGCTTGTAGTACGCAGGTTCCTTTCCCGTCGGCAACACAGATTTAATTTTTCTTCGTTTTCAGAAATCGAATGCCGCGGTGGCTTACTCACAATGAGAATGACAGATTTCCTTTCGATTTCTTATCAACATTGCTCTTCCGTCTGCATCAGGTCCGTTCAAATGGGACAGGTAGATAGCAGGCAAAATTTTAACAATTTGATTCTAACTGAATTATAGCGAAGGGGCTAGAACACTGGCCCCGAGTGTCCAAGGTCACCGGTTCGAGTCCGGCCGAGGGCATGGGTGTTCAAGTGTCGTATGCATGAATGTCGTGTCCGTCCTGTGATATCCATACTTAGAAGCTAAATATACTGGGACAAACTGATTCACAGACATATGTTATTCACAAGAAGCTCGCTGTATGGCCTAAGTTGCCGAATGCCATTAAAAAATTATAATAATAAAAAATAAAATAGTCGAAGTCGTTCGTGTATAATGGATCGCCTGCTACTATGTCAAGCTATAAGCCACTATGATCTAAAATCCAAAATTTCTAAAAGCCATGGTCTACGAACTGTGCAAAAATCTGTTTTTTAGCATATGACTCAGTGTATTTTGTCCAAACAGTATACCAAAACAAATTTTATTTTTATTTTACGTAATATATTTGCAACAAATTTTCGGTCCTTCATGTTTAGATGATAACTAATTATTATTAGGAAGAGGTAATGTGAAACATAATAATTTGAGTAATTTTGTTTCTTCCATGTAGTATCATCCCTTCTCAGTCCACTGGACCTACCACTATACCATTCTTAGCATTTTGTTAGGAAACTTCATTTTGGTTGCAGAAGTTTTTACATGTCCAAAGTGCGGAACATTCTCTTGATTTACAGAATCTTAAGTTTATGTTTTCTCGCGACAATGCTTCAAAGTGTCTCACAAAATTATTCTAGCTTAATGTTTATTTTGCTATAAATTTCATATTATTCATAGTTTCTTTTACTTCACTCATATCCTCAAAATAATAGAGAATTCACCTTCCATAGAAACTCTTCGGAAAAACATTTACACTTGGATTGTTTCCCGCTGTCTTCGCCTGTGAACAGTACGAGGTGGGGACCCTAAGAATACTCTCTTCTTCTTGTTGTACATAGGGATGAAATAACGGGGATATTGAAATACAATCGCACCTTATTCTTCTAAGATAAACCAAGGGAACCTCTCGACGGAAGATCACCATCAACAGAACCGTATGCACCAACGACTGTAGCACACAAACTGGTGATCAGGAATTGTGCAACACCACCTCTTTCACCAAACTGGCCTATCATCATAAGGTGAAAAATTCTTGCACTACCAGGACTCAATCCGTCAAACTCGATTTCCCTGCGCAAACACAGATCCTCTCTTTACCGAGCTGAGCCACGAGGCTGTCCCAAATAGCATAATGATTTTTTCTTTTCTTAAACCCTCAAATTAAAATTTACCATTTCTCCAAAAATGCGAATGCTTCAGGTTTCAAATTAGCATGTAAAATAACTGATCTGCAATGGAGGTATCACATACCATTTTAATTTCAATGTACTGTTAAAACTTACTACAGTGGAAGAGGCTGTATAGGATTATAGGTTCGTTCTGTGGGTGATATAGCTTCGCTACCCGTTTCTTGCCCTCCGCAGTGGTAGTACATTTTCCTCGGAATAATTCACCTCCAACTGACAGTCTATATGGACTGATTGACTTTGCGGAAAATGTAACGATACTCTGAAATAAATAACTTCACTGACCTTTAAAGGTGGCCAACTCGCGGTGAGACAGTAAGAAGTACGGTGCGACGGCATAAGTTTGAAACTCAGTCTGTGAAGTTAATGGGACACGATCTAGAAGTGGAGAAATAAAACAATGGTCACGAATGTAAGCAGAGAAGCCACGGCGAGATACAGTGGATTTTCTTGTAAATACCTTCGACTCAGAACCGAAAAATAAATGATACCTGACGATAATGTGAACAACTACACCTTATCTCTTAAATTTTTTCCTCTCATACAACAGGTGGAAAATGCTATAACATTTCCTGTTGTTGGTATTGTTAGTTAAGTGTTAAAATGCTTTAATCAAATTTTGTGCAGGAAAAGTACTGTACGTAGGTACAGAAGTGTTCAAAACATGCTGTTTTCATTTAACTATAGCAATCAGTGAGTAAGAATTCGACAAGAAATTTCGAATTACAATGCATCGTGGCCAACAAATATCTCTGTATTTTAACTTAGTTAATTAGGATGTACAGAAAAATGAATTTTTAAATGTTTCCCGGAAGTCTCCCTATTATTTTTCTTCCTAGATAATTTTTAAATCTGATTTTTATGGTGAAATAATGTTCAGTTTTATTAGTTGGTATCAAATGTACAGATTATTATGAGCATAAAATGAAGGATTAGAACCTCTCTTTCCTTGACCTGAAGTGAAATGACAATCATCAGATGGCAAAATCAGTTGGCTGTAAGCTGTGATGCTGGGACAGGGAACTTTGCAACACAATCACTAAACATTGGTAGATCCAAAAACTACGTAGGCACACTCTCTTGTCATAGAGCCACGTCAGTACTATTTCAATTGCACATATAATCAGTAATTATAAATTTTTTCCCCTCCGTGCACCGTACATTCCTTGCAATTGGCAAATCTCCAAGTTGCAGAGAACGTATTGCACAAAACGTTTCGCGATTTCATCCCTCAGGAAGAAGAAATAGTCTGCATATTAGTATGGTACTTATATCACTATTTATATCACTACATTTAGCTATATATTCTTCGCTCCCAAATACGTCAGAAGGGGGTATAGTTTATTGCAGCCAAAATAAATGTCTGTAATCGGATCTGCTCAATTATAGCATGAATAACTTCTTCTGTCTGCCAAATTATTCCATGAGTCAAATCTGTGTGTAACGTGACAGTTTATTTTGGAAACATATCCAAATTTCTATTAACTGGTATATCACAGGGTAAATATTAACAGCTTTAACTTTGTTTATTTATGTACTATACCTTAAATAGCTGATGTTATTCTTTCTGGAAAGATTAGAATTTGTGGAGAAAATAATTGATTTGATCAAAGCTTTCTTGGTGGACGATGCGTTTATAGTCTGTTCAACCTCAGCTGGCGGCTCAAGGTCATGTTCCCCTTGGCACGCTCCTCAGTTCACGACCCCCTCCCGATGCCTACTCCTTCAAGCAGACCGCTGTGTCCAGGTAGGCGTGTAGAAAATATGTCAGCGGGCACTCTTTCCTTTCCTGTAGTGGTAAGGGCAGCGTAGTGGGGATAAAGCACAGCGACCTTGAGCCGCCACTGTTAACTGAACGCACTATAGAAACAAGTTTTCTGCTGCCTGGGTAACGTCTGAAATCCAGAAGTGCGAGGGAACCTCGGAAGCATCCTGGCTCACTTTACATTTCCCTAATACAAAGAAATGAAGGTTGGACTAAAGGCCTTTTAAAATCCCAGCTGAGACTAGGATTTGAACCTGGGACATTTCAATCTCCAGTCAGACACACAGGATACATTTTTTCCGGTATGAATAACCGTTTTGTTAAGTTATCGAATGATGACAGACAGACGGATGCGTGTGTAATTCTGCAATGTTATATCAGTCACTAAGGCTGTGCTTCTCTCGCAGTCAGTTAGTGTATAATCTGTTAATAAATTTCATTTACAGACAAAACTTATTATTTGGTTTGGCCATCGATTCGCGCTGCACTGTGCTATTACTATCTGTCAGCTTAAAAGTTTCTGGCACCAGTTTAATTTGCCTTCTTTCTTCACATGCCTCGCAGGCATAAGCCAAACCTAAGGCGTAGCTCTAGCAGAGCACGAGCAGCTAAAGTTATTAGAACCCAAGAAGCGGATGCTAACACTGAAGAAAGATGAGAAGACTAAGCTGAAATTGAAGCTGTCCTCAGTTAATCTTCTATCACCTCCTCGCACTTTCGTTTGGTTTTTGTTTTTAAACACGTTGGAGTTTGATTCTCTTCATGAGACAGGTTCGACGATATAGTGATGGCTTTCCCGTCGTATTATGCCGACTCGGTGTTGTTTGGGACAAATCTTACGTAACTTCCAACTTGCTATGTCCAGCAATGAAATTCGAAGTCCACGCGTATGAAGTCGCGGGTAGCAGCTAGTAAGCAATAAAAATATGGCATTTTTTGCTTTGACTCAAGTACTGTATAAAAAAAATAAAAAAACGCAGACGTTGGTATAGTTCTAGAGACTGGTTGAAATTAAGAGAAAAATATACCCACGAAAGTTTATTACGAGAAATATTACGCTAGATGCAGATGATTACAATAACTTCCTACGAATGGATCATAAAATTTTTGAAGAATTGCTATAATTACTACGTTCTCGCATTGAAAAAATTGACACCGTGGTGCGCATATCTATACCAGCTACTCAAAATTTATCAATAACGTTGAGATATGTAAAACTGATTTTGAAGAGATTTAAATTTCTATCCGGCTTTTCACCTCTTAGAGAGTCAAATTGTAATTGAAACATGGAAATCATTGAATAAAACATGCCGTCAAACACGCTGTAAATCAAAATATCCATCAAACACGTAGATTGACGAACACGTCAAACAATGGAGCATACATTCAAATATTTGACAAACACGTAAAATTCAACAAACTATTTGATCATCTACAGGTCCCTTAACAGTCACGAGACACGCACATTCTCTACAGTATTAATTAATTCCACTGACACGGTTTCCATAAAGGATTTTAATATTTTATGTGAGAAGGTACAAGAGTGTCCAGATTGTTTGATTTACATCTGCTGTAAGTCTTCGGAATTCGATGTACAAAGCACTTACTAGCATTACCGTCGCCTGATACCTACTAAGTAATTTGGTGGTTGTTGGTACGTACCGTGCCTGTTGTTGGTAGTGCTGTCTTTTAGACTGAAGTGCTGTGCGGTGGGTCTGGACGGCGCTGGGGCCCTCAGCCTCTGCTGAGCCGCTCCCAGCTGCAGGTGGTTCAGCACCTCCACTCCGCTGAAAAAAGCCACGACAGCTTCAGAAACCTTCCTAAGTGATATATCAAGAAGAAAGAGATCAATAATCAGCTCTAATGACACGCTACTTTTGTCGTTGTATGATCAAGTCGGTAGCGCAGACGTCAAGCAGGCTACAACCATGGAGGAAGGAAATATATGGAGGAGAAATGACGTTAAATCTGAGATGCCGCCTCTAAACTCTCGGCTGATACTGCGCATGCGCGGTGGCGGCAGCGGCCATATTGCGAATCCATACAAATGCAAAGTTCACATTGTGTTTGATGTTGTGATTATTTCATTTTCTAATGTTTCTAAGTATTTTATAATGCCATCTTGTGCCATCTAGGAATCTTGATGAAACAAACGATGTTGTTACCCCAAATGCAGTTTGCGATTCAAATACGCGTGTGTGGATGTGTGATTCTGTAACGGCAATTTAGTCAAGATTGTGGTTAGGTCTAAATGCAGTCTGTACCAGAATTGTTTTGTTGTTGTATATTATCTATTATTGTTAGTAATTTCATGAGAGCCATGTTAGTGGCAAAACGTGTATCGCGATGTAAACTACTTCCAGCTATTCCCAATTAAGCTTACGATGTATGGTAACAAGATAACTATTTTTATTCTGGTTTAAGCAGCATTTCAACCTAACCACAAGTGGTAAAACTGAAATATCCATTCTCCATGTCCACCATGTAATTCATTGTTGCTTTGGCAGAATTAATTTTTCGTCCAGGTCGCATATCAACCCAATCCCCTCATTTTGGAGACAGTATATCCCGAAAACTAAGCAAGATATAGAAAAATTTTATTCTTCATTTTCGATTTGTCTCGTTGTGTTACATAAGAATCCATCATCAAATTTGACTTTTGTGAAATGTTTCTTCTGCATTTCAACTCAAGACACCTCACTTTTGATGCAGTATATCTCGAAAACTATCGATATCGAAAATGTTTATTCTTTATTTGTCTCGTCTTTTTAAACAAGAATCCATCATCAAATTTTTTCTCCTGAATTTCAACCAAAAACATCTCACATTTAAGACAGAATATCTCGGAAACTGGGAAGAATATAAAAAAAATATTCTTCATTTTTTATTTGCCTCATCGAGTTACATAACCAGAAATCCTTGAGGTTTTTGTACATATACCCCGTGTCTGTATGGATGCGGCCTAGCCCCCCCCCCTCCTCCTCCGCCCGGCGTCACTTCAATGCGTGGTGAAGGTCTCTAGCGTCGTCTCCATATATTTATTTCCTCCATGGCTACAATGGCCAGAGATATCACTACCAACTCAAAGCCGTGCGCGTTATTTAATAACAGTTCTCAGAAAAATGAATTTCCAAAACACTAAAAGGAAAGTTTGTATCGCTTTTAAATTAACATATTAATTATTAGATCCTTTATATTTGTTTGTATTTGTTCGATGTGGACTGTTTCATTATATTCTTTGTCTATAGATATCAAAATCGTCATCCATGCGGCTTGAACCATGAATAAAATTAATATTGCGCCGTATAATGTAAGTTGTTAAGGATTATTTTGTTTTGCTTCCACTGACGTAATATTACTGACAATATTATTTCAGACGCAAATAAGTATTTTAATCAAATCGCGATGTAAAATGCAATTCAAATAAGTACAACATTACAAAACCAGCGTTATCGACGTTATTAAAGGCTAAGCAAATGGGAAGAAATTAAATGTGAATCCACTTCTTCCAATCCTTCCTCATGACGGGCTTAGAAGCAAATGAAAGTTAAAAAAATAAAATACTGAGGTTTTAATTATTTTTAATTATTTTTTAACGAAATGACGTACGTTTGTCATCACTGTGATTCCCGAAATCAGGATGAATACAACAACCTTCCCCTGATCTTAAGGTTGGAAATTCTTGAAATTTGAGCAATAGATGTAAGCAGTGAAATACCGGTTCAAGCAGGCTTAATGTCAACACATGTTGCATACAAAACCAACTCTTCTCATTTTCTTTAGTACAATCACCAGGATTTGGACTTCGTTATGATTTATTCATATTCATTATTCTGAAAGGTTTTCGATTTATTTATATGAAAGAATGGGTTTGTACAGTAATGCAGAAAAGAGAAGAATAATTTTTTTTCGTGAGGAATCGGAAAGGAGGTAGTTTTTTCCTGATGATTAAATGGACAGCTTCTCTCGTTATGATTTTTTTTATACTTAATGTGAAGAATTGGATACATCTTCACGAACAAAAGCTCTAACGTGCGTGTGAGTGTGTGCGCGCTTTTAACGAAATAGTCATGAACCATACATTTAGTGTTGAAATTAAAAGTCTGATAAATAAATTTTTACCTCAAGTTTTTAGTTTTGTGAAGTTTGTATGTAAGCATATTGATTGAAACTTTGATTTGTGTATTTCCAAGGCGGAATATATTCCTTATTGCCGGCTGCCATTTGTGGGCGGACCTGTTTTCTACCTGGACGCTGGTGCAGCCCAGGTAAACGCCGATTGGATCCAGCCGAACAAAATGGAGGCAGTGTCATCGATACGAGAATGCTCACTGGTTGAAACCAAAACCAGAAGGACGCATTTTTTGATCGGAAACTTCTTCATGGATAATAGACCCATGAAAAATATTTACTAAACTGGTTGACGCTTTGCATGCGATTAAAGTGGTTTCATCATACAACAACCAAAGATAATACACAAGCAAGCAATGGCATCGAACCACAAAATACTGAGCGTAAATATTTCATACTCAGTATAAAGTGTTATTATTTTTTATGTTCATTATTAGTTGATTTAATGAGTAACCGTTACTAGTTTCTGAGAATGTTGCAACAGAAAATGTAATGATCCCTTTCAGTCAGTGAAAAATTTTTTTATAAAGTTTTTATTGAATTGTTAACAATAAAATTTTGTAGCAAAAATTATTTATTTTCCATCGATGTAATAATGTTATCGAGAAGTATAAGTTACATTGTATATTTTATTGTATGTTATGCGTAAAGGTGTTTACCCTATGGTGTGCGATCCATGCCCAAAATATATTTTTTAGAAGTACATCTCATAGAGATGCTCTGTTAATTTTTATGTGCAGGAATCTACCGCCAAATGATTTACAAGTTTTTTATAAATACAGTCCTTTAGGAAATCGCAGTGAACATGTATTTGAATTACACAGATCATCCTCTTAATGCACATCCAAACACGGTCTTAAAGAATTTCTGTCAGCTCTTCTTGCTACCTGCAAAAATGAAAATTAACCACAGTTTTTTATTTTTATTTTTTGGTGAATTGCTACGTTTAGATGACGACACATATACCCTAGTTTCGCTGGGTCAGGTGTTTTAGCATCACGTCAGCCTCTTATTTTGACTAGTCTAAATGTTTGGCAATCTGTGTCAACTTGAACATATTGCGCCCCAAAAAAAATCAAGTCTACATCTACATCTACTTCCATACTCTGCAAATCACAAACATTGTTGGTGGCAGAGGGTGCTAAGCACCAATCCTAAACCCGCGCATTCCAATCCCGAATAGTGCGAGGAAAGAAGGAATACATAAAAGCATCAGTACGGCATCTTATTTCTCTAATCTTATCCCTCCGGTCATTGCGACCTAAATAGGTTGGCGGAAGAAGTATTTCATTGCACTCGAAATTTAAATTTTTTCGCATATTCTCCAATAAATTCGAACGCAAGCTACGTCGTCTGTCTTCCAAAACTATCCCAGCCCAATCTATGTATCAATTCTGTGACGCTTTCATAAGGGCTGTAACAACAAGTCACGAATCTAGCGGCTCTCCTCTGCACTCTCTCCACTGTGTCAATCAGAATCTTGCGATACTGATCCCAAACTCCACAACAGTAATCCAGATGCGGACGCACTAGTGTTCTATACGCTATCTCCTTTGTATGAGCATTACAATTCCTCAAAATACGACCTATGAATCGTAATTTAGAATTAGCCTTGCCTACGACGGAAGTTATGTGCATGTCCCATTTCATGTTGCTTTGTACTATCACCCCAGATACTTCACTGAATCAACCGTGTCAACAGCTGAATTGTTTATTTTGTACTCGTTAACAAACTGATTCTTTTTATTACTTATCCGCATTGCCTTGCACTTTTTGCAAGTAAGTGTAAGCTGCCATTTACGGCACCAATCGAAAATAACATCCAAATCGTGCTGAATTTCTAAGCAATCGTCGGAGCACCTTATTTCCAAAGTGCAAGATTTTCTAGGTGCATTAGTTCTGACAAATTCTGCGGTTTATAGAAAAAACAAAACTCTACGATTATAGTTTCTTACAGCAAAATTAGAAAAAAAGTATGCAGTCTATTTTAAATCCCGCTAACCCTTGTTTTCATTTTCATCTTGCGAATAAGAAAAAAAATCATACTTTAGAAGTGAACTTTATTTATTCACTTAAATTCGACAATTCCAAGATACCGTCTTTGAAAATTTTTATTTTGATTCAGAGTGTTAAGTAAAGTGCCGCTATCATTACTGCACAATAACCACAGAATTTTTTTTTTTTTTTTTTTTTTTAAGCAATGTAGGTAAGACGACATCGCCATCTGGTGTAAACCCCTCATCCTGATCACATACCCCTTTCGCAACACTCACATAGAAACTCATTCTCCACTCCTAAAAAGTAAGACAAACTTTAGTAAGATCTGTGAATAGTTCTGTGCCTAATTTCGAATCACCCTCAATTGGCGGCTGAAGTTCGTGTTCCCGCTCCTCACCTCTACAACCCCTCTAGTTACCTACCCCTTCCACAAGACCACTGTGTCCAGGTAAGTGGATGAAGGGGTTTGGGAAGTGGAGTGGGGATATAGCAGACTGACCTTGAACCGCCTCTGCTAACTGAACGCACTATAGTAATCGCTAATCTACGGCGACACACAGGTTACTCCGAGGTTAATACTCGTAGAACATGCATATTATAATAGGCGGTCGGGAACCTGTGATAGGTTGTATCGTCTCTGATGATCCTTATCCCATAAAAACTTGTCAAACATGCTGTGAAGCACGGAAGTGTGTAAAATAATAATAGAGCCGAACACTAGCTGCGAAGACACCTTGAAACACAATACAGATACAATTCTCCTCTGTGTTCTGTCGTTGGCAGTTGTTTTCTACGTATTTCTCTTCCTCGTCTATATTCTCATTGTTTGTAGCGATTTTCTCTCTGCTCTTCACTATTGATAAGAGGATGTATACAAGTATATGCCAACAACGCCGTTAGTTCCTTATTAACATCAATTATTACTGACGGATTAATTCTTTCGAAAATTAACACAGGTTCTTCTGGAGGGCTACCATTTTAAATCGACTGAAGGGATTAATGAAAATTGTTAGCAGAGTTACATTTTCTGTCTAGTTTCTGTGCAGAGAACATGGAGGGTATTACTTCGACGCACACCGTACAGAGACAAAGGGAGTAATGTATCTTTAAAACTGTGCGACTGTAATATTTTCTTATATTAAAATAATCGGAAAATTTTGTAGCATTTCTTACAAGTACAGTATCGACGAATATCTGAATCATTGTTTTACCGTTAAATTAATTTTTTAATTTTATTCGGGTATTGTGAAATTTTCTCTCCTTTATAAATGATCACTCTACTAAACTCCAATTTTCGGAATGTGCATATTTTCTTACAACCTTTTTTTATATATATAAATGTTGTGGCTGTATGACCTTGGTACTGAATGCCATAAGAAATAATTATAAAGTACTAATAAATTAGTAAAAAGTCCACTATAGTTAAGGAATGACACTGTAGAGAGTCATATCATTGACAACGTCGTTAAAAGACGCTTTGAATTGCACTGACGACTGCCTTTGATGAGATCTTGTATTCCTTTGTTAGCTGAGTCGCTTATCCGTGGCGGTGAGTTCTCTTTGAAATCTCACGCCACAAAGGCGGGAGACGTCCTCTCCGGTAGCAGTAGCAAAAGAAACACACTGCACACTCTCTGTGGCTTCCATCAGACGAAATGATTCAGAGCAATGTAGCAATCTTAACCGGCACTCCTGACTTCTATAGTAGATTAGAAGAGAAGAAGAAGAAAATTCCAGCACCTTAATTACGTGATATGTTTTTTCTTAAAATTTGGACCCCCTTCCTCCTATTTGATAAGAAATGGTAAGATAAGCTGGGATCCCCCTTTTTACACGTAAGTTTCCCCTAAGTTATAATTTTAATTTTTAAATAATTAAATTTATTCGGTATGTTCATGTATTTTGCTTCATTCCACTAAATACCTAAGCGTTAATACTGATTTCTTCTACGTACTACATTTTTTCTATGGAATAAGAGGAGAAAAATTATGTTAAACGTTGACTTGAGATTTTGCCGTACCACTCCCCCCTTTTCAAAAAAAAAAAGTGTTCAAACACTTGCACTGCCATATATTCATGAACCCTAAATATGCGGAAAAAATAATTAAAGAAACTGCAGGAAGAAGCGACGAGATCAATGAGAGGCATAGATGTTGTCAAAAGGAGAGGTGACAAATAAAAAGGAAAGAAATAAAGCATAGAATCTTAAGAAAAATTGAGTAAATGAAGATACTAGTAATTGGAACACGACGAAAATAAAGATGGGAAGAATGCTGTAGGTATTGCTGTTCAGTAAGGAGCATTGAAAAGAAGTCAATGGAACGATGTATGACCCAAGTGATAGGTAGTGGAAAGAAACTCTTGGAGAGTTCCATAGAAATGACACATGCCGAGCATTTGGGAGGACGGCGCTTCGAATCCCCGTCCGGGCATCCAGATTTGGGTTTTCCATGGTTTCCCAAATCACTCCAGGCAAATGCCGGGATGCTTCCTTCAAAAAGGCCATGGCTGAATTCATTCCCATTCCTAGCCTCCCATCCTTTCCCGTATCTAAAGACCTCGCTGTTAAGAAACGTTAAACAGTAAAAAAAAAAAAAAAAAAGACACACGCCGAGAAGGAAATGCCAAATCAATACGATTTTATTTATAGCGGAGTGTCGCGATACATATCCATTTTTTTTTTTACTTGTAACTTTACGCCTCGTCGACGTCGAAGTCATTACAGGCAGGATGAGTCTGTGGACAAGGAACGGGAAGGAATTTGACCATGGCCTTTTGTAGGAAGCATCCCGGCATTCGCTTGAAATGATTTGGGGAAAGCTTGGGAAACCCAAATCTGGATGCCCGGACGGGGATTCGAACCGCCGTCTTCCTGAATGTGAGGCCAGAGCGTTAACTGCTCACCCACCACGCTCGGTTATACATATCCATACTCGGCCACTGCAAGGACGAAAAGTGACAGGTAGCTCTGGCTTTACTTAGTGAATGGCGTTAATATCGGCCACAATTCGTCACACAGTATAACATAAAAAATTGTAAGAGAACAAACAACAGTGAATGTTAAGCAGATATGTTCACTTTCAACAAGCGGATCAAGGTCACTCAGCAATATTCCCTCTCCGCTCAACTTACAAACACGCTATGGCGCTTGCGCAGATGCTCGCGTAAACCCAATTAGCGGTCAGCTCGGAGGGGTGGGTAGCGACAAAGGGATGATGAGGTGATGCGCGGAGAATATGACCTTGAACCGCCAATGCGGAGCGAAGCAACTATTTCACTGTCAGTCATTTTCAGGAAATCATTGAATTGGCTGGGGTGAACGCTTAAAAGATTCTCTTGAATTACGTGATAGATCGCTTGTCGTCCTACTCCACAATCACAGACCGAAGATAAAGTCTTATCTTGTACAGTGAGTCAGCAGATGGGACATTGAATCAGTCACCAATGCTCTGCCCTAGGGCAGATTTTCACATGGCAGCTCTCCATTTTCTCTTCCACATGTTGAGTCATATGACGCACTAACAGGGAATTATCAGTGTGGTAATGTGACTTTACTTTCCGCTGATGTTGGGTTGCCATCTGTCTGTGAAACGTGCAACTATGTTGTGTGTGTGATCAGTGTATTTCTATTTACCGAGCGTGGTGGGTGAGCGGTAATGCTCTGGCTATCAGTCGGGAGGGCGCGGATTCGAATCCCTGTCCGGCCATTCAGATTTGGGTTTCCCATGATTTCCCCAAATCACACCAGATGAATGCCGTGGTGATTCCATTAATAATATCATTGACTAATTCCTTCCCTTTCCTTGCCTCCAGTCCTGTTCCACCTCTAATGACGACATCAGTGAGGCGTAAAACTATAAACAAAAAAAGCGAAATGTTTAATTTATGAGACGGAGATTAGGGATCCATTACTATTAATTACTATCTACATATATACTCTACAATTCACAAAATTGTGGGTGGCAGAGGTTGCTTAGCACCAAAACTAATCTTTTTCCTGTGCATTCCAATCCCGAATGGTACGAGGGAAAAAAGAATTCATATAAGAATCAGTGCGGCACCTTATTTCTCTAATCTTATCTTTCCTGTCATTCCTACTCAAATAGGTTGCTGGACGATGTATTTCACTACACTCGTAAGTAAAAGTGGGAGTACACATGTTTACCAATAAGTTTATACGAAACGTGCGTCTTCTATCTACCAGAGACTCCCAACCTAGTCTACTAATCAGTTCTGTGACGCTTTCATAAGGACTGTAGCAAGCGGTCACGAATCTAGCGGCTCTTTTTTGTACTTTCGACCAACCCCTTACGAAACGGATCCAAAACGGCACAACAATAGTCCAAATGTGGACGCACAAGAGATTTGTACACTATCTCCTTTATTTGTTCATTACGATTTTTCAAGATTCGACCTATGAATCGCAGCCTAGAATTAGCGCTACCTACTAACGAATTAATGTGCAAGTCCCATTTCATGTTCCTTTTCACTGTTACTCCCAAATATATCACAGAATCGGCCTTATCAATAACTGAACTGTTTCCCTCTTATTTCTTAACAATCGGATTATTTTTGTTAGTTATGCTCATTGTTGTTCTGCGATTCACTAAAAGTGGGTGTCGGAGGGTACATTGCACCTATCGTAATGTGTAACCGTTTGCAGTGGAAGGAATATGGCAGGAGGAACATTCTCCTTGATGACTGTGGAAAACCGCCTAAAAACTGCAGTCAGGATGGCCTGTAC
This sequence comes from Vandiemenella viatica, assembly GCA_031002005.1. NCBI lineage: Eukaryota > Metazoa > Arthropoda > Insecta > Orthoptera > Morabidae > Vandiemenella > Vandiemenella viatica. Next base: position 135,116,099 of record CM061914.1, read on the forward strand.
GCGGGGACCAGGACTCGAACATGGTCCCGTTGTACCTCCCGGATACAGTATGGCGGCGCCTAAACCCGCAAAGCCACACTGGCGGGTAGAAGTGTCATACAGGGAAGCTAGGCGGCCTTTCAACGATACGTTGGAGATATCATGAGTACGCTACCGCACCAATATGTTTCAGATGCCCTAGCCTGAAGCGGCACCCTGATTGGCAACACACGCCCACGGAATATCACTTTAACGGCAGATATGGTTTGCACGCTCCGTGTACTCACGAGGTAAGACCACAATATTTGTCTCTCTCTATCGCCTTGGATGCCGGCCACGGGGTGTGTTGGATACCTGGCAGCTAGTAACACTGTGTGTGAATCAACGCTCCAAGTGCCCGCGCCAAATATTTATGCCGCTCCTCACTTCATCTCGCAACCGGTCCGAGCATCGCTGATAACTTTACAAGCTCTGCGACCTAAATATCTTGTTACAGTCTCGTCGATTGGGCCACTTCACAGGTCAAGCCGAGCGTGCTCAAGCAGACAGCTCATTTCAGCATTACTTAATTCATTGTCCAGCAAGGAAGGTTACTGCAGAATTTCTCTTGAATAAAATGTTGTTTCTTGTATTTTAAAATTTGCTGTGAACTGTAGTTTTCATCTATTTATGAAATAATCACAGACCTCAAAATGAGATAACAATCAGGTATGGAAAATTATTTCTTTATGTATATCAGGATAAAAACTGAAAAAATTTGAAAATTATCATAATCAGGTCATACAGTTTCCCTTCATTTCATAAAAGGATTTTCACTGTCCATTCTAAAAATTAAACTTGATCAAGAATAAATTATATTTTTGGTACAGTAAATGAAAACCTATGTGCAATTAGCTAAAATCTCTTACATTGTTTATAGCTTTTCTGGACTTATGTAGGCCTATGTAAGTTGGTATAATTTTTTATACTGTTTCCGATTTTTTAAATTTTCTTATGTTATGAGTTTATCACACTCTACAATTAGTCAACCACATTTCTCAAAGCTCGTATAGATGTTGGTATAAATTCATAAATACCATTCCTGTACATAATGTTTCTAATAGTTAGTTAGACGTACGGTATAAAGGTATTTAGTGCATCTTCCAGAAGTAACCATCTTAAGTCAACTACGTTTTATTTTACAAGAGCAATATGTCTATCAATGTTCTCAGATTCTAGGTTTTTAGGAATACGTTAGTTTGCACGAAGGGTGAGTTCCAATTTCTTTGACCTTTAAAAACGGCGTCCACTGCTGGAAACGTTATAGCCAATACGTGCGCTAAATCAACATAGATAATACTAGGCATCTGCTCTACAACTTAAGATAATTTATTCCAAAATACTAGGCATCTGTTCTACAACTTAAGATAATTTATTCCATTGAGTACAGCTAGGCTGGCTGTTTTGTAGTCTGAGTTTGACGATTTAGATTTCGTATATCACATTTCATGATTTAGTTCAAACTTGACTAAAGATAATCGATATATCGATACTCACCAGTCATCAGGATCGCAGTCTCTGAAGCCTTTGGCGAAGGGATTACTCGCTATCTTCAGCTGCGTTATCTGCGGAAAAAAGCCAAAATACGTTACTCCCAAATGATTTGTTAAGGAAACATTCAGATTTTCCATATAGCGATCGTCCAGTTCGCAAAGCATACGGTTCTCTTTTGTTTCATTGCATAGCGTTTAGCATCTCAAAGTGCTATAATGTTATTTAATTAATTAAAGGCAAACTACTAAATTTCCGTCAAAAATGGCTCAAACTAACTAGAAATTTTCTTTGTTAATGAGGTAAAACATGTATTAATATTTAACGAGTATAATAAATTTCCTATATTTTTGCTGTCTTTGGAACTACCAGTTCATAATGTATTATATTACTAAGGTCCGTAAAGAGAAATATTCTTTTCTCATTTTTTCCACTTGGGATAATTATCCCTTTATATGACAACTAAAGTATACCGATTTATTTATTCTAATAATTATAAAAGTTTCCTTTCGATACTATCTGCTTAAGCTATTGGTGAAGGTTACATTATATTAAGCATTGTTTACATGTATCAGTGAGACGATAAATACGATCCCTTCATATCACAGAGGGAAGGTATGGTCGAACAATATATCAGATAAACTACTTAGTTTGCGCACTGTAAACTGTTAATACTGAATACTAACTAAACACTATCTTATTAACGGTATCCGTCTAAGTAAGAACGAAGACTTTCCCGTCGTATGACTGCAATGTAGTCTTCACGGGTGTACCGCCGGACTTTGTTGTGGAAACACGATATTTCGACGGCTAGCTCCGCCGTCTTCTTCAGGTGTAGAGACATTTGCACTGATACTCTTCAAAATAAAAAATTACGTTATCCCAAAATTTCTTCGTTTCCTTTTCGCCTTTAAAAGATTTCTGTCTGTGTGCTGAGCTGTAGAAGCTTATAATGTTTAGTAAAATTGATAATGCTATGAATCATAGCAAAGAATATTCAAGAACGAGGAGGAGGGTTTAAAGTGCACGATGAGTCATGCCCAGACCGACCTTCTGATTTATTGATATTTGGTCCATGATGTGATCAACAAAATTCGAGAGGAACGCCGATTTCACAGTTATCAATTGATTTCCAACAGGTTTCAATGTCAGTTTTGTAGACAATGGTTTCGGAGGACCTGAATCTTAAAAAATCGTGTGGCCGATGGGTTCCAAGAATACTTTCTGACGATCGCAAAATGAAAAGATTGGAATGTGCGTTTTTTGTTCCTCGGCGCTCAACGTTACAACGACGGCGAAGACTTGACAACTGCAGTCGTGGTCTTCCCGGGCGGCAGATTTCTTTAACGTCAGAATTCAAAAACTTGTTGAATGGTGTGACAAACGTTTCGACAAGAATTCAAATTATGTAGAAACGTGGATGAAAGTATGTAGAATATAGAAATAAATATTGTGATGTCACACATTACAGTCGTGTGCAGATACAGTAAGTCGCACCCCGTAAGCTTGCTAACGGATTTGTGAGGCTGCAGCTAGATGCAGACAGGTAGGTGTCACCCAAGGAATGTGGCTATCCCTCGTATTTACCCTAATCCGCTGGACCGCTAGGCGGAAGGGTGGCGTGAGCACTCGCTTGGAGGCCACACAGGTGTACCTCGTGGCTGTACCTCGTGGCTGTACGCACGGACGGTACGGATATAATACGCGAGTGTGTGTGTGAGTTCGCGCTCCTGCTGGAAGAGCTTTCCAGTCCGTATCTCCAGGGAGCAGGTTCGACGCCAGACTGCGTCGACATCTACCCGGCCTAGCTGCTTGAGGGGCCACTTTACGTCTGTGCAGCGTCGATCGTGCGGCCAACAAGAAGCGCCACCAGGGACCTGACTGCAGCTGCCATCGCAAGAAGCCCGCAGCTGCCGTCGTAGGTGCAACCATACGGTATTGTGTGTGTTAAGTGCGTTCACCTACCGCGTCCACAAGCCCAGTAACGACCCTGATGAACAATAATGTATACCTGTCAATTCATGCTATCAAATCACATCAAATTAATCAATCCATATACATGATCCAATAAATAGTAATTTTAAATGGTGCCTTGATGATTAATTCACATCCCTCATGGGAAGAATTATTTGATAAATTTATAGTAAATTAAATTAATTACATATTTTCTAATGTCGCAATTAGTGTGACACTTCGATATGTTTTGATGATATTTACAGTATTTTTCTTCTTATTAATTGTTTAAAAAATAACCCTCGATTTCACGCCCCAACAGCAGGCCAAAAGTTTTTTTTTTATAATTCCTTAACTGGTCCATGGACAGAGAGAGAAAATAACATATCTGTGTGAAATACAAGACATCGCTAATCGTGTAACTTACTATTAAAGCATACTTTTCACACCACCGAGAGTAGTGGTGTAACGGTTAGCGATCTCGCCTAGCATTCGGGAGGACGGCGGTTCGAAACCCCGTCCGGGCATCCAGATTTGGGTTTTCCATGGTTTCCCAAATCACTCCAGGCAAATTCCGGGATGCTTTCTTAAAAAGGCCAAGACCGAATTCCTTCCCATTCCTTGCCCCCATCCTTTCCCGTCTCTAAAGACCTCGCTGTTGAGGAAAGTAAAGCAGTTAAAAAAAAACTTTTGTCACTAAATAATTAATGTGAAATACAATACATCGTGTAACTTACTATTAAAGCATACTTTTGTCATTAAATAATTAAGGACATACGAAGTAACTTTGGCATTAAAGATTTTCAAGGTTAGAGAAAATCAAACGAAGGAAAAGAAGGAGGATCTCTGGTAACTAAAAAAGGTTGATGAAAAGAAGATGGCTTGAGAAGCTGAAATCTTGGCGCCATGGAAACATAATTATAACATGCATATTCAAGAAAATAAGCCCGAGGGCAATGAAGAAGGAACAGTATAAATGAATTGCAATGCTTATGTTTTGAATAGTATAATATATTGTAAAAGGAATAGTAAGATAAGTGAATGAGAATTGTTAATGAACCTAGTGTGCTGATCTTAGAGAAGTAATTTTACTTAGCTAAAAGACAATACGTTTTCAGCAATGGTGCTAAACCGGATATTGGGTTATAGAGGTAAATAAAAAGACTACAATACTAACCCGACACCGGAAATTGGAAAGTATAATTATATTCATAATAAATTATTGAAGAATTGGACCCTTACGTCTGCTGTACCAAATATCGTATCTAACAATCTTTGTAGCAGATATCGTTATTATTAATAATTTTTAATTGTGATGGAGCTAACTCACTGGTGGCAATTCCCGTAGTCTTCTAATTACCTCTCTTAAGTTTGTTTCTTTAAAATTATCTTTTATAATTGGAGTGTTATATTGCTTCCCCATGTGCTTTTATGATTTACGAATTTTAATTTCAAATTCTTTCATCGTTTTTCGTAAACTATTCATCACTTCACTTTGTAATTTTTTCCAGTCCCTGACACCCTTACCAACAAAAGAAAATTTTGCCACTCCCTTATGCATGAAATCGAGCGTAAGATTGTGGTCATGGTCGCCTTTCCCCTTCCATGCACTATTCCTAATTCTTCGACCAATATCACTCCAAGCCCTACCACCAACATATGCCCTGTACATTCCCAGCACTCTCTTCACCCTCCTCCAATGACTCCTTAGGTTTTGCGAATGTGTTGTTACGCACCCTGTGGTTCTGGTAGGCTGTGACGGCGGTGAACCTGGTCTCTGTGAAGATGAAGGTCTTGAAGTCCTCGACTCCCCCATGTGAGGATGGTTCTCCCTTGGGTGGCAGGTACAGCACGTGGAACCTGGGCTGGTAGCGATGCATCGAGTTCAGGATGATCTGCAACACACAGTCGGCAGGTATAGCAAAGGTCTGTCCTAAGTTTGGTTCTCCTCCCGTTTTGTACGGCATCAAAACAGAAAAACACTAGATTTCTTCTCTGGCTCGGTTTCAGTAGTATAGATATCGCAGGCACAATATTTGATCACACTCGCGGCTTGGCAGGTGGATGGTAGATACAGTGCTCAGTGACAGAGTCTTTAAAAAAAAAAAAAAAAAAAAAAAAAAAAAAAAAAAAGACGAAAAATGAGTTTTTTTTGGATTCACACGTCATGACCACGTGATTCGATTTGATTAATTGATTAATTTGATCGATTTTGGGCATCTAAACATCTATTTAAATAATAAATGCATTGAAAATGGTTCAAAAGTGCCAAAAATAAGTTTTTAGAAACACAGGTTTTGACCGTGTGTCATTGTTGGTCCTCTTAGCTCCATTTAAACCAAAAATGAAAGTGACCAAAATTATTTTTTTGGGAACCAAAAAATTAATTTTTAGGTTTTGTGACAAAATCCGACTAAAATGAAAATCTGACCTGTATTTGACCATAAGGATTCACTCTATAAAATTTGAAGAATTTCTGTTGAGACTGAATTAGTTTTAAAGACAATTTAATTACATTAAAGAGAAAATATGATTTTATTTTCAGTGCGGCCGCGGCGTTTTGCTTGATCATATTCCACTTTTCACTCATTCCGTACCGTCGATCTCCGTTTCTATTCAATGGTTGTTTTAATGTATCTAACTATTCCAGGACTATCAACTGCAATGCAAACAGCCTTCTGGTTTGTCCCCTACTTTTGTCTTTATCCATTACTTCTCTTGCTATACGATCGGAATGTGTTCAGTGACACCTAATTTTGTGGCTTGAGGTTATTTTGGCACTGGCATTCTTCAATTCTAGTTTGAATGAACGAAGGATAAATTTTCAGCCACAAAAACCATTAAAGTTTTGTAAAATACACTACATAATTCTTCAGCTGTTATCATTGTTATCTCTATAATAAGGATCTCCACAATTTTTTATTTTTTCATTTAATGATTACCAGGAAAATCCTCCACGGAAGGTAGCGTGGTAACTTAATACACCGCGTAACATATTCTGTTTCATTATTTGCCTTGCCAACATACAGTGTGTGGATCTGTTCGTCATGAACGAGCCATAAGACTCATATGAAATAAAACTGTAATTTGAGATAAGTATTTGAATTACGAGATTAATTATAACATTATTATATTACCCGAAATTTAGAGTGTTGTAAACAAATAATTCCAGTAAACTCCTAAAAAATGATTACACTAGCGAAGAAGATCGAATTGTACGTATTAATTATTTATAACCGACAACCGAATTTCATTCAATTACATGTTCATTATTGTTCCTGAAATTAAATCACTGTATGGTATTGTTGGCCAGGAGATTACGAAGGATTGTTTGGCAGCCAGTTGACGGAGTTTTCGATTCGTCTTGCAATGCGCCCCTTGCCGTTGCCAATCTGGTAAAGAGCGGAAGCGTTTCACAGTAAGATGTGCCAGTGATGAAAATCGGGCTAAGAGCATTTAAAATCCCAGCCGAGACCAGGATTCGAACCGGAGACCTGCCTTATCCACTGAGTCACCAGGCCGCTCTATCCTTACTCCTAATACGTTCACGCAATGAAACAAAATTACATCAACAAACAAGTCACCACCGCTAATTGCTTCTCGAAACTCACAGTTCTGCGGTTATTCTTCTATGTTTTTAATTACATCTTGAAACATATTGTTACAGCCATCAGCCTCGACTTCCTATGAAAATAAATCTTTTGAATTAATAAATTAGTATTGGAGAGTAATAAACTGTAAATTTGTATGTTTTTCGTACGAACGAGTATTGTTTGGATGGCTGTGAATTGTTTAAATGAAGTACAGTATGATTAAAAACATTGTAACGTTTGAAATTTTCATTGAAAGATTGCAATTAAGAATGTTGTGTAAGTCATAGTGTTTTAAGTACTCGTATGATTTTCGGCTATATGGAGTTGTTCAAGTTTCTCAGTTTTATGTTTAAACGCCAACAAACAGTCTCTGTTTTAATTTTAAAATGTTTCTCTAGTGCTATAAATAATTTTGAATAGGTAAGTTGATTGTTTTGGTACTATTTCTATTATTTGGAGCGATTGTTAGCAATCCGGAGGAGTCGGGCGGTGCTTTAATTTAATTTAATTTAATTGCAATGCGGTGGCAATTTCCCTACACACCCAACTTCCCGCTATCCTGCACCCACCTACATTTGCCCTCTACAAATTTTAACTTTAAATTCTTTTAACGTTTTCGGTAGGTTATTCATCATTTCTGTTGGGAACTTACCTAAAAAAGAGAATCTTCCCACACCCTTGTGCCTGAAATCGAGTGCCAGCTTGTGGTCATGGTCATCTTTTCCCTTCCATCAACTACTTTTCATACCTACTGCAATATCTTTCCATGCCTCATCGCTAGTATAAGCCCTGTACACTCCCATTACCCTCCTCATCCTCCTCCTGTCTTGCAATGAATCCCATTCCAGCTCCTTTATCATATCTGTCACTGATTGCATTTCCAGAAACAAATCTAGCAACCCTTCTTTGCACCTTCTCCAACTCCTGTATTTGATACTCAAAATGTGGGTCCTATACTACACTACCATATTCGAGCAATGGTCTGACCAAAGTTTTGTAACCCAATTCCTTTACTTCTCTCGTGCATCCCCTCATCACTCTCTCCAGCAAGTGCAAGATTTTGAAACCTTTTCCTACCACCTGTCCAATGTGTCCAGCCCAGTTAAGCTTGTTATCAAATGTAATGCCAAGATATTTACATTTCAAGTCTTCAGCAAGCAATTCTTCCCCCACCTTATATTCATAATTAACCTTTTGTTTTTTATTTGTGTATCTAATAAGCTGACTCTTCTTTGCATTTATCTTCATCCCATGTTTACCAACCCAACTAGATATCCTGTCTAGATCACCCTGCAACTGTTTACAGTCCTCTATGATTTGTGATGATTTCTCGAAAAGTCAGTATTTGTCTTTCTAAGTTCCCGAGATCGGGAGCTGCTAAGTTCGTTTAAGTTCATCTGAAACGATGTTGTCTCTGTAGTACTCGTAACATCTTTGTCTCTGTAGTTCTCGTAACGTCTTTAGAATCTTTGGAAGAAGCTTATGCCTTGACAATGTATGTGTTTATGAGTATTTATGCGGAATAAAAAGTTAAATGAAACGTGTATCGACAGTTTTGTTAACTATCATACTTTAATGAAATCACAAATCATCTGGTGATCTGACTAAAATATTGTAAATCTAAGGACTGATTAATTAATCTACAACTACTTCAGAGCGAGTTGTTTAAAAGTATCTCCTGCAACTGAAATATCTGAAGTTCAATTTTCCAAAATGAAACAGATCTGGACTCCGTACTTGTGATACTGAAATATTGATGGATCTGCAGTAGCCTATAGAATAGTGATCGATAAATCTGACAACTTGTCGACCGTACACATATCGATATATAAGTCCCGTGCGCATGCTGGGCTGGCTGTTTAAGCTGACGTGAGAGTGTTTGGCTGCGGGGGTGTTCTGCACTCTCTCTGCGGCCGAACAGAGCCGCCTCTGTCCACAACGAGGCGCCACGTCTGCTGGACCAACTACAAATTTCCTTCGTTGTGCTCCAAGAACTTCACAGAGAAGTGCTTGTTCACCCATCAAAGGCTTTAATTGGCCATTCCATCTTCTTACGATATTGTTGATGATATGGGTACTCAGGAATAAATGTTTCAAATTTTTTCTGGCTTTACGCCTCGTCGACGTCGATGTCATTAGCGGCAGGAACAGACTGGCAGGTGGGAATGGGAAGTAATTCGGTGATGGCCTTTCTGAAGGAAACATCCCAACATTCGCCTGGAATGATTTGGGAAAATCATGGAAAGTTCGAATCTGGTTAGCCGGTGGGGGATTCGAACCCACGTACTTTTCCGTCTACACCACCGAGTTATTCAACTGTCATACAAATCAGGATTTCCGAGTAGTAAAGTAATATAGTAACTCTTTCCGATTCCGTTGCCAATAATTCTGTCATTCGCTATTGCAACTATCCACTTAGATTGGTCCTTGTAAACTTATGTACAAGTATTGTGTTATGTCACTAACTAACGGTTTTTTTTTATGCCTCGTACTGCTTTACTGAATTTCTAAGCCCAGGTTGGCCTGTATCGGCCTCCGTACTCTCCATAACCGTTCCGTTAAGCCGCGTTCCCACGACGTCTTGTAACGAAGTCGGGACGGGACGGATACTCAACAACACGCCATGCAAACAGGGCCGCCTCTGCTAGCGGAGATGAGACGCAGCTACCCACTCTATGTCGGTAACAGGCGTGTGTAGCGGAGCGCTGTTGCCATCGGTTTGCAGCAGCGGTGCTCACCCCTTCTGTTGCTGTAAAGTGCTCTGTACCAAACGACACTAGGCAACGTAGTGGGGAGGTGGCGGCGAGGTAAGCGAGGGCTAATCTGCGGCGCGCGCTCGTCCCTACACTTCGGCTAATGAAGTGCCGCCTCCGTTTCAAGAGGTCGTGGGAACGCGGCTTTAGAGAAAAGCTCTATTATATCAGAAAAAGTTGCTGGTTGGAACCTTCAAGAGCGAGGCTGGTCTGGCGCTTTAAAAAGCGCTGTGTCCGGCTTAGACTGGATTGCTGACGCGCTGTGTCTGACGGAAAGACCAAACAGCCGTAAGTGAGATGGTCCGCCTTTATACCAAGATTTATCCAATAGATGTAAACTAAAAGATGGAAATAAGTAATCCTATTTCTATTACAAACAGTACCAGTTATAAATATTCGTAAAAAAACAATATGTTCTGTCTTTCAAGTACAGGGTGATTATAATTAAAGTTTAAGTTTCAAAACGCTCTAAAAAACGCACGACTGATTAGAATGACGTCAAAATTGAACGGCGTATTATTGAAGAAGGGGGAAAGAACTTGAACGATGATTCTGCACCAGTAGCTCTGCAGAAGTTCAGAACCCTCAAGGGTATGAAAGAAGGCTTTGGACCGATGACTGTCATGGGTCTGTTGAAAATGATGAAAAAATTCGAAAATTCAGGTTCGTTTGATGTGGAGTCTCGTAGAGGAAGGAAAAGATGTGATTCGGCGGTAGTTGAAGAAGTGGCCACAGCAGTTGAGGACGCGTCGAGCGGTGGTGTGCAACCATGCAGTGCACGGAGAATTACCCGAACATTGGACAGGCCTGTGAGCACGGTGAATAACATCCTGCAATGCTATCCGTACAAATTTGCCATGTGCAGGAGTTGTTTCCTTCTGACCTGCCAGCAAGAGAGGGTTTTGCTTTGGAATTTCTTGCTCGCATGGAAGTGGACAATGATTGGCCGTGGAAAATTCTGTGGACAGATGAAGCCCATTTCCATCTGACGCGACATGTTTTACGATTTGTCATTTGTAGACGAAATTCTGATGCTTACAGCTCCATCTGTCGCTAAATTTTGGAACTATTTTTTTTTTTTTTTTGGTTCATGTTCTTTCCCCCTTCTTCAATAATACGCCGTTCAATTTTGACGTCATTCTACTCAGTGGTCTCTAAAGAGCGTTTAGAAACTTAAACTTTAATTATAATCACCCTGTATAACCAAGACAAATCCTGCTACGACAGCTGTACACGCTAATATTGGATTTAGTCTACCATGAGTTAACTACATCTTCTTCTTGCTTAGATTTTGGCCTGCTTTGGATCACGGTAAACAATTGTTTTACTGGTTCGCCTCTTCTTCTCCTCCCAGAATTTTTTCATTCTTTCACTGAGGTACCTCCTTCTTACCTCAGACCAGGCGGTCTTGTCCTTTGTACATTGTTCCTGGAACGCCTTGAATTTATTAATTTTAAATTGAAATACTCTTCGATTCTCTACGTTATCTGGATGGATCACAACTTTCCTCATATTCTTCCTCATCTTCTCATCCCATTTTTCTGTCATCTTTGATTCAATGATGTAGTTGGAAATTCGTTTTGTCAACTTACTCTCAATCATACTTAAAAAATGGCCATATAATTTCAGCCTTCTATTGTGAAGTGTCTGTAATTTTCTCTGCATACCTATATGCTATAGTATCATTTAAAGCTAGTCTCTTTCGCGACTACTAAGGTGGGATTTTGACCATTGGCATAAGGGACGAGGTGATTTTGTTAGCGCGACCGTTCTTTACCTGTGTACCTGGGTACTCATTGGATAGGAGACTGGGTGGGTTTTGTAACTTCTCGGCTTCTTCGCTGATTAAACCCAAGTCTTCAGGAGCACAGTGATTAGCTGTGGTGTGATACCTAAAACGTCTTTGCCCGAAATGAATATCTAGGCGAAAGTTTCCTGAAAAATCAAATAGTTGCTCTGAAAAAACAGTGAAAGACAATGTAACCACTCTATTGTTGTAAAAAAACGGTTTTTTTCTGACTTGAAAAAAAAACATGAAAAAAAAAGTTTTTTTTCTGGGACATGTTTTTTTTTCATAACTACTAAATCTCAGATTTGTAAGGAATTTATCCTTTAATATGACTGTTTTAGAGTTTATACTAAGTACTTATCTTAATTTTTAAATCTACTATATTTTCCTGATTCAGTAGAAAAGATAATTACGAAAATATTGGCAACATTGACTGAAGTTTTCTTTTGCGAACGGGGACTTTCCAAAGAGGTTAGGTTACGCGAGAAGGAATCCCCGTTCCCCGTTGTTTGGATTGATACTTCCTATTTGAACTAGTGCTGCCAACCCTGCGAATTTATCTGTAGTCCTACGGATCTTTCAAAAATTAGAAATTTTAAATTTATCTACGGCTTTTTGGCTCTTTTTTATTACTTATTGTGCTTTACTTATATTCATATACTTGTTAAACTTTCAGCGTATAGTGATGCTGAGTTATTAAATTGCCAGTAATTATGAATCGTTTCCTTGCAACCGTTGGCGTAAACCAACGATTGAAAAGAAATAAAGCTCCTATTTTGTAATATAATAGATTTAAATTCAAACTTAAAAGACCTTAATACAGAACTATCGGCGCAGTCTTTACGCACAGTGTGTACTTTGCTCACAATTTAAAATTGCAATCTCAAAATCTTTTGCGTACAATATAAGGACAACCAGTAAAATAAAATGTAATTATTTCTGAAGTTATAGATCTATAGGAGACAGAAAAAGAAAGTGCTGAACTAGTGAATGTGGTACTGACATAGAGGATGAATAAAATATGTTACCTATATAGATACATTTATGAATCATTATGTAAGACATTATATGATTCAGTAAGATTTAAAACACACATGTAAAATGTAAGTTCCATAAATAAAACTATAATTTATGAAATATACTGTTTTCTGAAAAAACAAATTTAAAAAAAAGCAAGGGTGTTAGGTTTTTTTTTTCATGTTTTTTTTTTTAAACATTTTTTTTTCAGTTTGCAACACTAAACCATTCCAGAGAAAGCGTGCAGAAATTTGAATGGAATGATGGTAAATATTTATGCTTCCAGTCATCTGAGGGTGGGTGTGAAGAAATACTGAAATGGTCTTCAGACTGACTGACAGTAACAATCGGACCTGGCAAACGGAACGATGCGAGTTCAAATTCCATGCGGCCAATTACATTTCAGTTTTCTATGGTTTCTCTAAATCACTCCCGGAGAATGTCGGAATGGTTCCTTCAAAAATGGCATGGCCGAATTCCTTCCCGGTCCTAGTTCCCAATCCTCTCCCACCTCTAAAGACCTCGATGTCGTAAAGCCGGAAGAACGTAAACTAATTGCAGATTTATCGGGACCAAAGATGATACCTAAGATAAACTAATTGTTTGTTAATTTTCGTTTTCCTGGTCGTGAAAAGTGCATCAGAAAGATTAACAGACAAATTATGAGTGTCTATATTTCAGTTTATAATGTCAAATTTTGGATATCAATAGTCGGTGGTGACAACTTACATAAAGCCGTCGGTCACATTGTGTATCTGCCGCAAACTCACGATGCGCCGTATAGTTAGGCTGCCTGTTAGGCATGCTATCATAACGTTGGTAAACCGTTGAAAATGTGAGCGTCACGCAGATTCTAATGCAAATATCTTGAAATTTTGGTTAATTCCTTCCGTGTAATGTGTTCTTGACGTTTCAGCTTATCTCCGTTGTACAAAATTACTTGAAATTCACGGCACTACATCGTTAGAGCTACGTTCGCCGACTTAGACGTTGTTCTTGAGCGTAACAAAACAAAACAAAATGATAGGGGACCTGTTCATTAATTGTAGCTAAAGCTAATTGTAGGCTGCGATTTATAGGTCGATTTTTTAAATAATTGCACTGCACAAACAAAGAAAATAGTGACAAATCTCTCATACATTCACATTTTAACCACTATTGTGCCGTTTGGGATCCGTTTCGCAAAGGATTGTTTGCCAGTGTGTGGAAAAGAGTCAATTCATGACTACTTGCCATAGTCCTTAAGAAAGCGTCACAGAGCTGATTCTTAGATCGGGCTGGGATTCTCCGGTAAACAAACAACGGAATTTTCATTTGAATTTATTGGTTAACATGTGTACACCCACTTTCTTTTACAATATTTCGTCCATCAACCTACTTTGCTACAGACAAAATTGGATAAATAAGAAGCCGCACTGATCCTTGTACGAATTCTTTCTTCCTTCGTGCCATTATCGATTGGAATACACAGAGTAGAGATTGTTTTGGTGCATGGCACTCTCTGCCACCCGTAATATTGTTAATTGCAGAGTTTATTTATAGATGTATATGTCTTCGCTGGTATACCATGGAACGTTGCATTCATAAGGTGCGTTCCCACGACAAGACGCGTTGTTGTGGACGCCTTTCATCTTTGCCGCATATGCTAGCGGGGACGGCGCGCCACGACCCACCGCCAGGCGGTAAAAGATGAAAGGCGCGTACTACTACATCACGCGCCGAGGGAATGCGGCCTATGAACAACGCTGCAATAATTTTTTCTGTGACAATTCAAGTTTAATCTGGCTGCAGAATAAGTGTTCCAATTGTTGTGCTTAGAAACAAAATTCTGCAGGCGAATACTTCTCCGAATTGACAAGATTTTTTAATCGCCTACACAGTCGGTTATTGAGATGCGGTTGTTTGGATACTCACGTGGCCGTTGTCATCGAGCTGGTTGTTGGTGAGCTTGAGCTTGTCGAAGCTGACCACTTGTTTCATCCACTGTGCCCCGGTCGCTGGGCTGTCTGGGTGGACGTGTATCCTGGGAGGAGACACTGGGTCCGCCTTGCCAGCCACCACCCAGCTAGAGCTGCAAACAACCCACACAAAACACATTCACAATACGAATACATATGCTCCGGTGATAATTACCCTTGGTGCCTTACCGTTAATTGTATACCATACACTCATATATACGGACATCAGATTTCTTCCATCCGATAAGGCCTGCTAGAGCCACGTGCCAACTTCAATCCTTAATTGTTTGTTTTCTTTTTTTTCCCCTTCAATGCAGTATTCCTTCATCATCTCACTATGTTTCTTCCTTCTATCCTCAGACCACTTTGGGCCGAATTTCTTTCCTCTTCTGCTTTGGAATTCTTCCGTACTTAATACCTTCTCTCTTAAGGTGTCTCTTTCCACAATTTCCTCTTTTCTTGAAATCTTTCTTGACGCCTTCAATCCAGTTTGTTGTTGATATTTTTCTCTCCAGAGGTAATTTTGTTAATGTTTTATCATCAGTTCTATAGACATGTTGAGAAAAACATCAATCTCCTTTTTCTTATAGGTTCTGTTATATTTTCTATGTTCTGGTTTATATCCTTGTTTCTTCTTACTTTCCACAGTTCTGTTGTTATAATTAGACACAAGATTTTACTCGTGATTATTCTTTCTAGTAATTCCAATCTATCTAATCTATAATTGAATTCAAGGCTTTCACTCGCGTATAGACATTCTGATTTCCCGACTAAGTTGTAGTGCCTTATTTTAAGCTGTTCAGATAAGCACGCTTTGTTATAAAAAGGCATCAACTTTATTATTTTAGTGAGATTTCTTATGCAGGAGGTGGGTTAATATAACTAAATTTTATATCAAACTTGGGTAAAGGACCTTACAGGGACACCGAGGCCGCCTAGTGTCAAATTTTGAAAGTGCATACCGATAACGGTACCTCGTAAGTTGCGATTAAAAATATATATTTCTACTCAATAAAATCGCACTCTGATCTTCGTTATTTTGCTACTTCTTCCACAAATGACAATGGGAGATATCAGAATCCATTATTATTAATTCAAACTCGCAGTGAGAAAATGAACATTGCATTATAATATTCTTTATCTCTATTGTCCGTTATTGTACTTCCCTGCAATTATTTACTCAAATCCCATCAAAAATAACCATTTTTTTTGTTATGAATAATTTTCTAAGGAAAGCATAATTTCAAAAAGGAATAATGATTACTTATTTGATTGATATAGTTCGTGATTTATTATGGTTTGTGTAAACTTTTTCTGAGTTTTTGATAAACATCCCTGTTTCTTAACTTCTGTCAATTTAAAAAAAATATATTCTGGCCTGGTTCTAGCATCTACTACCGAGAATATATGGTAAAGATCGGATGTAATTCTCTTTACTTTATACATTTAAACGTCGTAAATAAAGAAATAACAACACATAAATCTGAACGAACGTCGCATAATACATTTTTATTTCTGCCCTTTGTATTTGTGTGCAATTACTTCTTCAATAGAAAAACTGCCTGTTAGCTGATATTAATAATCATCAAATGAAATCAATAAAATCTACTTGGACTTTTTTATATCCTTAGAATTAAACAGTTCAACTGCGAGAAATAACGTATATTTAAAAACAGTCTGCTTTATTGAACGCGATTTACATAAAATTTACAGGACGAATGTTCATACGATTTCAAACATTATACATCAATTATCTTCGAAGCCCGTTGTAATGCCTGCTCCAGTGACAATTTACCTGTTTTCATGTTTTCCCTTTGCTTTTCCAATCTACTTATGCTCACTATTAATTTCAACTTAAAATTCTTTTAGAGTTTTTGGCAAATTATGTATCATTTATCTTTGTAATTTATTCCAATCCCTGATCCCTTTACTTACGAAAGAAAATTTTCCCACATCCTTGTGCCTGAAATGAAGTGCCAGTTAGTGGTCATGATGATCTTTTACTTTCCATCTATTACTCCTAATTCTACCACCTACATCTTACCACCCCTCATCAGCAATAAATGCCTTGTACACTCCCACGACTATCTTCACCCTCCTCCTGTCTTCCATTGAATCCCAATCTTTCCTTTATCATATCACTTACTGACTGTGTTCTGCTGAGACAAATCAAGCAGGTCTTCTTTGCGGCCCTCTCCAACTTCTATATATACCCAAAACGTGGGTCTCATACTACACCACCATATTCAAGCAACGGTCTGACCAGCTTTTTGTGACCCAATTCCCTAACTCGAATGTTATGCCAGGGATTTATATTTCAAGTCTTCAACATATACCACCTTATAAGCAAATAAATCTTAAGTTTTTTATCTGTCTACCTAATTAGCTGACTCTTCTTTGCATTTAACTTCATCCCGTGTTGACATACTCAGCTAGGTATCCAGTCCAGATCACCCTGCAGCTGTTCACAGTTTTCTACCATTTTGATCCTATTATATAACATTGTATCATCTGTAAACAACCTAACTTCTTCTTCATGATCCCAGAAAAAGGGGGCGGGAGAATATTGTTCTTTATATTTCTATTCAACCACCCAAGATTATGGTTTTTAATTTTTTTTCAATATGATATTTGATTTTAGGGCATATCGTGAGCAAATCACAGGGTGATTCAAAATAATGTGGGAAAAAATGACATGGTAGATCAATCATACAATAAGAATCAAAAATCGCATAGGAACAGAGGGTCGCAACTGCGATCCGGAGTCGCTACAGGGCGACTAAAATAATACTGACACAAAGAGAAGAAACAAAACCATTACAGATCATTTTATTGATAATTACTCACTCACATGCGACTAATGCAAGCCTACAGCAGATGCTCAAAGTTTTTGCCAGATGCATCGAGACAAGCCCGGCATCTCCGTTGCATGGAACGGCGCACCTTCTCAAAGATACCAGGTGTATCTCGAACACATCGGGCTGCCGCAACGATTCTTTCTATCAAGTCTTCCGGCGTTTCAACATGTGTTTCATACACAAGTCCTTTTAAAAATCCCCAAAAGAAAAAATCCAAGGGAGACAGGTCTGGTGATCGTGGTGGTCATGCGATTGGTCCATCGCGACCAATCCAGTATGCAGGCGTTTGCGACCCTCTGTTCCTATGCGATTTTTGATCCTTATTGTATGACAGATCTATCATGTCATCTTGTTCACGTTTTTTGAATCACCCTGTAGAAGACAAAGATATTAGTAGCCAGAGCAGACAAACAAAAGACGGGTTGGCTCACAGTGTCGTAGATGAGAGGTTACGCTCTGGCCTCCTTCTGGTTCCTTCGGCATAGAACAAAGGACGCGAGCGGACAACAAATCCCGGGCCGATAGGCACTTTTTCTTACAGGAGGTTGTGCAACTAGCATAAATATGTTCCGTTCCATGTACTGTATGCTTTATTCGAAATAAAGTATTTTCACATGCTTGATTGGCAGGAAAAACTAGAAAGTATAAACCTTTCAAAGAAGAAGGAAAATACAGACTCAAGCATATTAAGGACCTATACCAACAACCGCAGAGCAATACCGCAGCCATGAGAAAAAGAAGTTTAATGTTCTGTGGTCTTTTTTTTATCTGCTTAACGTCTCTCTAACAGCGAGGTCTTTAGAGACGGGAAAGGATGGGGGGGGGGGGGAGGGGGGGCGGCAAGGAATGGGAAGGAATTCGGCCATGGCCTTTTTTGACGGAAGCATGCCGGCATTTGCCTGGAGTGCTTTGGGAAACCATGGAATACCCAAATCTGGATGCCCGGACGGGGATTCGAACCGCCGTTCTCCCGAATGCGAGGCCATTACACCACCACGATCGGTTTCTGTAGTCACATAGTTCGGATGCGCAATCGTAGACTCACGTCCAACATCTTCAACATCATCTCTAGAGGGAAAGCGTCTAATGAAAAATTGACAAGGCTAATTAGAAATGATGTCGGTCAACTGGAAATTGACTCCAATGACAATTACAACAGGGATAAGTACAAAATGTTAATTAAAGCATCTGATTCTCTCCAGACACTCTTCTTGGACAACGTATCTCAACGCACAACTGTAGAAGTTTGGCGTGTGAAAAAATGAAACCAGTAAAGTTTATGAATTTGCCTTGAATTTTTTAAATTGCTGAAAATAAATCAAACATCTTGGTAAAAAAAATAATAATAATGGAAAGTCAGAATGGAACCTGAAGGTTTTTTCGTTGAGCCAGCACGGAAATAGATTTAACAACATCAACACGCGCCGAAGATATACTGTAGAGACGTGAAGCCTAATCACCAAAATGCATTCGAAGGATCAAAGGCGCCGCAAATGCAGAGCGCTTGGCGGTGACCGTGCGGAACCGTTCTTGATGTTGGTGTGAGCGAAGAATTTACGGCGTTAAGACGTCCAGAATCTGAGAGGAGATACGAAACTGCGAGGTACAGTACATCTGACTTAAAATATCACGCTATACTAAACACAAGGTATTATGTCAAGCAAAGAATGCTTTAAAAAATAAGAAGAGATAAAAGATGCATAGTCAAATTAGTAGACCCTATTGTAGTGGAGTATTAAATATTTCTTTGTTCTGTTCAAAACTGACAATATTGTGTAGAATTTGTACTGAAATTAACAGCTAATAATTTATTTATGTTCTGGTATTTGTTTTCGAACTTTATAGCTCGTCCACGTCGAGATCATTAGGGTCGAGAAAGGATATTTGAAGGGTAAGGAACGGGAAGGAATTCGTCCGTAGTAGCATTTTGTAGAAACCACCCCAGCCAGCATTCGCCCGCTGTATTTTAAGGGAACCATGAAGAATCGAGATCTGGTTGGACGATCGGGGAATCGAACCTGCGCCCTCCCGGATGTGATGTTATATTACAATTACTCCGCGATTCATTTCAAAGTGGATGGTGGAGAGTGCGTTGCACGTATCCTAATGTGTGAACGTTTATGCGTGCGAAGGGTAGGAGCGTCCATGGAGTATCTTGAAGAATCATTTCGTCGATCTTGGAAAACCTGGATCAGGATGGACGGAAAGTTTTATTGGGGCCTACTCCCGTCGGATTATAAGTTTTCTCTTTGTACTTCGTATTTCGTTCTCTAATCGCTCGTGGGAAAAATGAGTATAGAAAAGAATTGGTTGTGGCTCGTCTCGTCTCTCTGATCGGCTATTCACTAACGATCTGTTGTCCAGTACACATGGATGCATGCCAGAAGAAGACGGTGGAGTTAGCCGTCGAAATATCGTGTTCTTTTTTTTTCGAACACAATTCTGCGGTACACCCGTGAAGCGTTCATTGCAATCATACTGCTGAAAAGTCTTCGTTCTTTTAAATCAATAATTTTTATTTTTTATTCTAATTTCTGGTCATGTTTCTGCATAAACCAGTGATGTTGTACTACAATTTTATGCGCTCCATAGGGAATTTCAAAGCGCGCTAAAGTTTCCTCTTCTGGAAGTAATTTGTCCATAGTCGCTAAAAGTTAGACAGTGGTACCAGAAATGTTTGATACACTAAGTTGAAATAATTAAGATAAGTAAGTATATGTTAGTAGATCGTCTCTATAATAACAGTTATGAAGACTATAGGTAATGGTGCTATATACGTGCTGAGTTTGCGGTTATATTTATCAGAGTGCCGTCATTTATAGCCCTTTCAACAGAAATAATTTGAAGAACCCACCTGTTGACTAAATAAAAACAGTGTTTCGAGTTTTTTTTTTTTTTTTTTTTTTTTTTTTTAAATCTGACAATTCACTGATTTGTAGAATTTGATGACACACCACAAATTTCTTTGCTTCTTCACCCGGTATTGTTTATTGTTAAAATGCGATTGAAAAATGCGATTTGAATTTAAATTAACTCAAAATATTAAGATTATTATTAAGTCTTACAATGTGCCGTATGTCAAATTATAATCGAACATACTTTACGTCAGATAATAGCTCATTGTTTTGTCTCGTATCATACTTATCTAAGCTTGACGTCCATTGGGAAATCTCTGTTAGTATCCTGAGAAATGTAGCCTTCTCCCATTTCTTATTCGGTGAAAGAGGTACATGTTTGTCGCCATGTCGCCTAGTTAAAGATAGAAATAATAATCAGGACATCCCATTCATTATTTTCTAGGTGTTAATCTGCTCTGATTATAATGCCTGAGTATATAACTGTAATACTTTATTCAGGATGGCAAAACTGGCAGGTTTTAGCTCATGCACATAATGAATAAAATCTCTTTTAATTAGTACGTGCAAATCAGTAATAAATATCAAAAAATAATATTTATGGAACCAAAAGTAACACAGTTCCGTTAACATGTTGTACACCAGTGGTCCCCCACCTGTGGTCGTTGAATATATCACAGGGGGCGTTTTTGGTCCAAAGCAAATTCAGCGGGCATTGAGGACCATCACCGCCCCCTTCCCCCCCCCCCCCCCTGCTTTCCAGCATTATACCCGGCTTTAAGGGCTGCATCAAAAAATTTTTTTATTGTATTCAGATGATCATATGTAGCCAAAAGAGGATTTAGCGTAATCAGCAATTTATTAACTAAGTAAAAAAAATTAGACTTTCAATAATGGAAAGCAGCAGTTTAAGACTGCTGAAGATAAATGAGGCACAAAATATGAAAAAATTAGTGCCATTACACCGAGCTCAGCACTCTAATTAATAATGTTTTTTCGTAATCTGTACTTGTTAGTCGAACTGTGAAAATAGGCTACACCAATATTATTTATATCTTCTTATGTAGTAATTTTAGAAATGTGTCCTTGTTTTCTATATATGATGTTGTACACTTCACCAAAGGGTGGCGCCATGCAATCACTCTTTCAAACAGTGGGCTACAAACCAAAAACGCTGGAGCACAATGAGTTACATTGTAACACAAAACCGAGCGTGGTGGGTGAACGGTTAACGTTCTGGCCTCGCATTCGGGAGGACGTGGATTCGAATCCCCGTCCTGGCATTTAGATTTGGGTTTTCCATGGTTTCCCCAAATCACTCCAGGTGAATGCCGGGATGCTTCCTTCAAAAAGGCCATGGCCGAATTCCTTCCCATTCCTTGTCTCCAGTCCCATCCCGCCTCTAATGACCTTAGCTGTCGACGAGGCGTAAAGCCGTAAGCAAAAATAAAATATATAACACAAAGGGGACTCAGTTGTTCTTTTTTCTGAAAAGGGGGCAATGAGTAATTTTTTGTACGAAAAGACGGCGGTGAGAATTTTTTTTATCGAAAAGGGGGCGGTGAGTACTTTGTTTTCAAAAAAGGGGTGGTGAGTACTTTTTTCGAGAAGGGGGCGATGAGCAATTTTAAAAAAAAAAAGAAGCGGTGATTAATTTATTTTTTTTGTTGAAATGGAGGCGATGAGAAATTATTTGTCCGAAAAGAGGGTGGTATTTTTTTCGAAAAGGGTGTGATGATTTATTTGTTTTCGAAAAGGGGGCGGTGATCAGTTCTTTCGAAAAGGGGGCGGTGAGTAATTTTTCTGTTGAAAAGGGAGCGGTGAGTAATGTTTTCGAAATGGAGGCGATGAGTAACTTTTTGTTGGAAAAGAGGGCGGTATTTTTTTCGAAAAAGGTGCGGTGAATTATTTGTTCTCGAAAAAGGGGTGGTGAGTACTTTTTGCGACAAAGGGGTGGTGAGCAATTTTTTTTTAGAGGGAGCGGTGAGTAATTTTTTTTTTAAAATGGAGTAACTATTTGTTCGAAAAGAGGGCGGTATGTTTTTCGAAAAGGGTGCGGTGAATCATTTGTTTTCGAAAAGGGGGCGGTGACTAATTTTTTTCGAAAAGGGGGCGGTGAGTAATGTTTTCGAATTGGAGGCGATGAATAACTTTTTGTTCGAAAATAGGGCTGTATTTTGTTCTAAAAGTTGGCGGTGAGTAGGTTTTTATTCGTAAAGGTGGCGGGGAGTAAATAGCTTTCGAAAAGGGAGTGGTAGCGAGAGAAAAATTGGGAACCTATGTTGTACACGAACCGGAAACGCTAAACTGAACTGTATCGTTGATAAATTTTTCTTCCATCAATAAGGCGAGCTGTTAAACTGAAATTTGAAAAATATTCTACGTCATTATTCTGCACTATATTCTTCGAATAATAATTGCACTGTACACTAATGACGGTCAAGATAAAATCTGAATGGATTCATAAACCCAGCTTTAATTGCGGTATGGCTCCCAGTACTTTTTAAGCAGTAGCTACGGGTAATACTAACTATAGTCCGTTCACTTAACAGAGGCGGTCCAAGGTCAGTATACTCTATCCCCACTTCACTGCCCTTACTCCTACAAATGGAGGGGAAATTTATCACTTCTCTAGCTGCTCGCAGCGGTCAACACGGGAGGTATGAATGGAAGGGGTAGTGAGGTGAGGAGCGGAGCCAGGGGAACATGACCTTCAACCGCCAGTTCGGAGTGAACAGGGTATAAGCAGTAATGGATCAGCTCACCTGTGGAAGGCGTAGCGGTACCTCTTGTCGTCGACAGGCACGAAGTCCATCATGAGCATGTAGTCTGCACAAGGGTCCAGCCCGAACAGGCGCACCTGGAATGTCGGGAACATCCGCCTGCAACAAACACACGCCACAGGTACCTTCAGTCGTCACTGGATGATACCGCAGGAAAACATAATCGATACAGTATATCACTGTTCCTTTTTCTCCATCACTGCAGAAACTCAGTGTGTAAACTTCATTAGTGCGGATCAGACTTTATATTCTGAAATCGTATCTCTTCTTCTATGAACACCTTGTACGTGTCTGGGCGTAGGCCATCACCAAGGGGGATTATTAGCCCTCCAGGGGAACATTTGGCAAGACGAACTGGGAGGTTTCCCGTTGTCTTACGCAGTGTAATATTCCTGAGGGTGGATCACTGTGATAGTGTGCGTGTCGTATGAAATGAGGAATGAAGAAGGTTGAGAATGAAACCCGCTGCTTGCCTATCCAGGCCTACTCTTCCTAAAGACAACATGGCGGCCGCCTGGCTTAACGTCCTCCATTCGACCTGAACCAACGGAGCGTGCTTCACAAGTTTCAGAAATGAGTTAGACGACTGATATTAATGAATATAACCTTCAATTCGAAATAATTACAATTCCATATAGCATGATGCGGTATCCCGGCAGTAATTTCTGCTACTATAAGAAACCTGCAATTAAACTGATATCCGTTTTCAGACACTTATCTTAATTTTTCAGCTTTTTTTTTACATAAAATCAAAATGTAATAATTTACTTACGATTACTATTTACTAATATTTTACTTACTATTACTATTACTCCACGATTCACTAAAAGTGTGTGGCGGAGGGTGCATTGCACCTCTCCGGAAAGGTGATGCTTTGGAAGGGATATACGGGATATGGCAGGAGGCACCCATGGACTTTTGTTAGAATCATCCCAGCATTCGCCTGGAGTGATCTAGGGAAACCATGGAAACCCCAGATCAGGATGGCCGGAGTGCTTTATCGAAAGCTACTCTTGTCAGATTTTTGTTTACTCGCCCGGTAAATCCTTTCTATTCCACTCCCTAATATTTCGTGGAAAAAATGAGTAAAGAAATTAATCGGTTCTGGCCCTGATTTCTCTTACCTTATTTTCGCGGTCATTCCGAGATATGAATGTTGCTGGTAGCAATATTTGTTTACTGTCATTCCGAAATTCGTCAGTCGAGAATTTTTCAATTAGCTTCTGTCGAGAGCAACGCCTTCGGTGCTCCAGGTCTTCCCAACCTAACTCCTTCATCATCGCACTTACGCTTTCCCTCCAACTATATACACCTGTCACGATCGGGCGGCTCTTCTTTGGACCATCTCTTATGCCTCCATTAATCCATTTTGATGGGGACCCCATACAGAGCAACAATATTCTAATTGACGCCGCACTAGTGACTTGTATGCAATCGATTTAACTTCCGGAGCGCATTGTTTTAAATTACGACCTAGCAATCGAAGCATACGATTTGCCTTCCCAAATTACATTCTCGATATGCTCATTCTACGACAAATTATAACGAATTGTTACCGCTAGGTATTTAGTGGAATCTACCGTTCTAAGGACAGTACCATTAATTGTATATTCAGTGCTAAATGGTGCCACCTTTTTACTTACACACATGACTTGGCACTTTTCAGCGTTTAACTCCAACTGCCAATATTTACACCACGTAATTATTTTCATAATATCGTCTTTTAACAAAGCGCAGTCGTCCTGGGTTTTGATTTCAGGTTAAATAATAGCATCATCGGCAAATAATCTTTTCATCCTCCTTATTATGTGGCACAAATCATTAATGTATTAACAGAAGAATTGTGTTCAACGAAACTGGATTTTATTCTCGCAGTCGTATTACTACAACTCAATATATAAATTTATTCTATGTGTGGTATCAGCGATGTATTTAAATGTAACTACGTTTCCTATTCACAATGGATGTTACTATGTTTAGATCGACAACCGTTTCGTTTCTACTTAAATACATTAAACTTTCCAATTATTAAAATTAATTTATGATTAATCTTATATATATATAAAAATAGACGTGTTTTTTCCTATATTTCACTTTTCGGGCACCACTACCTTGCACAGATCACTGATGTTTGTTGGTGGAAGTAACATGGAGTTTCCTGTCGTGCACAACGTTGGCCGAATGCCGATAGCTGTGGGGATGTGGAAGATATAATGATTAAAGTTGGTCAGTGCAGGGCGTTTTCATATTTCGACCAAAAATTCGTATCTCCGTATACTTCTCTTTCCTGCCACAACTACATAACATAGACCTTTGGTATTTGTGTGTGGTAGTAGAATCGTCTTTCCTGTCGTGCACTATGGTTGTTAGATGTCGGTAGCTATGGGGGTGTGGGAGATATGGGGGTTGAAAGTGGTCGACCTGTGGCAATTCAATACTTCTGCCAAAGACAAAAGTGTCATGGTGTATCACTTTTCAGCGAAAACTATAGATCACAGATAACTGGTGTTTGTGTGTAGTAATAGCACAGAGTCACCTTTCGATCACAACAGCGGCCGATTTTCAGAAACTGTGGTACTGTGGTAGATATGGTGGTTGTAAGTGGCCGACCAAGGATATTTTCGTATTTCGACTTTCTCCGCATATGTCACTTTTCTACCACAACTACATAGCACAGAGCATTGGTGTTTGTGTTTGGTAGTAGAATCGTATCTCATGTAGTGCACTATGGTTGTTAGATGTCGGTAGCTATTGGGGTGTGGGAGATATGGGGGTTGAAAGTGATCGACCTGTGGCAATTTCATACTTCTGCCAAAGACAAAAGTGTCATGGTGTATCACTTTTCAGCGAAATCTATAGATCACAGATAACTGGCGTTTGTGTGTAGTAGTAGCACAGAGTCACCTTTCGATCACAACAGCGGCCGAATTTCAGAAACTGTGTTACTGTGGTAGATATGGTGGTTGTAAGTGGCCGACCAAGGATATTTTCGAATTTCGACTGTCTCCGCATATGTCACTTTTCTGCCACAACTACATAGCATAGAACATTGGTGTTTGTGTATGGTAGTAGAATTGTATCTCATGTAGTGCACTATGGTTGTTAGATGTCGGTAGCTATGGGGGTGTGGGAGATATGGGGGTTGAAAGTGATCGACCTGTGGCAATTTCATACTTCTGCCAAAGACAAAAGTGTCATGGTGTATCACTTTTCAGCGAAAACTATAGATCATAGATAACTGGTGTTTGTGTGTAGTAGTAGCACAGAGTCACCTTTCGATCACAACAGCGGCCGATTTTCAGAAACTGTGGTACTGTGGTAGATGTGGTGGTTGTAAGTGGCCGACCAAGGATATTTTCGTAATTTCGACTGTCTCCGCATATGTCACTTTTCTGCCACAACTACATAGCATAGAGCATTGGTGTTTGTGTTTGGTAGTAGAATCGTATCTCATGTAGTGCACTATGGTTATTAGATGTCGGTAGCTATGGGGGTGTGGGAGATATGGGGGTTGAAAGTGATCGACCTGTGGCAATTTCATACTTCTGCCAAAGACAAAAGTGTCATGGTGTATCACTTTTCAGCGAAAACTATAGATCACAGATAACTGGCGTTTGTGTGTAGTAGTAGCACAGAGTCACCTTTCGATCACAACAGCGGCCGATTTTCAGAAACTGTGTTACTGTGGTAGATATGGTGGTTGTAAGTGGCCGACCAAGGATATTTTCGTATTTCGACTGTCTCCGCATATGTCACTTTTCTGCCACAACTACATAGCATAGAGCATTGGTGTTTGTGTTTGGTAGTAGAATCGTATCTCATGTAGTGCACTATGGTTGTTAGATGTCGGTAGCTATGGGGGTGTGGGAGATATGGGGGTTGAAAGTGATCGACCTGTGGCAATTTCATACTTCTGCCAAAGACAAAAGTGTCATGGTGTATCACTTTTCAGCGAAAACTATAGATCACAGATAACTGGCGTTTGTGTGTAGTAGTAGCACAGAGTCACCTTTCGATCACAACAGCGGCCGAATTTCAGAAACTGTGTTACTGTGGTAGATATGGTGGTTGTAAGTGGCCGACCAAGGATATTTTCGAATTTCGACTGTCTCCGCATATGTCACTTTTCTGCCACAACTACATAGCATAGAACATTGGTGTTTGTGTATGGTAGTAGAATTGTATCTCATGTAGTGCACTATGGTTGTTAGATGTCGGTAGCTATGGGGGTGTGGGAGATATGGGGGTTGAAAGTGATCGACCTGTGGCAATTTCATACTTCTGCCAAAGACAAAAGTGTCATGGTGTATCACTTTTCAGCGAAAACTATAGATCATAGATAAGTGGTGTTTGTGTGTAGTAGTAGCACAGAGTCACCTTTCGATCACAACAGCGGCCGATTTTCAGAAACTGTGTTACTGTGGTAGATATGGTGGTTGTAAGTGGCCGACCAAGGATATTTTTGTATTTCGACTGTCTCCGCATATGTCACTTTTCTGCCACAACTACATAGCATAGAACATTGGTGTTTGTGTTTGGTAGTAGAATCGTATCTCATGTAGTGCACTATGGTTGTTAGATGTCGGTAGCTATGGGGGTGTGGGAGATATGGGGGTTGAAAGTGATCGACCTGTGGCAATTTCATACTTCTGCCAAAGACAAAAGTGTCACGGTGTATCACTTTTCAGCGAAAACTATAGATCACAGATAACTGGCGTTTGTGTGTAGTAGTAGCACAGCATCACCTTCCGATCACAACAGCGGCCGATTTTCAGAAACTGTGGTAGTGTGGTAGATATGGTGATTGTAAGTGGCCGACCAAGGATATTTTCGTTTTTCGACTGTCTCCGCATATGTCACTTTTCTGACACAACTACATAGCATAGAGCATTGCTGTTTGTTTTTGGTAGTAGAATCGTATCTCATGTAGTGCACTATGGTTGTTAGATGTCGGTAGCTATGGGGGTGTGGGAGAAATGGGGGATAAAATGGTCGAACTGCGGCAATTTCATATTTCTGCCAAAGACGCATGTGTCACGTTGTATCACTTTTAAGTGAAAACTATCAATCGCAGATTACCGGCGTTTTTGTGTGGTAGTAACACAGAGTCACCCATCGATCACAACGTTGGCCGAAATTCGGTAACTGTGGGAGTGTGTGAGATATGGTGTTCGCAATTGGTCAGATCATGAATATTTTCGTATTTCATCCAAAGACTTGTGTGTATCCGTAAATTTTACTTTGCTGCCGGAACTACATAGCGCAGAAGACTGGTATTTGTGTGTGGTAATAGTATCGAGTCTCCCATCGTGCACTATGGTGGTTAGATGTGTACAGCTGTCAATATGAATACTTTACAATCACGAACGAAGTTGTGGGTACCAGCTACTATATTATAAGTGTGGAAGTAAGTTTCTGTCTTTTTGTTACGTTTTGACGACTAAATGGCTATATCAATATTGATGGAATTTAACAATGAAATAGTGTAGGAAGGACACAGGACATTTTTTCGGCATGAATAACAGTTTTAGTCACGAAATTTTAAGAACTTATCGAATGATGAAAGACAGACAGATTCGTGTGTTAGTCTGTAATGTTACGTTGGTTGCTCAGTCACGCAATCTGTAAGTGTTTGATTTATTAATAAATTTCGATAAGAAACAAAACTTATTATTTAGTATAGAAGTCAATTTGCTCGGCACTGTACTATTCATTTGTGTCGGTATCAAAGTTTCTGGCACCAATTTGTCTTCCTTTTTGACATGCCTTACGTACGTAAACCTGGCCTAAGGTGCACGTCTAGAAGACAATGTGCTGCTATTAGATTATAAGATTCAGATGCTCATGTTGAATAAAGAAGAAAAAACCAAGCTGAAATAAAGCTGCCATCAGTTAACACCCCCCCCCCCCCACACACACACACACATCCCCGCACCTTCGCTTACTTTTCTGTTTTTAAGTATGTTGTAAATTGATTCTCTTCATGAGACAGATTAGATGATAGGATGATATAATGATGGCTTTCCATCATATTATGTCGACTCGGTGTTGTTTGGGACAAATCTTACGTTACTAACAGTTTTCTATATCCAATTCTGGAATTTAAACTCCAACTCCACGCGTACGAAGTCGCAGGTAACAGCTAGTATGGTATAATTTTACATTGTAATGTGTTATGCAAACCGTACTCAACAGGCAGTTTTCACTTAAACGTTTTGGCGAGTCTTGTAACAGACCAATACTTGGTGCCAGGGCGGAGAATTGGAATCTCCTCCGAACAACAAACCTTTTACCTAAGATCTAGAGTAAGTTGAAATATACCACTCCAAATTACGCAAGGTATTGCTAAGGGGAACTACATTGTGTTTTACGCTGAACATTTCGTCAGTATAGGTATCAAGAAGACTAGGTGAGATAAAATCAGAAGTGTTTCGGTCCGACTTTAAAACGGACTACAAAAAAGTGTTATAGATATCTTAGGAGAATCAAGACTCAAACGGGAAGTGCTAAAATAAGAATCAGGTAAGAAGGGATTGAACTATTGGTTTGAAATTTTTCATATACGTTCCTCAGATCATACCTTTCGAGAAATGTGCATATGAAATCAAAATAAAACGTGCTATAGATGTGGTGCCACACGAAATTTACAAAACGATTTTTTTCAAAACTGCCATTTCCAATCAAATTGTTTACGCCAAAGGATCTACTCTCAATAGCGGTTATTATTATTATTATTATTACTCCGCGATTCACTAAAATTGTGTGGCGGCATATCTAGACAAATATGCGACTGGGTTGCAGACTTCCTGAAGGTCAGAACACAGTGTGTAGTTCTCGACGGTGAGCGTTCATCACTTACTGAAGTGGGGTCTGGAGTTCCCCAGGGAAGCGTGTTAGGGCCTCTGTTGTTTGTCACATACATTAATGATCTATGCGACATAATAGGAGGGATGAAAAGATTATTTGCCGATGATGCTATAATTTATCGCGAAATCAAAACCCAGGACGACTGCGCTTTGTTACAAGACGATATTATGAAAATAATTGCGTGGTGTAAAGATTGGCAGTTGGAGTTAAACGCTAAAAAGTGCCAAGTCATGTGTGTAAGTAAAAAGGTGACACCATTTAACTATGAATATACAATTAATGGCACTGTCCTTAGAACGGTAGATTCCGCTAAATACCTACGGTTAACAATTCGTAATAATTTGTCGTCGAATGAGCATATCGAGAATGTAACGGGAAAAGCAAATCGTATGCTCCGATTTCTAGGTCGTAATTTAAATCAATGCACTCAGGAAGTTAAATCGATTGTATACAAGTCATTAGTACGTCCTCACTTAGAGTATTGTTGTTCTGTATGGGGTCCCCATCAAAAGGGGTTAATGGAGGCATTAGAGAAGGTCCAAAGGAGAGCCGCCCGATTCGTGACAGGTACATATATATAGTTGGAGGGAAAGCGTAAGTGCCATGTTGAAGGAGTTAGGTTGGGAAGACCTGAAACACCGAAGACGTTGCTCTCGACGGAAGCTAATTGAAAAATTCACGACAGACGTATTTCGGAATGACAGCCAGCAAATATTGCTACCAGCAACATTCATATCTCGAAATGACCGCGAAAATAAGATAAGAGAAATTAGGGCCAGAACCGATTCATTTCCCACGAGCGATTAGGGAATGGAATAGAAAGAATTTACCGGGCGAGTAAACTTAAAATCCGACAGGAGTAACTTTCGATAAAGCACTCCAGCCATCTTGATCTGGGTTTTCCATGGTTTTCCCGGATCACTCCACGCGAATGCGGGGATGGTTCCTCACAATAGCCCATGGGCGCCTCCTGCCATATCCCTTATATCCCTTCCAAACCATAACCCTTTTCGATAGGTGCAATGCACCCTCCGCCACACAATTTTAGTGAATCGCGGAGTAATAATAATAATAACAGACAAGTAGGACCAGAATGATACAAAAAGACGCAGGGAGTATAGTTTTCATTATAATGTAAGCAATATACTGCCGTGGTTGTTAGGTTGTAATGCAGCCTGGACCAAAATAACAAAAAAACATGTACTTTGTTACAACATAAGACGTGAGGAGTTTTAGTTTTAGATTCGTTGCTGCAGAATGCAGATACAATCTTTGGCGTGAACAATTTGATTGGAGATGGTGATTTTTACTGTTAAATATGCATCGTTTCATAACTTTCGTGTGACACCACGTCTATGGTACGTTTCATTTTGCTTTCATGCACACTTTTTCTCCAAACGTATCTGAGGAACAAGTGTGTGACTAATTTCCAACAAATAGCACCATTCCTTCTTACCTAGTTCTTATTTGACCGTTACCCTCAAAGGGGGCGGTCATTAATTACGTGAGATATTTTCCGGAATTCTGGAACCCAACTGACCGGCATCTTAGTTTTTATTTCGCCAGACCCCTCTATATTTCACGCCCCCAGACGTCATAGATGATAATGGTTCCAAACAAATTGTCTAAGGAACATTTAAAGAGTTAGTTAATGAAAATGATCAACAAGAAGACTACGAAACAGTCCACAGTGATTCAAGATACTGGAAGAGAAGAAGCAGTAAGAGAGAGGAGATTGTGGTTTGTGTCCCGGAATGGAAAATCGATGATGATGAGGTGACGTTTTGGAATCGAAGATTTCCTGTCTTTTATTTCACGCATAGTTCTTTGAAAGTCAATGCACTCTGAGGTTTAATTAAAACGGAGGAAGGTGTGTGGAATATTCGTTTGTAGAAATCAGCATTCGATAGACTCGGTTCACAACAAATATATGTTTATTTTTATTTAATTGTGATGGCGGATTTGCCGCGGTTGCAATTTCACTACACACCTACTTTCCCATCCCAGGATTATTATTTTATTAATCGTAAATACTTTGACTGAAATATCACACCCAGGTATTTTTGAGTCTCACGAGTTGAATTTTAAATTAATTCAGCGTTTTTTTTTATAAAAAAGAAATAATTAATTTCTTTGGTAATTTTGTTCCAGTCCTTGTCATTATCACCTACAAAAAAAAAAAAAATATACCAGTAATGCCTGAAATCGAGTGTCAACTTGTGGTCACGGTCATCTTTACTCTTCCACGTAGGCCACTACTCTTTATTCTACCAATATCCATCCAAGTCCCATCAGTAACACAGGCCACGGACATTCTCAGAAAACTTCACCCGCATCTTGGTTTCCCATAACTCTCCACGCAGCTCTATTACTGATTTTATTCTACGGTAAGTTCCACAAACAAATCTAGCTGCCCTTCTTTGCACCACCTCCAACAATGTGGGTCCCTTACTGCTCCACCATCTTCAAATTATGGTCTGATCCCGGGTTTGTAACCAATGTCCCTAACTTCGATTTTGAAATCCCTTTCTACCCCCTGCCAAGTTTACTATCAGATGCTGTGGCAAAATATAAAAGTCTTCAACTAGCAATTGGTACCCCATCATACAATAATAGAATATATATATATATATACATTTATTTTTCCTACGCACATTGTAACTTGACTTTTGTTGGTATTTATCTTCATTCCCTGTCGACCTAGCTTACATATCTTGTCCAGATACCCCTATAGCTGTGTAAAGTTCTCTCCCGTTTTAATTCTATTAAACAACACTCTATCATCTTCAAACAACGTAAATTCTGGCTGTGACCATCAGCACAATAATTCATTAGAATAATGAACAGCAATGGTTCCAATACACAACCCTGTGTCACTCCTATTTTCACATCCACCTTTTTTTTTCTTTTTAATACTGCATTTACTATCATGGCCTCGCATTCGGTGGGACGTGGATTCGAATCCCCGTTTGGCCATCATATTTGGGTTTTTTGTGGTTTCCCCAAATCACTACATACGTTTCAAAAAACGTTATGGCTGATTTCCTTCCCATTTCTTGCCCACAGTCATTTCCTACCTCTAAAGATATCGACGTCGACGAGATGTAAAGCTTTAAGAAACAAAGGATTCCCAATCTTTTTATTCTTTCTTTTACGTTATTGTTCTTCCCAGCGATTCTCTTAATTGCTTTTCCTTGCCTGAAGCCCAGAAAACTTTTAGTTGCTGCAGTAACTGTGTGGGAACGCGACTCGAGGGAAATAATTGATTAGTTTTGGGATAGTAAAAAGAAAATGGATTTAAACAAAAATCTTAGGAGTTTTTCCGACATCTTTGGTGGGTCATAATATTTTTTTACAACGGTCTGGTAGCTCAGTGGCTAAGGCGCTGCTTTAATAAGTTCGTTTGGCTGGTCCCGGGTTCAAATTCCGGTGGGGTTGGAATTTCTAAGAGTTGTGTTTGGTCATATGAGCTATACCAGGCCGCTCCGTGGTTCGGATTCCACGTTAAACTGTAGGTCCCAGAGGAAAGGAACTGGCCATACCTCTTTCACAATGGCTTAGTATGCCTCCTTCCGTTGGATCCAACCAACCTTCGGGTTGTGGACTAAGTTCGTTTTTTAAAAATATATATATACTAGCCTCGTACCCGCGACTTCGTACGCGTGGATTAAGAATTTTTTTGCCAGAATTAAATATAGAAAGTTGTAGGTAACGAAGGATTGGTCCCAAACAACCTGCCTCTTGAAGACAATCAATTTCCAACATATTTCTGTCACTATTCGATAATATCTCAAAATTTCGTGACTACAACTGTTAATCATACTGGAAAAAATATCCTGTGCCCTTCATACAGCTTTCCTTATAAAATTCCATCACAACGATATAGCCATTTAGTCGTCAAAACGTAACAAAAAGACAGAGACTTACTTCCGTATTTATATTAGTATTACTGTGGTTCTCACTCACACACTGACTGCGAACAACACCTGAGGGATCATTATAACGTAAAAAAGTGTACACCTACAGCATTGCAAGACTACCTACGACTTGCCTCGCATTGCACCCCTAACTTTGTAATATCTACAGTTTAACATTCAATCCGAATAACCTACGGCCCAGGCCTCACTCTTACGATGAAAAACAATTTTTAAAAATCTTAGCATCTACGGAGATTTGAACCGGAGACCACGACGTTCGCAAGCAAGCTCTTTAGTCACTGAGCTTCCAGCTCACTACACGGAAACACGGTCTGGAGACGTCCACATGCAACGTGTCTGTCTATCGCCGTATTTCGAAGTTATGAGACAACATGTATTATTTATACAGATAATTTTTCAACCAAATGTAGACAGTATTTTTCTCCTTGTTTCAAAGGATAAGTGTGTAAAGTTTCATCGAGATCGGATGAAAACTGTGGATTTGTATGAAGAAAAAACAAACCAACAAACAAACCAACATACATTCATCTTTATATATAAAGATATATATTCAGGGTCGGATCTAGGATTTTGGTTTGGGAGGGGTTTGAGCGGACTTTGGTTTGGGGGGGGGGAGGCTTGGCTTGAGTGAATTTTGTTTTGGGGGGGGGGCTGACTTGGGCAAAGGGTAGTATTTATAATCTCCTCGTCCCTGAATCCGTAGAGCTAATAAAGAAAAGGTCTCCAAAATTACAATGTCGGAGGGGAACCTAGATACTTTTTGGGGGGGGGGGCTTGAGCCCCATAGCCCACCCCCCTGGATCCGCCCCTGTATATATTGGACACATGAATATTATGAATAACCATGTACTAAGGGGGATAGTCGGGTTTATTTCTTATCTAATTGTTGCTGTCGAGTTGGGAGGAGCCCTTCAGAGAGACACGCAGTAAATTCTCAGTG
Organism: Vandiemenella viatica; assembly: GCA_031002005.1. NCBI lineage: Eukaryota > Metazoa > Arthropoda > Insecta > Orthoptera > Morabidae > Vandiemenella > Vandiemenella viatica. The sequence continues at coordinate 135,150,912 of CM061914.1, forward strand.
TGGCCAGCTGGTGTGGGGTGGATTATCACTCTCAAGTGGAGCACGGAGACAAGACCACCGCGGCGGCCAGGCCCACATTCCCGTCGCTTATCAGCAGGGCTGCTGAGAGCAGCCGATAACAGCACGGTAGTCATCCGCTGTGGGTGGTCTCAGGAGTGTCTCCCTCTATCAACACTCAACAAAAAATATACATAACATTACCACTAACCCTCAATCATTTTTATTATTAATATACAATTAGTAATAATAACGATAATTCATTAGTTATAAGTAGCCTGAATAACTCTGTTGATAGTAATCTTGTTGTAGGCCATGTTCCGCAGTTGTTGCATAAATATTTTTGAATAAAAATCCGTCTTCTAACAACTGTTTTTTATTTACTTTCATCTACCAGACGCGTTTCGTCCTTCTGGAGTGGGGCATCGTCAATGGCTATAAATAACATAATATTATCATCATATTTGTGTACGTGAATTATGTACATTAATTATAAACATATGTTCATGCTTTAAAATTTTAACGTCTGTATGTTCAATCTGCTATAATTATTCTATATATTGTTTTATAGTATCTGTGTTCAAACATAAATTCACTTCTTAATTCTAAATTATCTGTATGGTTACATTCTTTATGTACATAAACTCTACTTACTAAAAATTGTGGCAGCTAGCACATGTCAGTCCGGAACAGCACCTTCCGCAATTTTCTGCATTTTTGTTTCTTGCTACACTTCAGCATTATTGCTCACTGTATAGTTTGCTGTTAAACTGCACTTTTTAAATACATCAACTAGTTATTGTGTCTACAGCGATGTGTTTATTATGTATGTACAGTGGTACCAACCTATTTCTGTTGATTATTGCTTAGTTCAGTCTGTGTTAAATTATATCTTTTTTTTGTTGTTGTTGTGATTATCTTATCTATTATTTGTGATTTGTAAGTGACTATGTTGGTTTTCATGTGTTGTGGTGTTTTCTATTGCTTTGTATAGTGTTTTGTTTGTTAAATTTGTGAATTCATTTAGTACCGTTTTTCCCTGTGTGATGGCTTTATGAATTTGATAACTTTCTTGCACTGTTAATAATTGTTTCTTGTAGTTGTTGATTTTTAGAATTTTCATGTCTGTCTGTATAGTTGTGGGTGGGTGATTGTTATCTAATAAATGCTTGGCATGTGCTAGCTGCCACAATTTTTAGTAAGTAGAGTTTATGTACATAAAGATTGTAACCATACAGATAATTTAGTATTAAGAAGTGAATTTATGTTTGAACACAGATACTATAAAACAATATATAGAATAATTATAGCAGATTGAACATACAGACGTTAAAATTTTAAAGTATGAATATATGTATATAATTAATGTACATAATTCACATACACAAATTTGATGATAATATTATGTTATTTATAGCCACTGACGATGCCCCACTCCAGAAGGGCGAAACGCGTCTGGTAGATGAAAGTCAATAAAAAACAGTTGTTAGAAGACGGATTTTTATTCAAAAACTCTGTTGATGTTTGTAACTTGAACTGTAATACTGTTGGGTTTCCACAGACCGTTGTTTGTTTAGTAAACAGGGTAGCCTAGTATTGTTATATTTAAGTAACAATTTTTGCCCTGGCCAGCACAGCTGTGCGGGCGGCTATTGTTGATTGGGCGCCTTCATTGCAGCATGGCAGGCAGCGGGGCATTGTGTGTGTTGTGCCGCTTGGAGAAGGTTGTATGCCGTGACACAGGCTCTTCGTACACAAGATAAAACAGCTCGTGAAATATATCGGAACATAAATGCTATAAAAGTTGTTTAAACAACGATATTACTTAAGGTCTCTAGTGTTTCGACCAGAACAGTGAGTTTTTCATTTCCAGACGATGTCAAAATAGCTCTCAATTTTTGTTTATCCGAGATAACAGCTTGCATGTGTTGAGAGAGGAGAATTGGGCCGTTCTCTTTTAACGGAATGCTTAGCTAAGACTTGGCCGACCATTTCCGAGGATAATTTGCAGCTTACATTTGGCGACATATGTCAGTATAGCTTACAGTGACCTTGTCAAATTGCAGGTAAGAAGACCATATGTCAGGAACATGTTTCAGTTAAGGCGACTTGCGAGTTGTAAAGTAGGAGTTACAAGTTTTCATTCTCCAAACCTAACAGATTGGTTATGCATGTTTAGAACTTTAATCCACTTCACTACTGCCCTGTAACAGTGGTTATCACGACGTTCCAAGTTGTACTCGAGCCTGTGTTAGAACATCGGGCATGGTAAGCCGACACCCCTGATTGTATTTGAGGTCCTTTTCGCAACAATATAGACCATTTATTCTCCACAATAATTAATACCATCAGCAAATCATAATCTCTAGCTTTTTGCATTAGAGAGTATAAAAGACTACGATATTTAAGAACAATACGATTCTAGGCTTAAACCCATGTTTTATATTTGGTCACGGGTCAAAAATAGTTTCCAATTGATAGACACGGCCAGGCTCTGCCGTGGCACTTATTAATTGTCATGATAATAATGCCAACCTGACACACAACTGCTTCCTTTTCATTTGAACGGGAAAGTCGCCACCTCTCAGCTATTCGTAGCATTATATGTGCTGTGCAATAAACACAACCTCATCCCTCGAATACCCAATATCACTGGTCAGGACAGCGTGTGCTTTTGAGTTCCACCATTTTAGGGACTGTTAAGATCGTTTTAAATAAAAAATACTTCTAGAAGTACCAAAAAACAGTCAAAAGTAGTGGTCACGTAATCTGACCTGGTAGAAACGGGAATATGACCTGCATTTTTTTTTATTCAGAAAAAGTGTTACATTTATATTACATGAAATTAATATTATTCATTAGAAATACGGTATAACTACCATAAGTCAAAGATACTGGACTCGCATTCTTAACCTTGATGTATATGCATTAATATAGAAATCAGATTTTATAATTGATTATCTTTCTACTTGAGAAGTGATGGAATTTTTCAGAAATACTCCATACTTTTCTTTGTATTTTGCTGATTTTTTATTTTTTTCATTTTTTTTTTTTTTTTCATGGGCCACACTTCTAATATCACTGTGGACAGGCAATCTTCTAAATTTTTTGCCTTGTTCTTAGGGATGTAGAACATTGTTTGGACAGTATCCAAATGCACGAGCTGTGGTTTTTCCCGTGGGACTGTCTTGATGTCTGGACGTACTAATTACCTGATGGTTAAATTCATCGCTGCCGTAGCATGCTTTGTATTAGGTATACATCACCACACTGAAAAGCATGTAGAAGTGAGTCGACATTTCCGCAAAATTCACACCTGTCGGTTGCTTTGAAGTGCATTCGGAATAATTCTCGTTTGTTGCAGTTATATCATTAACCATATTTGACCATGCAATCCCCCAATCAGTATCTGCATATATTGTTTCTATCTTGTTGCACTGACCGTTATTCATAAAGAGTTTTTAGAATTTTGTTGTTTGTTGGGGTTTTTGCAATTGAGTTGCTATTATATAACTGATTTCTAGGAAATAATCCCTGATATGTTGGAAGATTTTATCGACGTGGTCGATCCGTATATGAGTCTCTGTACTTGCGGGTCTGTATGTTTTTACTAGTTGAGTTGTGAGACTGTTCTTTGCCATCATAATTTTAAACGTGACAGTTCGGTTTGAAGAATTTCTATTAAGTAGTAAGGGACTTGGAAGTATTAAAAAGGGACAGAGACGGTATCACTATATATAGAAAAAAAGCTATCTATATTGATAGTGCATTAAACTACTAGCTGCTGACAGATCGACTGCCGAGCTCATAGAGTACCGTCTGCTTAGCGTCTTCAAGTTAGCGCAGCCTCTTCACGTAGCTCTAAATCAACTGGAGCAACGCGCCTGCGCTGTAACAAGACGAGCCTAAGAACTTCTCGTGGAGGTACCAATCGTGAGAACTTTTGTATGCCAGCGTTCTTCTGCGTCTCAGTTATTAAATTGACCTCGACGAAATCTTTGTCACTATTAATATTATTACTAGTTTCTAATGCTTCTCAAGTTTTTGACCGAGTGTGGTGGATGAGCGGTTAACGTTCTGGCCTCGCATTCGGGAGGACGCCGGTTGGAATCCGCGTCCGGGCATCAAGATTTTGGTCTTCCATGGTTTCCCCAAATCACTCCAGGTGAATGCTGGAATGCTTCCTTCAAAAGGACATGGCCGAATCCTTCCCGCTCCTTGTCCCCAGTGTCATCCCACCTCTAATGACCTCGACGTCGACAAGCCGTAGAACCATAAGCAAAACAAAACAAAAATCAAGTTTTTGTTGATCTTTCAGCCAACGTTAACCGTTTTTAACTGTTTAAACGATTGTATTTAGCAATCCCAACCGATTATACCACAACACAATAAGAATGACGTGCAACGAACTTAGTATTACTTCAAAAAAACATCGGTGCTCCGGGCTAGAGTTGAACCAGCGACCGTAATGAGACGAGGCCCTAGTTACAGCCTCTGACCCAGCCTTTTATGAATCTTAATCTTAATCTTACGCATTAAGTACAGAGAGTGAAAGTTGATTAATTATTAAGTTATGCACTTTTTCATGTGAATGAATATTGTTTTTATGAAAGCAGACTGAGTAAATGTTAAAATATATATATATATATATATATATATATATATCGTTTGAAATATTGATCGCATATTTGCGACACCCATAGAACTGTTCTTTATGTCTTTATTTGCACTGCACAAATTTCACGTACAGAATTTTTCGACGTATGGTTTGCTAACGCGAAACAATCAATCTCTAACTTACTTTCAATTTAATATAAATGAGTCTCAAATTGAAGCTGTTACATTTTTAAGCTCAGCAGAATAAAAGTCAGAGGTTTTTTTCTATAGCCAGCCCCACAAACAAGGCGTCTATTTTCGATATTTTTCCGCTGTAGGCTTTTACAAATTGTTCTCGATTTGTATTCAAAATGAAATTTCATTAATAACAAGAAATGACCAGCAACAAACAATAAAAATAGTTGAAAACTTGGATAATAGGTAAACGCTCCATTCCCAGCCACAGCGTTTACAGACGTGTGACGTCACTCAAGCGACCACCAATCCTGGAGCGATTTTCTGTCACGTGACCAGAGGTAAGAAAATATAATTTTTATTTCGCTTATTTACTATAAAATAATCCACTTTTGTTTTCAAAATTGAAAAAAAATAGCTTCCTGAAGCATTAATCTACGAGAATGAGTTTCAATTTATAATATTTTTTTAATACTGTCTAATAGCCTATTATAAATGTTATTATAAGCCACGGTGTTTTGAGGACGATTTTCAGATATTTGGAGTAGTTTACGCCTCCCACTTTAGGATTAAATGCATTTAAATAGTTTTAATTTCCATCTTAAAGCGTTTTCCAATGATTGCAAATGATTTTGTGCTAGTTCTAATGGTTTTATAGGCATTTTACTTTTAAAGTGATTGTTAACGCTCGAGAACAGTCGAGCTGCACCTTTATTCGTTTTCTCGATGTTTCTCTAGCGCTCATAACAGATATGATAAAAAGGTCACGAATGGGATTCATTGCAAGACAGGAGGAGGCTGAAGAGGGTCATGGTAGTGCTACAATGGCGTATATTGGTGATGAGGCATGGAAAGATATTGCAAGTAGGTATGAAAAGTAGTGCATGGAAGGGAAAAGATGACCATGACCACAAGCTGGCACTCGATTTCAGGCACAAGGGTGTGGGAAGAGTTTCTTTTTTAGGTAAGGGTGTCAGGGATTGGAATTAGTTAGCAAGGGAAATGATGAATAATTTACCAAAATCGTTGAGATAATTGAAAGTTAAAATTCGTAGAGGGAAGAGGCTAAGATGGTGTATAGGGAAATTGCAAGCAGGGATATTCGCTGAAGTTCAATCGCTGGAGATATTTTGTAATGTGCTTTTAGTATCTTTGGGCGAGTCTAAAGCCTGACTCGCCTGTCTCTTGCACTTTTACTCTGTTCAACGTCGAAAATGTAGAGAACAGGTTATTCCCCAAAAGATATCGGGAACATTCATCAATAGATAACTAATTATCATATAATCGCTCGATGAATTTCTCGTAAAACATAAACGAAAAGGATTGCCAACTTGAAAAAGTAAAATCGGAAAATAATTCGGGAAAATTTCCTTGTATTCTCAGATGTCGTTGAAAAGTCGTTACATTTCGATGTTTCGGGAGGACAGACCCCATATCGGTAGAAATTATGTTCGCAGGTAAGTCTCAAAATATTGTATCACTGAAATATCTTGGATAACTGTAGGCAAATCGTCACTTTTGAAATTGACAGCTTCAGTTAAAACACCAAATAATATTCTTCCTAAGGATCCAATGCTCATGTAGTATGGGGCACTACTTTAACACTTTCCTATTACGCCCTAGAATGTGTCTACTCAATTCGTTTCTAGGTGACAGAGTGTCTCTTAATTACGAATAGATACTTAGCATGCAGCTATTTGATCATAAGGCTTGTTGCTATTAAGTTCCAAATATTTTCACTGTTGAAATCAGTCCAAGTGAATGTTGGGATGGCATCCGAATTCCTTCCCGTTCATTGCAGCCGCCACCCACTCCCTCCTATAACCTTTTGCCGGCTCTCTAATAATTTCACAGTCGACTATCCGTAAAGCCCAAAGTAAAAACAAAAGTGTGTACGAAACTTGGTGAACTTTTCAAACACAATTCTATCTCTCGCGCAGTGTTTGTTAGATCCAGAAATCCTTCTGCCTTCTAGTCGGTTACGTTCTCCAACAATTATTTAAGGATACTGTGGTACACAAATTTCCTTAAGGTAGTCAAAACCGTAACAAATCACAGGAAGTTTACTTTGTGGAACTGCTAGAGCCGAGTCGTCCCTTGTTATCAGTATGGTTGGCTGAGAGGAATTCACCAGTCACAACAAACGCAGCTCTTAGAAACACAACTAGAACGCAGTTACAAAATCACGGAGTGAGACACATTACACAATATTCGTTTCTTGAGTGTAATGTCAGCATAACGAGCAGACACCATCACATTGGGATCACGGATTTTTCTCAAGTTTTATGGACGTGTAGCGGATCTGAAGGGCGATACTGTGGACTAGTACTTAGATAAGCTTCTCTAGCATTCTTAGGAAAATCGACTTAAAACTTCTCAGAGTTTTCCCTCTCTTTTGTAATATTGTAACGTAACAGCAATTTTCCGTTGCATTGACTGACAGAGAAATGGATGACCGGACTTCGAATCACGGTCTAGTTAATTTTTTTCGTGGTACGTTTTACATCCTAAGAGCAGTCACTAATATATTAATTTTAGTTATTAACGTTTTATACCTCTAAATTTTTGCTCTGGTGTCATTTTTTCCGTCGTTTCTTCAAATACGTGGGGTTAACTCTAAGAAAAACAATGTATATTTGACCATGTTTTTAACATTACTTTAACGGAAACATAAAATCCATCAAGTGAAAAATTTCATCAAAATTCTAGAATTATTAATGTTTGATAGAAAATAAACTAAACTTTAAAAAAAGAGAAGACGCAATAAAAATTCTTTCCTTGGTTTATCTCTTTTTTTTTATTCTCAACTTTTTTAAGAACTCTTAAACAATATTGTTGTTCGTTTCAAACCTATCTGATTATGGAAATGTTTTTTGACTTCAATCAGAGAATTTGAAAGGAAATTGTGGACATGCGACAAAGCCGTCCTCCATTCGTTGCAGGTACCGTAATGGATTTTTTTTTTAATAAGTGAGGAAATACAATGGAAAGCTATTTTCAACATGTATCTTATGATCTTTACCTGTTTGCGACAATTCCAGGAGAGACTATTTCATTTGCAGTTGAATTTTTTCTCTTGACCTATTAGTTCATTCGTTATATTCGCAGCTGAAGTAAAACAACTTGGAGCAACTCATTTTTGAAAATACGTAGTATTTTCGATTACCTATGAATGAAAAACCCGGTAGCTTTGAAAGGAGACGGAAATAATACACTAACGCAAAAATTTTGCAGCATAAGCTTTCAATTACTAAAATAAATATAATGCGCTATTGACCGCTTGTTTAAAATAAAAATGTCTACAGAGAGAGTCTAATTCTGATCGTAGAGTTCTCAGGCTGTCACTCCAATCGCTAGACCACTGCGACTATTGAAAAACGTAGAGACGTGTCTATTATTTAAAAACGAGGCAGCAAGTTGAGAATTTTGAGGTAGATTTTCTTGAGAATGCTTGAGAAGTTCTGCTTCGCAGTATTATCCTACATAGCCGCAAACCTTCGAGGAAAATCTGTGTTGCTAAATTAAGTGGACAGACAAAGTAAGAAATGAACTAGTTTTGGAAATGATGGGTGAGGAAAGAAGTTTGTGGAAGAATCTTACAGAAAGAAGAGACAGGCTGGTAGGTCATATTTTGAGACATACGGGATTGGTTAATTTGCTGGTGGAGGGAATAGTCGATGGTAAGAACTGTAGATGAAGACAGAGATTAGAATATATGAAGCAGATAATTGAGGACGTGGGCTGTAAGGGGTATGCAGAGATGAAGAGGTTAGCACAGGATAGGAAGGGATGGAGGATTGCATCAAACCAGTCGAAAGACTGACGACAGCAAAAAAAATCATATAGTGGTCTCGTCGTATGTGTCTGGATGAACCACATATTTGTCTGCGATAGTAACTGCAAGTTCCGGTTGTTGACTGGGTGGCTGAGAGAACTGACCTGCCGGCCTTGGTGACGATCATCTCGGTGCCCAGCTCGTGGAACTCGTCCCACAGGGGTTTCATCTCGAGGGCCGCTCCCGCCGACGCCAGCTTGGGATGCAAGGGCAGCCCGGAGCCGCCCCCGGAGGCGGCTGCGGCCTCCTTGCCGCCTCCCGTTAATCCGGCGCCACCTCTGTGCCTGCCACCGTCAACCGTAGACGCCTCACTCCCGTCCGAAGTCGTCTTGCCGGCACTCTGCAGACAAGCTGAGGGACACAGAAGCCTGTAAGAGTTTATAGAAATACACAACTACAAAACAGTAAGATCCAGACTAGCGTGAACTTCCACTAGACCGTGCGTAATTGTACCTACAGTTGACGGGAAGTCGATGGAATTGCGGTGCCCAATGATTGGTCCGAACAAACACCCTGGCTGGTGAGAAGGTTGAGAACAAAGTGGTAGAACTGAATGAAATAAGAGAGAGATCATACTCAGACGGGATGCTAAATTAGTAGTTCGAGCTTACAGATTCATCAAATTATATTAAATTGTTACGAGATTATTAATTTTTTTACTGTACAAGATTGAGTTAGAGAAAATATAAACAGAGATTAGTGTGCTGTCATTTTGATTGGCCAGTTTTTTTTTAGAGAATAATTAATTCGGATAGAGCACGGTTGCTTTCGTTCTCTGAGAGCAAATAAACGAGGCGTTCCAAGCTTGAACGGTGCACGATGGGTTTTAGTCACCTTTACTATAATTCAGACGGAGTAAAAACATTTCACGGTCAGAAAAATACGTCCGTCGCCTAACTACTGTATCCGGGGCCAGTATTCCTTTCTTTAAAAACTTTGACTAAGCGACGTATTGTGTGAGAATGTGAGGTTTGAATTAATACTACGTAAATCTACCGAAGTGAGATTGCAATCCTCAAGCGAAGAAGTCCGATTAAATTATAAACAGTTTTAGCAGTTGGTGTGTTGGAGCAGTGAGGTAGCGAAAGAACATTCTACTCAGAGATGTGAATAAAACTTTTTCAGTTATACATTTCAGTACATCGCTGATGAAAGGAGGTGGCGACCAAATCCGTGGAAAACAACCATCTATAATTAAGATCGAAATACATAGGGGGACAAGCATGGCACACCATCCATCTAGCAGACACAAAGAAGTCAGAAGCAGAATTATAGCGCTGGCGGCTCGACGCAGAGGTGTTAACGCACTTCATTAACTTTGTTAAACGTTTGGTAACTGCAGTTATAACAGTAAGGTTTCTTATTAATATTCTCAGTTGACTATCTTTGTAATGTTCATAATTTCTACTCCTTGCTTAAAATAATTCTCTTAGGAGATACTACTCCAAGATTTCTGTAAATTTGTTGTTTAGTCGTTTCTGTTACTGTCTTCACTACGGTCCTCTTCCTTTCGTTCCGATTAAAGATGAATAATCGAGAAGTGTGTCCATGATACTTGTGTGTAATCCGACCGATAGTGGAAGCGACAGACACCCTCGGCGGACACATGATTATGGTCTTATTGCCATCGGTAAATCCAAGAAAGTGATTTCTGATAATATGAGGGAGGATTGGAATCGTCAGGCAACGCAGTCGTCCGTTAAATGAATTTTTTTTATATACTTATGGCTTTACGCCTCGTCAACGGCTAAGGTCATTAGAGGCGGGATGGGACTGGGGACAAGGAACGGGGAGGAATTCGGCCATGGCCTTTTTGAAGGAAGCATCCAGGCATTTGCCTGGAGTGATTTGGGGAAACCATGGAAAACCCAAATTTAGATGCCCGGACTGGGATTCGAACCCATGTCCTCCCGAATGCGAGGCCAGAACGTTAACCGTTCACCCACCACACTTGGTAAATACTAATGGAAAGGACCCATGCATTAAACGCTTATGTTATCGAATAGAGGAAAAGTAGAAGAAACTTTTAACAAAATTGGTAGCGAAATAATTGCACGAAGATTGCAATAAAATATTTAATGCTACTAACAGTCATATTGTAAAACAAAAAGAAAATCAGATATATTAGAACCAAAAGCTGACAATTTTATGCAAATACTTTTTTCTCCCTTACAGCACGTAAATAAAATTTGTTAGCTTCCCTGTTCATACTGAAAAGACACACAGATGTTTAAATTCTGCCGATTTCTAAGCAGTTGTCCTGCGCTTATGGTCTTGTCGTAACGTTAAAGAACTTATCTAAAACTGATCGGCTGGAAGGCGACATCATTTTATTTTGTTACTACAACAATTTTATGGATCTAGGATATCTGATGATCTGTAATGCAGACCTATCACACGCAAAAATCTGCCGTTATACAACTGTATACTTCATATTAATTGCCAAAATACGAATCGTGATATTTAACTGGTTATGTGTAGTTATAAGTATAAATATAATCTCTTTTGCGATGGAGATGGCTTTTGTATGACACATCAAACATTTACTCTTTTTTTCACCTGATTTCATTGCCAGCATCGTCTAACCTGGTGTAATGCAAAACATAAATGTACACGTGAATGGCGTACATTTATTTTCAGTAATGAGTCTCGATTCTGTCTGTGGCAAAGTGATAATCGAGAGTGGAGAAATAGCTTACTCTGCTGTGATTTCAGAACGTCACACGGGTTCAGCCACCGGTGTCACGGTTCGGGAGTAATCACTTTCTACAGCGGGATTGAGCTGGTTGTTGTTGAAGGCACAATGACAGCCCACCGCTATGTGGACCACCATCCAAGTCGCTTCTTCAGACAGGATAATGTCCGAGCTCATATTATGTCCATCACAACACAAGCTTTGCAAGGGGCTTCCACCACAATTTGCACCACACGGTCATCAGATTTGTCCCTAATAGAACTTGTCTGGGATGCTAGGAGTAGACACATTAGATCACAAGGTCACCCAGCAGAAATTGTGCAGCAATTGACTGCACGAGACATGCAGGCGTAGAGAGACATACACCAAGAAGACAACCGTACTCTTATTGATTCAATGCCGGCAAGGATCCACGAATGTGTATTTAAAGATAATAAACTTAGCCTGATCTATGCCAATTTGTTATTATTTCTCTGGGTATATCTACAAAGTTTCCTAAAATTCCACAATTCCTGTCTGGGAGTACTACTTTTAATTTCCGCCAGTGTTATTAACTTACTCAATAGAATTTCGCAAGAAGTTCCAACTTAAGAATTGTCCGTCTGATTACGTTTTGGTTTTTAATTATAAACTTTTGATAAACTTGAATTTCACCCTCAGAGTTTTATGTTCCAATTAGTTAAGCATAGATATGTTGCATATATACGCCAATAACGTGAATAGTAAAGTAATGGTGTTGCAACACATTTTCCCGCATCTGTTTAATTAAACTGTATTCTTAATAAACAACCCCAAGATGTCTTATTATTTTGAATTCAAAATATTTTTGTACATTTTCTTGTCATTGTTGTTAAGTTCTCAATGAAGCAAATATAAATTTCTTTTGTTGCTGTGTTTAAAATAATTTTCCGACATAAGTGATATCTTGAGTCAATTACGAACGGAATACAATTAAATTCCATGGTTAGTAATTCACATCAATGTTTTTCAGGCCGTAAGATTTTTGGAGTTTCATGACATTCAAGTCGACGAAATTGCAGTCACATTTTCTATTCTTTTATATAAAAATACTATTCATATATCTATTTTTACTAAATTTTGTATTCAATGTTCCAGGGTACGATCAGTAGGAACTTATTGAATATGCGCTATGTGACAGAAGACTATCTGGAGGCCTTTCACCCTACATCAAGTGAACCGGCCGCCAAAAGATGGTTTGAATTCCTCTATATTGTTATGCGATCTTTTTTTCTGTCATCATTTTCTTTCTCCACTGGTTTGATTCAATTCTCCGTCTCCTCCATCTTGCGCTAATCTCTTCATCTCAAAATACTCGTTACAACGTAAGCCTTCAGTTTTCTACTGCATATATTCTAGTCTTTGTCTACCTCTACAGATCTTATCCTCGACTGTTCCCTCCACTAACAAATGAACCAGTCCCAAATGTCTTAAAATGTGACCAACCATCATGTCTCCTCCTCTGTAAAACTCTGCCATAAGCTCTCCTCATACATCATCTCCAAAACACGTTCATTTCGTGTTTCATCTGTCCACTTAATTTTCAGCACCACATTTCAAATGCTTGAATATTCCTTGGTTTCTGATACTCTATACTTCATTACCAAAAAGTGCTGGGTGCCACACACAGAGTTTTAAAAAGTTCTTTCTGAAACCTTGATCGATATTTAATACTAAGAGATTTCTCTTTTTTATGAAGGCTCTTTTCGCTATTGCTATTCTGCTTTTAACATCATTCCTGCTTCATCCATTGCTTGTAATTTTATTTACTAGGTAGCAGAATTCACTTACTTCTCCCGTTGCATCCGATAATAATTTTATGTCTAATCTACTTTTATTGCTATCATTTCTGCTATATTTCATCACTTTTGTCTTGCTTCAGTTTTTTTAATCCAAAATCTTCCTTCAGTATTTTGTTCATACCATTCAGTAACTTCTCAATATAATCAATCTGTTCTGCTTTCAGGACAATGTCACCAGAAAATCGCAGCACACTGATTTTTTCAAGATTCCAAATATTTAAATATACAGACACGTACAGCACATATAAGGCAGTCACAAAGGAAATGATGTATGTCAAAAATCTTTTGTTGATTACAACGAATATACCGTTTATGGGTCTGTGACGGGTTCCCAATATTGGACAGATTGAAAAACGTGAATGTTATAATCGCAGTCCCGTGGTCTAATAAGGGCTAATCGGAACCTAGAAGTGATTATTCCATTATCATTGGATGTTGGGTATGTGACGGGTTCCCAATATTGGACAGGCTGAAAAACGCGAATGTTATAATCACAGTCCCGTGGTCCAATAAGGGCTAATCGGGACCTAGAAGTGATTATTCCATTATCATTGGATGTAGCACCATTGGATCCCACATATGCTTCTCCTCTCACGTGAACAAACTCCACACACGAACGTACTGTAGGTAAAAACTAACACAGCTGAGGGTCCCCTCGTGTGTAGGTCGTAATTGTTACAAATGTGCCGCATTCCAGAAACCCTTAACGGGGACGCAAGAAGAATGGGAAGTAGGTAAAAACGGAAGAGAAGGGCGGCAGGATAAATCACGACGCCTTCTGCCTGTTTGTTCACTTTATGAGCTCCGCTTGTTATAAATTAATTAGGCACTTCCAGCTTAATTTAAGCATCCGCCGCGTCGCTCGTAAATAACCCGTAATGGCTCTGGAAGCGCGTAGATATATTATTAGCGGCCCGGTGGAGCCGATAGGGAACCGCGGCGCCGACGGATCGAAGCTATTCATAGACAAGTGGATCGGGGTGATCATAGGTGAAGTGCGGCCGGGCGATCGGACGACAGAAATAGATCAACGTGGCCCTCGCCGAGCTGATTCATCATCAGATAACTGGACTTTTCACATGCAGGTATTATACGATTCAATGTTTATACAGGGCGTGGTGAGTGAGCGGTAACGCACCGGTCTCGCATTTCGGACGACGTGGGTTCGAATACCCATCCAGCTATCCATATTAGGGTTTTCCTTGATTTCTCCAAATCACTCCATGCGAATGCCTGGATGGTTACTTCAAAAGGCCATGGCCGAATTCCTTCCCACTGCTTGCCCAAATCTTTTCCTGTTTCTTTTCGAAGTCGACGGGGCAAAAAGCCAGAAACAAAAAAAAAAGGTAAAATAAAAAGAAAAGTTGTTCTTATCCGATATCTATACACTTAGAATTGCTTCTTGCCGAAAGACCGTCAGATTCGCTAAAGGAGTAGTTGTTGAATTTTATTTATAACGCTATCGTTTACCTGCAGATTCAGTCGCGTAGTCCTAGATGTGTGGACAAATGTGCTGATAGTACATCTTTGGATTGTGGAGCGGCAATATTAGAGAAGGCTTTGGCTATGGTGAAATCAAGTCCGGACAAGAATGAGAAATAATATTCTGTATTGCAGCATAACATATGATGACTTTAGTTTTAAAAATTAAGTTGTGCCCACGAGTGCGATGTTAATGATGTCACTATTATTGCCCCCAGATTTTCCAGTGTTGTTAACATGAAACAGAAAAAAAACTTAAATGTCACGTAAGAATTTTTCACAGTCCTAGTTACTTTTGTATTTTCAGGATTCCTACAGCTCTTTGAAAGGTTTGATTTACGATTTCAGTGTTTATTTTAATTAATTACATTTAAGCTAACTAAAGAAATAAATAACTAAAATTACTTAGTCAACAAGAGTAATGACAGAATCCAAAGAACGAAGTATTTATCATTGATGTAGTGTAATCTTTAGTGTGTATTAGTTCATGTTAAGAAAGGAATGTTTATCTTTGATGTAGTGTGATCTTTGATGCCTATCTGCTCAGGTTATGAGCAGAGTATCATTTATTGTTTAGCCCGTCGTTCACGTAGAGCCACAAAAACGTGTAATCTTTAAGTTAAATCCTAAACTTTTAAACTGTGAAAACCCCATCTAAATCTGATCCATAGTTATTGCGTGATATATTAACAAAGAAATCACTAGGAAACGGCCACTTACAGATATTTTTATTCGCAGTGCTGGTGGACAATTTAAACTACATAACGACAAAAAAACAAATAGATGGCCACTGTGCAAGTCGAGTCTTGCATAAGTAATGTTTCGCACTCCATTAATCTACACAGAAAAAATTAGTGCTTGGCATATTTTCAGGTTAGGAAGTGGATTCCTACGCATCGCCGAGTTACAACAGTGGTTTAAATCAAGTCAGGATTACTGTAGACAGTACCTATCAATCAGTCACTCTGAATAAACAGTACTTTCAATAGAATACCTTATAATATACGGCA
This sequence comes from Vandiemenella viatica, assembly GCA_031002005.1. Lineage (NCBI taxonomy): Eukaryota > Metazoa > Arthropoda > Insecta > Orthoptera > Morabidae > Vandiemenella > Vandiemenella viatica. The sequence goes on from CM061914.1 coordinate 135,166,542, forward strand.
AAAATAACATTAATGGTTTTGTTTACCTTGTGGCTTTACGCCTCGTCGACGTCGAGGTCATTAGAGATGGGATGGGACTGGGGACAAGGAACGGGAAGGAATTCTGTCATGGCCTTTTTGAAGGAAGCATCCCGGCATTCTCCTGGAGTGATTTGGGGAAACCATGGAAAACCCAAATCTGGATTCCCGGACGGGGATTCGAACCCGCGTCCTCCCGAATGCGAGGCCAGAACGCTAACCGTTCACCCACCGCGATCGGTATACATTAAAATGAAAACTTTGTCTAGAAGATGTAAATATTTTTAGTATTTATCATTTAAATACATGATATCTTACATACTGGACACAAATTTAATGATCCCAGGTAAGTGTTTATGTGGTAGCCTCGGTAACCAAAATTATTTAAGTTACAGACTTTTCTTCCGCAATTTCAAAATATTCTGAAGAGATAAATGTAATAATTGAGTAATACGGCCCAAATTGATGGCTCTTTTTCCGAATGTTTGAAGAAATTTTTAAAGAGAAATTTTTCTGAATGCCCTGTTATTCATCTATGATCATGTTGACAAGTTATCAGCCCCCACAGCTACGCTTTATGGAATTTCAAAGCAGAGTATAGTGTTAATTCCAAAACCCACTATTTTATGACGTACAACGCAAAACCTGAAGATTTAAATATCTTATTTAAGAAGCGTTATTATAATCCCCATCTTCCTGCAACAATTTATTGGTATACAGGAGAGGACGAAGTAGAGTATGCGTGGTAATGGCTTGAGTATGCTGGCGTGGGAACTCAACACTTTGCTGGCTGCGGCAGTACGCTTGTTCTCAGACTCAAGGTACTCTGTCAGCAAGACATCCTCTTCTGTTAGGTCGCATGGTCAGGAAATCTCGCTTCCTGGTGAGTAGAAGCGCTGACACACAACTCTGTTCCAGGACTTCCTGTGCAACAATCCCTACTTGTTTTCTACGATTACTCCCCTTCACCAAAGCTATGAATTATGGCAAATACAGAACTTAAGCCTAGAAATCCTGGAAAGTCACTTATATGTATATCCCACGTCCTCAATTATCTGCTTCATATATTCTAACTCTGTCTTCCTCTGCAGTGTTTACCTTCGACTGTTCCCTTAAATAACAAAGTAACCAATCCTGCGTGTTCATATGAACTTCTTTCTCTTCTGTAAGAATCATCCACAAACTTCTCTCCTCACCCATCATTTCCAAAACACGTTCGTTTCGTACTTTATCTGTCACTTAATTTTGAGCATCCTTCTATAGCACCACATTTCAAATGCTTCAATTTTACTTCTGTCTGGTATTCCTTCTAAAGTCCATGCTTCGCTGCCATAAAGTGCTGTGATCCACTCATAGAGTTTCAAAAATTCTTTCTGAGTCCTAACTCAATATTTGAAATTAAAAGATTTCTCTTTCTTTGAAGGCTCTTTTGGGTACTGCTATTCTGCTTTTAACATCATTACTGCTTCGGCCATCGGTTGTAATTTTATTTCCTAAGTATCAAAATTCACTAACACCTGCTGTCGCATCTGACCCTATTTTTATATTTAATCTACTAGTATTAATATCATTTCTGCCACATTTCATCACTTTTTGCCTTGCTTTGGTTTATATTCAGTGCAAAATCTTCCTTCAGTATTTTGTTCATGATATTCTGTAACTTCTCAGTATCCTCAACCTTTTCTACTAACAAGACAATGTCATCATCAAATCGTAGTATACAGATTTTTTCTCCTTGAACATTAACGCCACATTAAAATCTCTCTTTCACTTCCTTTATTGCTTTTTCTACATACAAGTTGAATATCATATTCGTATATATATATTATTACAGCTTTATCAATCCTTATTTCAGGATGTAGCCTCTTTAAGTCAAATGAGCTATATATTACAATTTCATTCTAGATAGTTTTGTTGTAGTTCCTTCCAGGCTGATCGATCTTGTGCAACCCTCTTCCAGTTCACGCCTGTAACTCGACGTATGTCTCTATCCCAGCGAACCGGGGGTCTTCCTCTTGCTCTTTTCAGGTTCCTTGGTATCTTTTTTTTTTTTTTGTAACTGCTTTACGTCTCTTTTTAACATCGAGACGGGAAAGGATGGGGGGCAAGGATGGGGGCAAGGAATGGGAAGGAATTCGGCCATGGCCTTTCGAAGGAAGCATCCCGGCATTTGCCTGGAGTGATTTGGGGAAACCATGGAAAACCCAAATCTGGATGCCCGGACGGGGATTCGAACCGCCGTCCTCCCGAATGCGAGGCGAGAACGCTAACCGTTACAACGCCCCGCTCTGTCTTGGTATCCAATCCAGTACTGCCGCAGTCCAACTTTCATCTCTTTTGCGAGCAATATGACCAGCCCACTGTCATTTTTGGGCCATGATTCTTTTTAAGATGTCTGTCACTTTGGTTATTGAACGATTGTTCAGGACCCCTTTCCTGTCTCTTCTTGTAAACCCTTGCATTGCTCTTTCCATTCTTCACTGCGCAGTTCTCAGGTTTTGCTTCATGTGACTGTTTATGGTCCAAGTCTGGCAGGCATATATGAGGAAAGGTAATACACATTGTCCAAATACCTGTTTTTTTAAGATGTACTGGCATGTTTTATTTAAAAACTATTGAATTTCTTCCGTATGCTCTCCAGCCCAGCTTTATGTGTCTGTAGATCACAGACTTTGAGTCGCCATTCATGTTGATCAGTTAGCCATGATAGATGTACTGTTCTACGGACCCAATACCAGCTTCTTTCGTGTCTGCCTTGACTTTTTCTGCCTTTTTGTTTTGCATGATTTACTTTTTTACACTTTATTTTCAGGCCCACTTCGCTGCAAGCTGCCTCTAGTTCATTTATCAGTTCTTTTAGCTCTTTCAGACTGAGAGTAAAACTATATCATCAGCGAATCTTAAGTTGTTGAGACTTCTTCCATTTATTATTAACCGTATATTTTTCCATTGGATTATTGACACTGCCAACTCCAGGACTGATGTGAATAGGTTGGGAGATATAGTGTCTCCTTGTTTTACCCCTCTTTCTACTGGCAACTCTTTGGTGGCTTCAGCAATATATATATAATCATGGTCAATATATATATATTCCGCATCGGACCACGCAAAGCTTCCATTCTCATATCCAATGTTTAAACTGTGTAGTTAGAACCAGAGAATGTCATTGAATGTGAGAGCAAAGGGGGAGGCTTAAGTGTTGGCATCTGTCTGCAATTCGTGCAACTTATGTTCACTACGGTATATGTATTTTTGTGTCATGTATAGCTTATGAGGCGGAAATTATGAACCGCCACAGAATTCTCCTAGGTGAATGCGGAAAAACCACCTAAGAACCTCGCGAAACCCGTGCATGCGAGGACCAGGACTCGAATTCCAGACAGAGCTATAATTATTGGGTATTGCATCTAATAACTGAATTCGAAATTTAATTTAAAAAAATCAGAAAAATATCACATCAATTATAATGATAATAAAGGTATAATATGAAAATAACAAAATAATTTAAGGGTCGTTTAAGTATGATAAATGAAGATTGATTTCCAATAGAACGAGCAATTGGTATTCATAGCTAGTATACGTGGTGTTTTACATTAAAACAAGTAGATCACAACTGTCATAATCATGGTAAACGCTTACATAAGTGATTTGACAAACAACTTTTCAACTGGTTACAATGAATCATTTCACTTCTGTTATAATGAAAACTACTTTGGACCAAATATGTTATCTAGTAGAAAATTCTTCACCCATCCAAATACGTGATCAACAGGTAATTTCTACGTCTCAGTGAATTGGTGAAGTGGATGTGAGGCACATTATAAATAAATAAATAAACCTTGGAGATAAGACTCTCTGGATGCAAACGCAATTTTCACAATCGTTTAAACATGGGATATAATATATTTGCGAACATATACTATTACATGAGTATAAACATAAATTTTCTCGCCGAAACAGTGAAAACTAATAATTTTGGATTCCAAACGCTTTGTAAATATGCTCTTCAAATAGAGAATGATAAAAATAACAAAATAATTAAAAAATTATGCTGTTCATACACTTGACAGCCATAAGGTAGCAACTGTGCAGGTATGGGATTAAAGTCATAATGTATGTAGAGTTTAACATACTGTAACGCTATTCCTAAACTATGGTTATTACAGTTTTATAATTATACTGGTGGCGTATATGCTAACTGGTACATGCTGTGCTGATCGACTTCAAATTACTGCAGATTCGGTTTGAACACGGCCGCCACGGGCAACTATCCCATATTACTTACTTAAAGTCACTCAAAGGAGCCACAACTACACAAATTAAACAAACTTTCATGATCACAGTTTTCCTATTATTACGCTAAAGTTCACAAAGAAGATACAACACGCCGTCGTAATCCACCAGGCGTGTTATTTTAACCGGACTTGGTGAATCTGAAGACTGCGAGATTCTGTTAAGTAGTGAACAAGACTATTGCGGCCGTTACAACAGTTTTACTGCACTTGACTTCACTGTCCACAGTTCATACTTATTCCTGTGCTACACTTAAATTACAGCTGACATCACTACCAAAGTTGTTGGCACACTTTCTAAAGTTCTTTTGAACCAACATACCGTTACTTGCACATGGCACAGTCAACAAAACAACTCACGCGCGCACGCTATCTTTCACAGTCTCTCACCGGCTTAACTTGTTCCTAAGATACCCCAATAAGCGGCAAGTTCGCGTTACAATACCCTAGCATGACCACCGTATTAAGGCGATATACGTGATCGCACGGATTGTGGTGTAAGTTATTCAATTGAAAACAGAATTATTATGAGTGTTGCTGTGAAATAATATTCCAAGAAGAATTATTAAAGCTGGAAAAACTAACAACTATGAAGCTGCAATTGCACGACATTTTCCATATTGCGACATAATCATTCCACTTCGTTATATACAAACAACTTCGAGGTCGGACGGACAACTAAGCGCAATTGTTTAAAAAAAAAAAAAAAAAACTTATCTTCATAACGCCACCAAGGTGGAGATACAATTCCTGTTTTTTTTCATAGGGTTGCCAATCGAGAGTACTATAACTAGCATGTACTTTCCACAATAATCTGAATGAAATTTTATCCATTACTTCAGTTGGGAATCCACTGTACCTCGTTTTTTCTATTTATTTGCACTTTGGACTTAACAGCTTGTTAATATGAAAGGACTGAATTTGGAGAGTATTGAGGCATGGAATTGAAGGAATTCGTCTGTAGTATTTTTAAACATATTATGAAAGCATTCACCTATACTGATTTCGGAAAAAGATGGAAGTCTAAACCAGGGAGCCGAACCGGGGATCGAACTCCTGTCTTTTCGAATAACAGGCTCTGTTATATTACTAATTAAAGGCCCACCTATTTTATAATTATTATTATTGTTTGGTTAACAATTGTATCATATTGCTCTGGGACATACAAGGGTAATATCTATTTCTACAGACCGGTATCGCTGGATTCATTGTAAAAATAGAATCTTTGCTAATGTATTCTAGTAAGTTCCGTGATGTTCGCTTGTATAGTGGGAACTTATCCTGACAGAATTGCTCGGCTGTAATGTTTTTTATGTTCACAGTATGTGGAATTATAATCATGTTGCGACAAGCTAAACTAATTCACATTGCAGTGTCGACAAAACAAAAACTGCGGTTGGTGGAGAAACGAATGTATTACCAAATATGGTGTACTATTGTTGCCAATTTTGGCCAAAGGACTTGCAATCTTCTGATAACCATAATTGCTGGTGTTGTAATTGAAACTTGTTGGAAAATATCAGTCGGTGTTTGGACAGTTTCTGTGTACATCGGTTTATAAAAGTGTGTTGCTAACAATAATTAAAAATTATTTTTATTCCAATAACCATCTGACTGAGGCGACTGTGTTTTATAAGAATCAGTAAAAATAGATGTTCCGATTGCCAGGTAGTGATATTAGATGCCATTCAGTGTGATGTCGTAATGTTTCAAAATGGCAGCGTGTTTATTACTACTATTTTAGTTGAGAAATATTGTAGACAGCAAATAGTTCTACAGCTCCAACATTTACCGTTCACGTAACAGGCCCAAAAACCCGCTGACGCCACAAATGGTGTATAAATACAACAAAACTGTAACAGTAAAAATGTAGACAAGTTTATGTTTATACCATGATTTCGTGGTGTAAATTGTAGTATAAAACAAGCTAATTACATGTATACTCAACAGATAGAACTGCTGAAGATGCTTCAGAGAGTAAAGTGAAACGCATTCGGGATAAATAAATAATAAATAAACAAATTCAATTGCATTGGCGTGGTATTAATTATTCATACTAATCCTCGCCATTGTCTAAGAAAAGCATAATGTCATCTGCAAAAATTTGCATGCTGCTTGTTTTCCTTTGAGCACTTACGTCACATTCAAATTTTACTCTCACCTCTTTGCTAGTTCTTTATATAATTGGAATATTTGTGGGGACAGACTACAACCTTATTTCACACTCTTATTAACTATTTCTAGTCTTTCCTTATTATTTATTTTTAATAAAGATTTGCTGTTACCCGCGACTTCGTACGAGTGGAGTAAGAATTTTATTGCTAGAATTAGATACAGAAAGCTTTAAGCTACGTAAAAAGGTATCCCATAAAGCACGGAATATTTACAGGTCAAACACAAACTGTCTGCGAGAGAAACAAAGCTTGGGCGTCCAATATAACATTACAGAGGTTTACACTCGCTATCCAACTGTCTGTCAGCGTTGGGTTGGTTTTCAAAATTTTATGACAAGATATGGTAGTTATTCCGAAAACTACCTTATGTTCTGCCTAATGATATAGTATTTCCTTGTGAAATTCCATCAATAGCGGTTTAGCTGTTTAGTCCTGAAAACATTAAAGAAAAAAAAGTCAGAGTTGATTTCGCATTTATACGAAGAGTAATCAGAAACTAAACCAGTATTGAAACGTGTTCATTTTGTTTCATACAGCCAATACAGCTAACTGATAGTACATACGTTAGGTTATTTTTTGACAACCTTCATAGCGGTTTAAGCATTTGTCGCTTCGTGGGAAGAATTTGAATTTTCCCTCCCGCGAAATGAATCTAAAGAGAATCGTCGCCATCCTATGTGCTCTTTCAAGTGAGAGAAAAGGTGAAAGTTGGTTGGAGTGAGGTCCAGACTGTAGGGAGGGTGATGATGCTGTGCTAGATCGGCCAATGCGATCATCAACGGTGACGTTTTTTCTACCGGCCGCAAATTTTCGAACCATTCTGCCACATGCTGAAGAGACATTACAATCTCTCCGTAAACATCTACCAGCTGCCGGCGAATTTCAGCTTCGCTTACAGAAATCGAATAACTGAACGGATTTCTTGGCGAGACCAGTTTTGAAACGAATTGCCATTTGAGTTTACCTACAATTAGCGATGTAGGCTGCGCAAGTCTTAGAAACACAGCTGGCCCAATTTACACATGACGTAATGAAAGTTATTGATGCAGTTTCAAAAGTTGACGTAATTTTTTTTATTTTCAGAAAGCCTTTGACTCTTTTAGTGAAGTTTCGAGAATAGGTATATCGGACCAGCTTTGTGAATGGATAAATGATTTTCTAACTGGTTGTTCGCAGTATGCCGTGGTTCAAGGAGAAACCTCTTCTAATCTAGATGTTACATCGGGTATACCCCAAGCAAGTGTAATAGGACCACTCCATTTCTTAATTTTTATAAACGATCTCGGAGATAAAGTGAATAGCAGATTTAGATTGTTCGCTGATGATGCGGTTATTTATAGGGAAGTAAGCAGTTCGTCCGTTGCTTAGAAATTCAGCGCGATCTGGACGTTATTTCAGCATGGTGCGACGAATGACAACTTACACTAAATTGTAAAAAGTGCGAGTCAATGTACATAATTAACAAAAAGAATCGGATTGTTCAGAAATACAAGGTAAACAGTTCAGCTATTAAAATGGTCGATTCTGTGAAATATTTGGGCGTAATAGTACAAAGGAACATGAAATAGCACTTGCACATTAATTCGGTCGTAGACAGCGTTAAATTTAGGCTGCGACACAAAGGTCGAATCTTGAAAAATCGTAATCAGCAAACAAAGGAGATATCGTGCAAATCTGTTGTGCGCTCATGTTTGGACTACTGTTGTGCCATTTGGGATCCGTTTCGTAAGGGATTGATTTACAGTATAGAAAAAGTACAAAAGATAGACGCTCTATTCGTGATAGCTTGTTACAATCCATATGAAAGCGTCACAGAATTAATTGTAAGATTGAACTGGGAGTCTCTGGTAGATGACGACGCACTTTTCGTTTGAACTTATTGGTAAACATACGTACACCCACTTATAGTTATGAATGTGTTGAAATACTTTGTCCATCAACCTATTTGAGTCGGAATGACAGGAAAGATAAGATTAGAGAAATAAGGTGCCGCAATGATTCTTATATGAATTTTTTTTCCCTCGTAACATTCGGGATTGGAATGCACAGCGAAGAGATTATTATTATTTGCTTATGGCTTTACGCTTCCGCGACGTCGAGGTCATTACAGGCGGATGGGACTGGGGAACGGGAAGGAATTTGGCCATGACCATTTAAAGTATGCATCCTGGCATTCACCTGGAGTGATTTGGGGAAACCATGGAAAATCCAAATCTGGATACCTGGTCGGGGAGTCGAACCGGTGTCCTCCCGAAAGCGAGGCCAGATCCTTGACCGCTCACCCTCCATGCTCGATGCGAAGAGATTAGTTTTGGTGCGGAAGATCCTCTGCACCCAAAATTTTATGAATTGCAGAGTATAGCCTATATGTAGATGTAGAAATACCGCACAATACTAATTTTTCTGTAACGGACGACATTCCAGGAACCTGATTCTTAGGTTCTGTATCGATATTTTATACTTAATACCCTACACAACAATTATTACGTTAAAAAATGCTGTTAGCAGTGAATGAGAGGACGCAGAAATTCGTGAAAATATTGAGGTTGCAAAAGGTGTCCATTGATCGGTTGGAAAGAGCATGCATAGGCGATCTTGAGCTAGCTCGCTGTTTGGTATTTCTGGAGTCGGTCTGCCGCTGTCGACACTTTACTACCTGCCGACTGGTTGACTGCCGCTGGCGGCGCCGCGCCGTGGCCAGTATTGTAGTCTCTGTGCGTTCTGTCTATCGGTCACAAGCCGTGCCGACAGCTCCCTCATTAATAACACGCCACCTTGTTTTGTTAACGCGCTGTGTTGATCCAGTGCTGACGAATACAAACGATTCTATCATAGGCGCATTTCCACCTTGCTTTAAACAGCGGTATTTGAGGAGTTATTTAAACAGTACCTGGGTGAACGAGCTTTCCTCGGAGTCTTTAGATTTCTGTTCAGTATGTAAGATTTCGTCAAAATCGTTAGACACGTTTGAGAGAGGAATTAATTTCACCTATATATAGACAACATATGCATTGTATATTCACTATATTTTATACCTACCTACATAAAAACTGTATTCATTTAAATATAAAATTAATTAATGAACTTATTTCAATACAATATTTTTTTTTTTTTCAAGGATTGCACCTATGTTATTATTCTTTTTTTGACGCGTCAGTTTCACTCGTTTCGAAGTAGATTTACATGTAATCACCATCTTATTGTTATCCGCATACGAAGACGACAAAAGTCTAATTTTAATCATTGTTTCCTGTTTTTATAACTGAAGGCATTTTTTTCATTGACGCCTCAGGGTACACATAACCCATGGCCAAAAAGTAGTCTGTTCGGTTCTGTAACATCTCTGATCGCTCGGTGACGTCACATTCGTTTCGCTGCTGAATGAACGCGCCAAAAAAAGTTTCACTTCAAGTATCCCCCGCATGCTAACACCATTCGGCGTTGGTATCAACAGCTTAAAGCCACGGGATGCCTTTGTAAAGGTAAAACAACGGGCCGCCCTCCTGTGTCTGAAGAAACCATTGAACATGTGCGCGCCAGTTACGTTCGTAGCCCACAGATGTCTACTCCTCGAGCGAGCAGGGAATTAGGTATTCCACAGAAGACCGTTTGGAGAATCCTACGGAAGCGACTGTGTATGAAGCCTTAAAGGGTACAGTTGCTACAAGCACTGTCGCACAACGATGATGTGCGTCGTTTTCAATTCTGTGCCCAATGTCTAGAACAAGACGAAACATTCGCAGAAAAACTTGTGTTTAGTGATGCGGTCACTTTTCATGTGAGTGGAAAAGTGAACAGGCACAATGTGCACATTTGAGAGACCGAAAACCCCCATGCTTATTTGCAGCACGTTTGTGACTCTCCCAAAGTAAACGATCTCACGAAAGAAACTTTATGGGCCTTTTTTCTTTAATGAGATGACGATCACAGGGAAAATCTATATGCAAATGTTGCATAATTGGCTCATGCCACTTCTGGAATCTGACAGGGAAGATTTCATTTTCCAGCAGAACGGTGCTCCACCACATTTTTCTCTAGTTGTCCGTAATATTCTATACACCAGGATTCCAAACTGATGGATTGGTCGTGCTGGGGATGCTGATCGTCAGCTGATGTCAGGGCCTCCTCGATCCCCTGACCTAACCCCCTGCGACTTCTATGTTTGGGGTTTCGTAAAAGACACAGTGTTCGTGCCACCAGTACCAATTGATCTGCCAGACCTGCGGGTTCGCATCACCAAAGCATTTGCTCTCATTGACAGAGACATGCTGCATCGGGTATGGGAAGAACTCGATTATAGACTTGATGTGTGCAGAGTCACTAAAGGTGCACATATTGAGCATCTGTAGACAGTCAAAACATTTTCACAGTTTGTTTATATATCTGTGTAATCTTGTAAGAATATGTCAAATAATAAATCCGTAGTAAAATTCTGAAATCACAGCAATCATTTTGACTAGCCCTGTACTTTATCATATAGTGCTGCGCTCCAAATATAGAGTTTTAAATCGTTCTTAATGAATCTTACATCAATATTTGAAACTAAAAGATTTCTCTTTCTCAAGAAGGCTCTTTCCGCTTTTGCTTTTAACATCATTCCAGCTACGGCCGTAATTTGTAATTTTACCCTTCCTAGATAGCAGAATTCACATACTTCTCCCATTGCACCCGATCCTATTTTTATATTTGATATACTATTATTGCTATCATTTCCACTACATTTCATCACTTTTATCTTTTTTTGGTACATATCAAAACTTCCTTCGGTATTTTATTCCCCCCATTCAGTACATATGTTTACATGATCCTAATCATATAGTGCTTATAATGAGCCCGAAATACCCACATCGCATCCGCTGAAACAGGTTCGATGCGTAGTCGCTAGGCGAGGATGCACTACACTGTGAATGCCGTTGAATGGCTTCCACTCGCCGCCGTCAACCTGCCCATATCTTATTAATAATACGGGACGGACTTTGTGCTGGCCGCTTGGAGCGCCGCGCCTCGGCCGCAGTCGGCACTTAAGCCGTCATCGCTGGCGCGAGGCTTCCGCCGGGCGCGGCGCTGCGGTCGCGTCATATATCAGCGCGGAGGCTAATGCGCTGTGGCAGCTGTCGCGGTGTTTGCCTAGCGGCCCACTAAATCACGGCGCCGCCTCGAGGTGTCGCCCGGACGGAAATACCACTGTGCGCAGCGCGGGCAGCCTACCCCGCAGGTGCTCTGGCCGCTACTGTGCGTCAATACACCAACTCAACGGTACTGGTGAAACCGAAATAAGGACGCTCGCCCCGTAATTGTAACAGCTATCTTTCAAAAACTATGAGAAAGCGTTCTCAAAAACTAATAACGATTACAGTTAAACATTTAATTTAATATCGTAGTGTTGGCAGAATTCATATTTAAAATCTTAGTTGAAAATTATTAAATCAAGCAACAAATAATAACGAAACTTTACGCAGTATCCAAAACTGTAGTTAAAAGTAGACTCCACTTTTCTTCTTTTGCACTCTAAGGAACCTTAGCTGTCTCAAATTTGTTTTATATAACCAAAAGGACTAAATCAGATGTCATTAGGTGAACAGTTTCTCTTCTAGCTTTCTAACGTTGTGGTAGAGTACGGGACGAGTTACCATTTTATTTACGGGTTGTAATATAAGATTACTAAACTCAAATAACTGACGTTGGTTGCTGTTACCGTAATTATTAATATGTAACCAGTCCGTCTATAGATGACCTCAGTGAAAATCATAACAAACACTGTCTGTGGGTAGTTTTTGTCTCCTGGATGGCAATTGTTCATATTAAGTGCTGCCAGCCTATTGGCTTTGAATATCCGTAAATGGCGGCTATAATGTTCGTAGACTGGGTACAAAAATCCGGAGACTCGCTAACTGAAAGACTGAAACAATAATTATTGAAGAAAGACTCAAAATTAAGAATACTTTTTATTTCGATGTCTTTAAAATTCGAAATACAAAATAATATTCTACACTGAAAGTAAGAAATATCTCTAAACATATATCGTCACTTTCATCGCTGCTGCTGCTGTGTCTACTCTTTTTTAGAGACCATACATTTTCTTTGTTGACATTAAATTTACAATATCTTCTGTAACAGGAAATGTTAAAAACTGCGACCCCTTTGATTCTCGGATATTGGTTAAGCCTTCTCGGAAGGCACTGCTTTGTAAGCCGTGCCAATGAGCGTGTCACCATGCATAAAGAGTGCGCCGATAGTTGTCCATTACGGTCTTTTAAGGTCTATAATCAAACAAAATATGAGCATTATTTCAATCGTTGGTTCACACGAGCGGTTACAAGGAAACGATTGACAATTATTGACAATTCTGTAATGCATTAACACTATACGCCCAAAGTTTAACAAAACACCAATATAAGAAAAAATCAAAAAATAGTAAAAAGTAGCAAAAATCCGTAGGTATTTAACAAAACTGAAAATCCTAAATGTTTATAAAAATCCGTAGATCTATGGATAAATCCGTAGAATTGGCAGCCCTGTTCATATTTCACATAGTATACATTTATACAATCGGCAATCTTCATTATAAATTCGTGAAATTTAATCATCTGGAACAAAGGAAAAAGAGCAAACATATTCTGTAATTTAAAATTTGTTTTTATTATAGCACAAAGATACGGCTGAAAGCTATTTTGTAATTAGTAACTCATCAAAGACGCCACAACAAGGGAAAAAATCGCAAGTTTAACTTTTTACCAATTTCGACACAGATGAAGGTAATGCTTTGCCGTGAGGTTAGGGATGACGCGGGTCTAATGTTATTCAGAAATTGCTCCAGGCGAATGACTAGATGGCTTCTTCAAAAGATCATGGCCGAATTCCTTCCAGTTCGTTCCCTTGCCCAGTCCTCCTTTAGGTCTAATAACGTCGATATCAGCGAGCCGTTAAGCCCTAAAATCTTCAACCAATGAACATGTGGTACTGTTCTCTAGACACACTCCTAGTAAACCGTACTGTATGTTCATTTGTTGAATGAATATAAGCAAAGAGATTAAATGGTTATAAATGGTGCCAGAGTTTTATATTGGCCATATCAATGCCAGACCCAAAGCTGAGGGTCTGGATAAGTTGTATGGAGCTCTGCGTATTCCATCCCTTAAGGGCCTAATAGATCTAAAGGAAACTGCTATTCTTCTTACCACGTATAATCGCAACAAAAGAGTTTGTTCAGCCTCAGAATGATACGGCAAAGCTTCGACACCATGGATAGATGTTTTTAATATACTTTCAAAAACTACCAACAGCCTTTAAGTATATCTAAGAGCCCACCCTCAGTTAGAAGTTGTGGCAGTAATATGCATTAATCGTTAAACGCCAACTTAAGACACTGTTGTGTATAATCTTCCGTAGCTGTCGTGTCCACGCTCATTTTCTGTTGGGATAAATGATGGATTTGGAGTTTTCAAAAGTAAATCAAAAAGATTTTGATAAATTTAGGAGGTACTTCAAAATTTTGAAAGCATATAGAAATTCACTCACATAACTTACAGAATCATTTAACTGTAATTTTGTAACAAAAGTATCACGTTCTACTTAAGTCATTTTGTTTCCATGTGACTTCCATTGGTGAAGCAATTGAAGCAATATACATCCCTCCGGAAAATAGTTTATCAACAAAATTGACTCAACATATCGGGCGTCATATCTGAAATTGCGCCGTAGATATGATTTCTGAGCTCAGTGGGATTTGCAATTAAATACGATGCTTACACCGTTGTTTAAAAAAAAAAAAAAAAAAAAAAAAAAAAAAAAAAAAAAAAATCTTTTAAAATAACTAGTAGAAACAAATGTAGGGAACAAGTTTTCCACACTATCGGCCCGATACAGTCAATCCAACGACCTGGAAAGCGGACATCAGGCAAATCCTGACCTGCTGTGGAATAATGAGCTGATGGCTAAAGTAATTTGCTGCTGCTGTTGCAAATTTCGTGTCGTGAAACTAAAAACTAAAGCTACTACTTCAACACCGGTGCAGGTAACTGTTTTAGCTATGCATACCGCCGATTACTGAAACGGTTTCTATGGCACTACTGTGTCTACGGATCCTTTATGGTACGATCATACTTAAACGTTTGACAATCGTGTACCCCCCACTCCATTGTGTGTTTCCGTCGAAAGAATCAGTCTTCTTCTTCTCTTCGATTTTGGACGTCTAAGCAGCACGAAAAGTAATCCTGTGCAATATTTCTTCATCTTTTCACTTTGCTGTTTCTCCTATCTTCGTCTTCTCCTCTTGAAAACCCTTTAAATTTTGTATCAATCTTCTGAAAGTTACTCTGTATTGTGTTATATCTTCTTGTTATTCCGATCTCTATCATTTCTTTAATGGAAGACTTCTAAAAAAATTTATATAAGACAAAATCACCAGACATTGCTAGTATACTTTTATCTTATTTAAGATCAATAAATTCTAATCAATTCTTCCTATTCCTTCTTTTTCTGACATATCAGATTTTACATTTCTATTCAATGAATTTTTCTGCAAATTTTTATAAAATAACGAGTTAAATTGTAACGTTTACATCATTTAGTTACACTTCAGGCAAGTACTTAGTAATAACATTAATATTTCAATACGAAATTATCTCTTTTCAATTTGCGACTACTTCCTAGTAACAAACGAAAGCAACAGTTCTCACTCATTTTCAAATCCGTAGAGATTCTCTTCGCCACCAACTTCAACCAGAGAATGCCTTATACTGTACAATTTAAACTACAACAATAAATACCAGTAGGTCTACCCGGAAAGTAATTAATTGCTCCGAACACAGTGCGTAAAGGGAAGCGGTATTCGTTTTGGCCGCAGTTGGCTGCGCGGCGCTGGGTGACAAATTGCTGCAAGCAGCGGGCGAAATATTCCGCGAGGCACGCCAAGAGGCTGACGACGGCCTAACGGCGTCCACAGAGACCGGCTTTACTGTCGCTGGCGACCGGGTCGTCACGGAAGAGATGGTCGCGTCGTCACCTACCACCTCCGACTCTTATTCTCCGATACATGTCCAGTCGTCGCTGATCGGAGAGTCTACATTCTTCAGCCATTACAACATAGCGAACATTCAAGAATAATAGCAATCTACATACAAATCGAGTAAAGGTGTACTGGTTGTTAGGGAATTGTTTGAATGACTTTGAACTAAATGTTTGTGTCGACATGTTTCTTTCAGTAGGTCAGTTGTTTCAATTTTTGGTTGGCGTATAACGGAAAACATCGCAGGATGTGAAGTCAGAGATTGTGTGGCATTTTCGAGCTAACCGAAATCATAATAAACTGCGTTTTTATGAAAACTAATAAAAATAAAAGTATACGTGATAAAAGTCCAGAATAATGACACCAGTTTGTTACTGTTAATGTTTAAGTGTGTATACAAATTTTTAAAACTACAGGAAATATGGATAGTGTTGTTAATCTTGTAAATAAATGTTTTAATACAAGGAGCAGAAGAAAGTTGATACTAATGAAAAAGGGAAGTACTAATTTAAACATTAGATTAAATTCTGTAAACAGTTATAAATTGAGATTGATACTGGAGTTTTTACTTTATATCTTAAAAACAATAGACTATAATTTTGTATGGTGTTATTCACTGGGCAGAAAATTTTGCGCCCCAGCGTAATCAGTAATTGTAAAAAAAAAAGAAAACTGTCACCGTATGGTGTTTCCATTAACATCGTAGGCACCATTGTACCAGTTTATAACAATACTCACTTGTACTACTTACAGAAAATCCTTTTTACAATTACGGTTCTTGTAAATGGGCGTATGTTTTACTTTTACCAACTGTATAGCAACATATAAAGTTATGCTCTTTAGAGATCTTAAATAAAATTTTGAAAAAATCTAATTAATATACACTTTGAGTTATATTAATACTTTCTACTTTATCAGTAGCAAAACACTGTCTGCGCTCTATGTATTAAAGCATTTAGTCACTCAATTCAACACAATTCTCAACTCCTGTTTTATGTAGTTCATACATTAACAGATTAATGTTTTTACTCCTTCCCTTTCCCACACATAATATTAGTTTAACTAGTTTTTTCAATGCTGCAGTTCGTAAAATTTCAGTCTTCCTACAATGCATCAAATTATTTGACTTGATAGCCAGAGACAATCCCTGCTACTCTTTACACATATACACCCATTCCCCAACTCGAAGAAACAAATACAAAGTTCAAATCGTTCAAATAATTCCCTCACAAAGTATAAAACAATTATTCCTTACTGTTATTAAGTGTATATTGTTGACTGATTTTGTTCTTTTAATACAAGGAGCAGAAGAGCCACAAGCCTGCATACGTGTTACAGCCTTTGAGGAATAATAGATACGTACTATTTGAATATACATAGACCCTGCACCGTAACTCAGTCGAATCAATTAATTAGTTTAAGGAGCGATGCACGCACACTGAGCTTATTCTCAGCTTTATGTAGTTTCATTTCGTATTACACCTATGATATGGTAACTTCTTAACGTTAAGAGATAAGGCTCCTCGTGAAGGCCGACAACTACCGACATCTAGTTTCAAATAACAAGTCAGCGCTGATAGAAAGATCCATATTCCTGTAGAACCAACAGAAACAAGATATTTTGCCCTTATCTCTGTATGTGAACTTGTTTGCATATATGACTCAATATGATAAAGTGTATGAAGTGGCTGTATGGCAACTTGCCAAATGTTAAATAAAACATCTAGTGTGACTACAAGTAAAGCAGACAAATAAATATTATGGCAAACTAAAACCACAGAAGTGAGTATATTAATTGACAAAGAAAGATTAGAATGGCTTAGAACGTCAAGTAACTGCTGCAGCTGACATAGTACCTTGTAACGTTGCCTCTCACAAGTTTGTTGTGGCACCTTGTCTTATGAACGACATTAAGAGAAAATCAGGCGATGATATGTGCTAATATGATACACGTTTTGTTAAGTATTTATTGAAATCTTTCATGTTAGGTCAGAATGGTTTACTGCCGTGATGCAGTTCCGAATACTCCTGAAGGATTCGCACTAGCCGGAATTAAGCTTGCCAACCGTCCGGTTTTCGGCCGGACTATCCGGTTCATTACATGCGACCGTGTAACCTCCAAACAGTTAAAATTCCAATTGAAGTCGAGCAAATCCCATTAATTATTTGCTCGAAACTCTGTAGATCTTATGGCGACGTGGCCCTAAATAAGTCGTCTTTTGATGCACGCACACAGAGTAGAGGTCACTTTTTTAAAAATATTTAAAGATGTTCAATGGTAATAAAATATCTCATCAAATTGTCGTTAGTTCTACAGAAGTAAAAACTCCAAGTCGTTAGCGTATATTCTCAGCTGTTTTTAATAAAAATCAATAGAAAGCTCGCAGACAAAACAAAACACAATTATAGTACATAACTTCTCGAAATACTAATATATTCATATAATTCTACTGCGACACTCAGTCTAAAACCTACAGCTTTTTACACTTTCCTTCTTCTTTTTCTTTAAGAATCCCTCTCAACAGACCAAAGATTTTCTATTTCATTCTTTTCAAAGATATACTACCCACTGACAATGTTTGTTAATCTGTGGACTTCCTCGAGCTTAGAAATTATATCATGTACATCATTACAATCGATATTTAAAATTTAAATGATAATTAATTACAATTAACAAAATAATATTTAAATGATAAATAATTACATAATTGGGGTGGTAGCATAAGTTATAACCGGACGCAAAATGTCCGGCATTTAGAAATTTCAAAAATTTTGGAAATAAACAAATCCGGCACGTTACATATACATAATGAGTGATTTGCTGTAGAAAGTATGGAAACTTTGTTGTTTCAGAGAGGAGAGCCTACCAAATGACGAATTTAAAACGTGGTTACGTAAAGAAAACAATTCCGCCGCACATTTTCAAGTGTGTAAAATGAATTTTACTGTAAAATTTGATGGTATAAATGCAATGAAACGTCATGCGAGTATAGGACATATGAGGAAAGCAAAATCTAAAACTGTAGTTGTAACCTTTTTTATTTTAAAGAAGCTGTGCCGAAGAAGACAGTTTCTTCTGCAGAGGTTTTGTTGACATAACAATAGAATAATAGTTAAGTTATTGCATTATTAATTTTATTAAATTTTTGTGATCGTTATTCCAAACAATAATATTTCTTATAATTTAGTTCGTAATTATTATAACAACAATTAATTGTTAAAATAAAAAAGGAATTGCTCTGTAAATTTTACTTTTTCTGCCATACATACTCCCTTCCTCCTCTCATCCCCCCTCCCCCATGGGTTTTTGTCCAGTCGTGTAGATCTGAACAGATGCGACTTACCTTCCATCTGCTTCATGGGGGTCGCAGCTACGCCACAGCAGTGCATGGTGGAGGCGGTCTGCAGCGGGGGCGGCGCAGGGGCGCCCCACGCCTCCGGCGGGAAGCAGCAGTCCGGGGGCGGAGGACCGTTGGGGGCGGCTCGCCCCGAGCCAGCGTACGGCATCATCGTGACCACCAGCAGCAGCAACAGGCGAGCAGCATCGCCAGAGAACCAGCACTCGCCTGCCGGGACCACAAGCACTAAGCTATACCAAAGTACTACTATTCCTAGACGTACGGCATCATCGTGACCACCAACAGCAGCAACAGACGAGCAGCATCGCCAGAGAACCAGCACTCGCCTGCGGGACCACAAGCACTAAGATATACTAAACTACTACGGACAAGAGTCTCTATTCTAGACACCATCATTATAATGACTGTTTAGGAGATAAGAAGGGGAATTTTTCAGAAGTATCCGGACAATTGTCTGAAACTGCAGTTAGACTTTACCAGTGTCATGATCCCTATTATACCGGGTGGTAATAATAAAACTTTCCCTATTTAACACTTTATGACACGGAAACTAATTACCGTACGAGTACCAAACTTGGTAGCATTAATGTCAAGGACATGGGAAAGAGAAATAATGCAGATTCAATTCAATTGAAACACTTTTAATGTGCTTCTACTGTACAACATACCATAACATACCGGTACCATTACTGCTACAAAATGGGCTCTATATAGCGCCCATCAGTGTCCAGAAGAGTCTGAAAGCGCAGGTTTGCATTCTGCACAGCAGAACGAAGCATGTCCGTAGGTATGCTGGCTACCTCTCTTGATATGCTGCGCTTCAGATCAGCACATGTGTGAATATTCCGCTGGTTAACCCTGTCCTTCAGGTAGCCCCACAACCAGAAATCACAGGGAGTGAGGTCAGGTGATTGTGCCGGCCAAGCACTTGGAAACAATCGGTTGATAATTCGATCGTTTCCAAATGTGTTTCGGAGAAGCAGTTGTACCTCACGAACGATGTGCCCCTATCACGGCACCTGGTGGCCATAGTTGGAACTGGACGGTGGCGCTGTGACGTATGGAATTCATGCACCCCACACTAATGCTACCAAGTTTGATAAGCATATAGTAATTAGTTTCCGTGTTATAACGTGTTAAATAGGGGAAGTTTAATTATAACCACCGGGCCCACTCTTTGTCTTCATGACGGCTTTAACACTGCTGGGGAGACTTTCAGCGAGGCATCTGAATGTATGTGGGGGAATGGTAGCCCATTGTACTGCAAAAGCTGAAACCAGAGAAAGTACTGATCTGTGAATCGACGTTCTAACTCATGTCCGAGGTCTTCCATCGCGTTCATGTTGGGACATTGGGAAAGCCAGTCCTTTTCAGCAATGTTATTGTCCACAAATCATTGCTTCATAGATGCAGCTTTATGATAAGGGGCATTGTCGTACTCATACATACAATCATCGTCTCCGGAGTACACAATTATTTAGAATGTGTTCATACACTTCGCATTTAGAGTTTTGTTAAACGCAGTAATGATACCATAACCTAACTACTAAAGCCACTCGTAACAACATCTCATAAAAATTTTGCCGTTTTCGCAGCCGTCATACTGGTATAAATAGTTTCATGAGGTTCACGATTCCCGTTTCGACCAGGCATTAGGTCGTCCTCAGGAGACTTAGAAGCCTAGGTCCCATGAGGACGACCTCGGGCCTGGTTGAAACGTCGTGAACACGAAGAAGGATCATTTCGACGCACCGTGAATCTCGTGAATACATCACCTCCTTCGTACTATAATGTAACGCTGTAACCACATTCTAATGTGCATTTTTATTATATAAATCATAATGTTAGAGTAATTCTCATAACTCTTGGGCGACCACCTAGGTAGTTTTTTTTTTTTTAGTAATTTCCTAAAGTACGCAAGATTCCAAGTGAGGACTGTAATGCGATGGTGAACATTCAGTGTATCTTGTTGCAACGAATATTAAAGAATTATAGAGCTGTGTAGGCTTGAAGCTAATCGTGGCCTTCCCGAGCCACGGCGACAGGAAGTCGAAGATAAAGGGTTTTGCCGGAGAACACTGGTTTTCACCTTGGGGTGGGCAGTCAACAACAGGCCACTGCCCCGGTGCCACCCGAATACGCTCACACCCCGCGAACTTGGCCGAATATTTCCGACCTCTGTGATATACACTTGGAGCGAAAAAGATATCGGGGATATCACGTGACATTAGGTGCCAACCTGAAGATCCAATCCAAATAAGCGCATAACTTAAAATCCTGCGAATTTCCTGTTAAATCTGATCTTCGAGACTGTAAGGGGTGGAGCCAGAGGTTACCTCCTTCGCAGATCGCGGCGAAAACCAAGGGCCCGTTCTTCGCATTTGCTACGGGCCCTGCGCTGTCTTAATCCGGGCCTGAGTACAGATGCTATTACTGAACGACTCCTGTTCCAACCTCCTGTCTTATTCTTCTCATAAAGATTATCCAATTCCGAAAGTAGGTGGTTTCTATGATGAATGTACTCCTTGGGAACTTTCTTGAAAAGTGATATCCCGTTATTTTGCCCCTGTATGTTCGTAAAGTTATTGCAGATGTGAATGACTTCTATAGTGTGTTTGTTCAGTATGGAATGTTTTTTTGTGTTGTATGAAATAATAGATAAGAAGGGAGTAGGTAAAACAGGTGTCAACCCAATTAGGACCACTGTTCCGCGTGACAAGGGCAAGGGAGCCTCTGAGCTTACCGTCCACACCCTATAGATGAATCACAATCAGCAATGTAATATGCCTTCTCTCTTGCACAATCTGGTGATTAGGAATTGCGCACCACCACATCTCCTACCCTGCCAGCCAAGTCCACTACCAGGACTCTAACAGGCAAACTCCATGTTAGCCCCGGACAAAATCACGGTGCCGCAACGGGGTGGGCCAACCTCTAGTACTGTATCAGTATAAAGTGGGGCCTTACGTATGATATAAAAGCGTTAAGAAAGAAGGAAAACTGACTCATTTAAAAAGGATAAAAGGATGCTGAAAATTAAGTGGACAAATAAATTACGGAATGAACGTGTTTTGGAAATGATGGGTGAGGTAAGAAGTTTGTGGAAGAGTCTTACATAAAGAAGAGACAGGCTGGTGGGTAATATTTTGAGACATGCAGAATTGGTTAATTTATCAGTGGAAGGAACAATCGAAGGTAATAGCTGCAGAAGAAGTCAGAGTAAACAATACAAGAAGCAGATAATTGGGGACGTCGATTGTAAGGGATGTGTTGAGATTAAGAGGTTATAACAAGATAGGAAGGGATGGAGGATTGCATCAAACCAGCCGAGAGACTAATGACAGCAAAAAAATTACGTAAACAAATTTTAATCACTTCTATGAAGCGGTCTTAAGATCAAAGATCCTTTTTGAAAAAGCAAAGGTCAGATATTAGAGATAGTAATGTTGTCTCGATGCTCACATTTTCGTTACACACGACAGTGTAACAATAGCTAAATGAATACGTGACCAGTCGACAGATAACTTTTTTTGGCAACGGTAATTAAAAAAAAAAAAAAACTTAATACCCAATCTGTAAGTACATCTATTTTTCCGAAAAAAAAATTCAAAACACACCAACTTAACAGTTAAACAAGGTAACTCGAAATGTATATTGCCTGTAGTGCGATTAGCATGTGATTATACGTTGCTGCATGATCTGCTTCCTGCTGCTACAGTGCAGTTGAAACAACAAACAACCGGTTGCTTGGACACGTTGTTAAGTAGCCACCTGTTTGTATCTTCTCTGCTCCGCACAATACGATTATCGTTTGAAAATCTTATCAAGCCAGTTTTGTGTAAACTGTTGAGAAGGAAAAGACAGTTCCTAAGAAACAAGGCATTTTGTGTTACAGTACAATCTCCACTAACTATCCTCTGATTCTGTTATTGCTATAATTTATAAGTCAGCGGAGTGGGCGACTGATAATATTATAACTTCGCATACGGGAGGACGCTGTTTCAAATCTCCCTTCGGCAATTTTGATTTCCCTTGGTTTTAATAAATTAATCCAGGCATGGCTCCTCCGAAAAGCCATTGCAGAATTCCATTACATTCCTTGTCTTTAGTCGTTTCCCGCCTATCATGACATCGACGAGAAGTTCTAAGAAGCTAATTATTTTATGAAATGAGCTTTATGGAAACAAAATGGAGAAAAAAGTATCAAATAAGAGGTAGTAGATGACACAAATATATTACCTTCCGCACAATTACTTAGTGCAAGTATAAATACTTCGTCGTATGCTTTTACAGCCAAAAATCAAACGAGTCCCATATAATTATGAAATATGTACGTGTCAATCTAATATTTGTTGTTTTTTTATAAACTTCCCTTTCAATTACTGCTCTGATAATAATGTCTCGGTCCTTAAGGCCTCTAACTGGAGATCGAAAAGTCACCGATTCGAATCCCTGTTTCGGCGAGGATTGTCATGAGTTGGAAGCATTGGACAGGACCTTCACCTCTGGCTTGGCTTGTTGGGTAATGTAAAGTACTTCAGAACGCCTCCGTGGTCCCGACTCTACGTTAAACTGTAGGACTCCTCTTGGGCTAACAAACTATTTATCCCGGTAGTTGCAGAGGACGTTTGCTATCCAGTTCTTTTAAAGACTAATTCCCTTTGAGTTCACCACAATTCAGCACAACACAAATGGAGACTTTTAGAAGAGGAATGCAAATGTAGATTCCTTTTTGGCTCAATTTTCTATATCTGCATAATAATAAAAACTATCAAACTGAGCGTGGTGAGTGAACGGTTAACGTTCTGGTCTCGCATTCTGGAGGACGCAGGTTCGAATCCCAGTCCGGGCATCCAGATTTGGGTTTTCCATAGTTTCCCCAAATCACTCCAAGCGAATGCCGCGATGATACCTTCAAAAAGGCCATTGCCGAATTCCTTCACGTTCCTTGTCCCCCGTCCCATCCCGCCTCTAATTAATGACCTTTGCCGGCGACAAGGCGTAAAGCCGTAAAAAAATAAAAATAAAAAAAGCCTATCAATAATACGGTTTTTTACTCCAGTAAGTTATCACAATGTTCAACGGGAAAGCAGTGAAAAGAATAAATATTCAGTTGAATATGTGTTGTTCAGAAAGCTTTTGGTGTGTCCAGGTGGAGCATGGTGGTTGAGCAGTATAGCTCGGGCCTGTCATTTTGGAGAACGTTGGTTCAATTTTCCACCCGGCAATCCAGATTTCCACGGTTTCTTGAAATCGCTCACGCAGAATACCTGGATGACTTTCCACTCTTTCCTGTCCACGATAAGGCGAGAAGCCATAAGGAAGTGAACAAAAAGATATATGTTTTTCCGTGATTCTTGATGATAGTGGCTGGCTTGGGCCAACAAATCTGTACTAAGAAGAGACTCCATTTTATAACCCAGTAAGTGGCATAAGGTGATATGACCGCCATGTTCAGAATAATAGGCCTATGTACCGGATGCGACATCTGTTCTTATTTCAAGGAAGAACGAAATTCGAGATCTTCCGATTAAGAGTAGAACTAATGATAAGAGTTATTAATAACCAACAACTACAAACTACTCTAGTGTAAATCTCGGCATGTGAAAGATAAAATATTCAAATCGTTCCTTAGTAAGGTTGGTGGTATTAATGGATATTCATCAATGTCCTCTTCTGTCCTTCAATAAGCCTGCAATCCACTCCGATATGAGAAAGCCACCTAGGCTTACAACAGATTTCTCACGTGTAATAGAATAATACTGAAAATAGTACGAAACACTCACAACGTATCAGCAAAGCTTTTGAAATTGATATTTATTTTTCATTTTCATCAATGTAACATTTCCAGTGTCAGCGTAACAACATTCGTCTGTTTCTCCTACAAATAGTCTTCCCTTTTTTTTGCCATGAATCACACTTACAATGACAGTATCAGATATACGATCTGCGGAACTCGATATAACTTAGAACGTACATTCACTACATTTATACCTAATACTGCTTACCATAATATTTACGTATGGGTATATCCTTGTAACACGGTACACAGTACACAGGGCAATACGGCAACAGCAAACCATCAAGTCACAAATCTCTGTCGATTCAAGGCTTGCTTTACAGACCGGAACTGAGCTATCAATGGAAAGCTTAAATGTAATTTGGTTAACCTGACAAAGGTGTAACTCCAAACACAGTTGGTTAGCGGAAACGTTCAGGAGAATACAGTCTACAGGAGTACTAATATGGATCGTTATTCCAGCGCATGGAAGATTTCCCTCAACTTCGTTTCCCAAACATCGAGCGTGGTGGATGAACGGTAACGTTCTTGCCTCGCTTTCGGGAGGACATGGGTTCGAATCCCCATCCGGGCATCCAGATTTGGGTTTTACCTGGTTTCTCCAAATCACTCCTGGCGAATTCCGGGATGCTTCCTTCGAAAGACCATGGCCGAATTCCTTGTCCCCAGTCCTCTCCCGCCTCTAATGACCTCGACGTCGACGAGGCGTACGGCCATAGACACCAGTTTCCCTAACAGTTTTCTCCCGACTATAACTATCAGTCGTGCGCGTCAAACGCGTTCCTTCATCTGTCACCAACAAACTGGATCAGTAATCTGCTTTTCCACCTTAGCATGACAAAAAAATGTTGTCATGGCAATCCGTCTCTACTCGATTTTTTTGCTCGCTGGGTCGTCGCTAGACAAATCGTCACGGCTGCAATAACAGCGCCAGACAAACAGCTGCCACTGAAATGGAACGCCTCGCGGAAAGATGACGCGAGGGGAGGTAGACAGCGGGGGAGTTTCGTACGGAAGGTGCACCGCGCGGCAGATTTACCTACTGTTCTGCCAGATATCATACACAAAAGTATAGAACTCATAGGCTATGTCAAGCGGCCTGGTGGCTCAGTGGTTAAGGGGAGGTACGTACAACGAGATCAGTGTCTGAATCCCGCATACCGATCGACCTGATTGCGATTTAAGCGGTTTTCCGTAATCACCTAGACGACTGCTGCGGTGATCCCAAATCTCCGCTAAATAAACAGCACACATCATAGAAAACATAAGTTACAAGAATGGCAGACAGAAGGTAACTCTTAATTTCCCCCCATTGTCCAAGGAACTGACAATCTCTGGTTCGCACTATCGAGAGGAAACATTGGACAAATTCTTAATTACAAGCTATGATGAGAACCAAGGCCCCTTCCCAAATAATGATAATAAATAGTACTTACATCCAATATGATTTGTATACTTCAAACAAGCCAAGTAAAAAAAATGCGTTACTTTGAACGTGCTCTTAGTTCAAACTGAATTGCTTCCTAATGGATGGAATAGGCAAAGGCATGCGATGTTTCTGATACATAGAGCAGATTCCGATACCTAAGCTTAAAATATATTGGTGAACGATTATTATTATTACTGGAGAATTCTCTCAATGGAAGACGTTAAACAAATGATCCAATGAAGTTTTCTTTCATTTCTTCTTGTTGTTCCAATATGCTTTCATTCTTTCCACGAAAGCTTAATTACGTTCGTTCGACCACTTTGGTCTGTATAGTGTATGTGTTTTTTTTTTTTTTTTTTGGTTGCTCAGTTATAATTTTCCATTCATCTACTTTGTGTTTGAAGATGTTTCTTTCTAAGATATCTTTTGCTCCTATGTTTACATTTTTAAGATCCTTCCGAATTTCAATTAGCCAAGGTGTTGGATTTTTAAGTGAAGTTACATAATTTTGTCAGTCGATTTTCTGGTAACCTCTCAAGGTGGTCAAAGAATTTCTTTCGCCTTTTATTGATGCAAATTTCGATGTCTGAAAACTTTTGTGTTGTTTTGATTGATTGTAATCTGTGACCATCTTCAGTGAGTGTTGCTCCTAGAATTTTTCTAATCATTTTTCTCTCAACTTTTTCTTCTTTTTCAGGGTCATGTTTTATCTTAAGTGTTAACGTTTCACTTGCGTATAGCACTGTTGT
>CM061914.1:135194369-135218363 GCA_031002005.1 Vandiemenella viatica
CGTAATGACCTGTGACCAGATTTCCTACCGACGGCGCAGCCGCCTTAATCTAACCCGATAATCCTACCGGGTACAGCGGACCTGTAGTTTAAAGTGAACACCGAATCACGCAGGGGTTTTGGCATACTGCATATTACCCAGCAGGCTGTGCCAGAGGTGAAGATTGGGTTAAGGGCTTTTGAAAGCGTCATCCAATCCCGGGATTCAAACCGGGGATCGTTCAATGGTCGGTCAAATTACTTAACCACTGAGCCACCAGACCACTATTCAAATTTAAAATTTTGTAGATCCAGAACAAACAATAAACTGCGTCATTAGAAGTGTGGAAAAGTGGATACTAACGATTATACCAGTTTTTATGTTGTTTTCAGATCCACTTTCAGCACAGCAGGTAGTTTCCGCCCTTACTGTATATACTGGCGTGACAGCGTTAAATGTGGATACCACAAAGCTGATACCAAAATAAACGCCTCTGCTGTTCCTCATAGCCATCTTGTATAGTGTTCAGCACAACATGGCCATTTACCGGGAAAGCGCAGCGGGATGTCAAGTGTATTCTAATCTTATACAGAGAACATAAACAATACTACAGAGGTGTGCTTGTTAACAAGTACGCTACTGTGTAGTTTCCATTTGATATGGTGATATGAAATTATAAATTTGTGGAGCAATATTCTGAGACAGAACGGGTATCTATACTAATATTATAAATGCAAAAGTAACTCTGTCGCTTTGTAAATGGCTTAACCGATCTTGATTAAATTTGACAAGGAAATATTATGTCTTATTACGAAGGGTATATGATACTTTTTTCGGGATAAATAACATGTTCCGTCTGAAATTCTGAAAACTAACCGAACAGTGACAAACAGATGGATAGCGTATGAAAGTCTCTGTAAAGTTATATTGGTCACTCAGGTTTTATTTCTCCTACTGTCTGTTTGTGTATGATCTGTTCATAAATTTCATGAACAATCGCAACTTATTATATAGTATAGCTGTATATTTTATCCAGTTCTAGAATTAAAATTCTAAGTCCACGCGTACGAAGTCGCGGGTAACAACAAGTAACACAACATTTCTACCTCGTCTTTCTCATTTTTAGCTGTTCATTGCCGCTAAGGTTTATCACTATAGCGAATCTTCATTTATCTGTTTACTAATTGGAAAATTTTAACCTTTTTAATGTTGTTTCAAACAAATATTTGCAGACCACCACAATATGTAGCATCCTACACGAACTTCTTGTTTTCTGCTTTGTATACGAAATTAAATTAATATTTACAATAATTTGTATGTTACATTTGAACTAATGCATGAGCAAATAGAAACTGACAAAACTCCCATTACTAATGGATGGAGTTTAACAACAGATAAGGGTTGTCACTAAAGGGCGAAGATAAGTGCTTAAAATCGAAATAGAGTACCTTAAACGCAAACTACAATTTTTTGTATCATGAAAACTCTACTGGAAGGTATGTAATGGAGAAAAAATCAATAAAATGTACGGTTTGCGATTGTCTGGATCTAGTGTTCCAGCTTATTATTATACGTGGCCATTAACCAGAAGGCTGGTTGGACGATCTCGAATGAGGAACACGGATCCTGATATTGGAGGTAGGACGGCCAGTTCCTTTTCTCCTTGCCTAACCTAATGCAACTAGGTGAAAGGCTCTACAGTTAAGTGTGGTATCCGAATCACTTGAGCCTTCTGGCGTACTTTACTTTACACAGCAAGCTGTGCCAGAAATGAAGGTCAGTTTAAGGTTTTCTGAAAGTCTCAGCCAAGAAATGGATTCGAACAGGGGACCTTCCGATAAACATTCAGACACATTAACCACTGAGCCACCAGACCGATTACGAGTATTAAACTACTGAGCGCACAATGTAACATGCCTATATACGGGGAAACAGGGTACGATTTTTTTTTTTTTTTTAATTGTTTGTTCACCTGTGGTTTCGATGAGTGATTAGCGATGAGTTGCGATAATTAACTACACTGTGTACTGCCATAAAAAATTGTAAAAATGCGATTATGGCCAGTGCAAAAATTCCGATATGTGGTGGCTGTATACAGCGGTAATACGATCACTCCTTATCGACCGCCAGCAAAGTCTAGAAGGTTGGTTCTGAAATATCGCATACCAGTGATCTTGATTGTTCAAAGTTTTGCCATTTAGGAGTTAAACTTCGAAAAATTCCGTTCTTAATTAACGACGTTACCAAAGCGGAGAACTTAATCTTTAAATTAGAACTCATTTATCGATTTTGTTAAGTATGAATGGAGAAAGGCGGCTCTTCACAAAAAAATCACCTTCTAGAAATAATATATATGGTAAATAGTTTTAAGGAACATCAACTATGACGGGTGTCACCTACGGTGGTGGTAGGAACTTTTTCTGGAAGAGTTTCTAAGGAAAAACGAGTAACGATTAATCGTAATCCGTTTTTATTGATTACGGCAATCTTTGATGTTATGAAAAAGATTATTTGCGAATTATAATTTAAAAAATGAATAACTACTATTTATTTGATATCTTCTTAGGTTATGTTCTCACTTCGTTCCAGCAATTGCTACAGAGAATAATTAACTAATTTAATTACGACTGAATGCATGCTCCGGTGGCAATTTCCCTACACACCCATTTTCCCCCTTCCCTGTACCGATCTAATTTAAATTGTTTTAATGTTTTTGGTAAATTATAAATTAATTCTATTGGTAACTTATTCCAATTCCTGATCCCTTACCTAGGAAAGAAAATCTTCCTACATCCTTGTGACTGAAATCGAGTGAAAGCTTGTGGTGATGGTCGTATTACTTTCAATTCTTACACCAATATCTTTCCACGCATCGTCACCAATACATGCCTTGTACACTTCTAGCATTCTACTCATCCTTCTTCTGTCTTCCAATGAATCCCATTCCAGCTCTTTATCAAATCGATTACTGATTGTGTTCTGTGGAAATTTCCAGAGACAAATCTAGTAGCCTTTCTTTGCACCCCCACCAACTCCTGTATTTGATACTAAAAATGTGGGTCCGATACTACACCACCATATTCAAGCAATGGTCTGTCCAAAGGTTTGTAACCCAGTTCCCTCACTCCTCTAGTACATTCCCTCATCACCCTCTCCAACAGGTGAAGGATGTAGAAACCTTTCCCTCCTATCTGTCCGATGTGTTCTGCCCAGTTGAGCTTGATATAAAATGTTATACCAAGATATTTACATTTGAAGTCTTCAACAAGCAATTCTTTTCCCCATCTTATAACCATAATGAATCTTTAGTTTTTTAACTGTGTGCCTTGTAAGCTGACTCTTCTTTGCATTTATTTTCCTTCCATGTTTACCAACCCAGCTAGATAACCTGTCCAAATCACCCTGCAATCCTCCATCGTCTTTATTCTTTTATATAGCATTATGTCAACTGCAAACAACCTAACTTCTAATAGAAAACCATCAACACAATAATTTATTAGAATATTGATAGAAATGGTCCCAATACGCTACCTGGTGGAACTACCATTTTTACTTCAACTTCTTTTGATACTGCATAACAGCATACAATGCTTTTCTCCTTACGTGAATTTCTGCAACCAGTCGTTGTAAATAAACAAACAAAAAAATATATAAATTTAAATAAACGACAAATTATAATTCTTTATATCTCTGCCTTATATTATAATTTGTATCCGTGCTACACAAAGAAAATTGCATTTTATCAAGCATCGCAGTTGCACTTTCATTTAACAGAGTAAAGTGTAAAAAAGTTAAATTTTATTATTTATTTGAAAATTACACTTTCTTTTAACAATATAATCTCAAATAAAATTCAATACAGTTATTCATTTGAAATTTCCTGGTTAGCCACGCAGCGCTTTGGCAGTCAGCGTAACTAGCACTTCGGGACACGGCGAAGTTACGAGTTATTGAGGTGAGCCCAGTCTCCAGGCACAGCGCATTTTACTAAAGTGGATACAGTGCATTAACATCGCTGAGGTAATTGATTACAAACAAGATGGCTGTTTGCTATATTCACGCCACACCTGCCTGTTTGAGGATCATTAATAACCGTGCCGCCCGCTTGGCCGCGCCAGCAGTTTTCCCTGCTGCTAATTTGCCGAGTGACTTCAGTCCGCAGCTACTAGCAGTATTTCATTCGTCCCGACACTTGTCGCAGCTTGTAGAGACCGCCACCGGCGGACAAATGCGGGCGCCGACTCCCGGACTCCACTTAGCCGCGTCGACAGCCGCGGCGACGACAAGTGGCGGCTCGGGCGTCGCGGCGCTTGGCGTCGGTACGGGCGTCTCGCGGCGTCGGCACAGTGACCAAGTGTTTCACAAGTGAATATTGTACGTAAAAGCACATGTTTCTTTCTGAATAACTAGTGAGTAACATCAAATACCTCGGATTTACTGATTAAAATCACAAGCTTGAGGCTACGTTCAGGGAAGTTAAAAAAATCGAGGTGGTATGCAATAGAGTATTCTAACAGTCCCAAAACGAAACTATTCCACCTTAAAAAAACATTTAATTAGTCTGTTACACGATACCAGCCTTTAAACGCATCAAAAATGATGGTTTGAACGGATTGTTGTGGCAGTTGCTAAACAGAATCGTACACAATATTTCTAAAAGGTATCTTTTTTGTAACATACATCTTTTTCCCTTTATACTTAACCAAAAACGATGAATGAAGTATCACGTTAAATATTAAGTTCGCGCTTTGGTAACATCTTCTTCTTCTTTTTATTTTGTCCTATTAGGGACCACTAGAAGCAATTGGTTTACTAGTTCGCCTTTTCTTCTCAGCTCAGGTTTTTTCATTCTTTCACTGAGGTCCATTCTTCTTTCTTCAGACCAGGTGATCTTGGCCTTTGTACATTGTTCCCAGCACCCCAGGAATTTATCAGTTTTAGTTCTAAACGCTCTTTCAGCCTCTATCTCATCTGGATGGATCCCAGTTTTTTCCATTTATTTTCTCTTCTCAAACCATTTTGCTGTTATCTTTAATTTGGTAATGTAGTGGAAAACTCTTTTTGCCGACCTATTCTCACTCATTCGCATAAGATGCCCATAAAATTTCAACCCTCTACAGTGCATTGTGTCTTTATTTTTTTCTGCAGGCCTGTACAGATCTTCATTTTCTTCTTCCGCCAGATACCGCTTTCTCCCTTTACTGATCCTAGGACTTTCCTCTCTATTTTCTCTAACTCCTCAATCACCATTTTCGTATTCTATAGCAGGAATTTTGAGCTGAAGATTGCCTCTGTCTTGACAGCTGTTGAAGTATATCTCTAATCGTTCCTTTGTAGGTAGGAGATCGCTTTGGTAACATCATTAATTCGGAAAGGAATTTTTCTAAATTCAAGCCGTAAATGGCTGAATTATGAACAATGAAGGTCACGTTGTATGCGAAGGATATAGGGTCAAGCTGATAAGCTTTGCTGGTGTAGATTAGGAGTGATAATCATATTACCGCTAAATATTTCAGCTTATAAATAAAAAATTGTTACTACAAAATGTGATAGTTCAGAATCAAGCTGTTTTGCTCTGCTGGGATCAATAACGAGTGATCGCGTACCGCTAGATAGAAGCACGCCTTATCACAGAGATATTGATAATCTGTGTTTGTTTTGCAGAATAATGAACTTTTCCTATATTTTTCTTTCTGTTAGGGAAATATTTCATCGTTTCTAACTGTTCGGTAAGATTTTTTAAGTACATATTTCGTTCCGCACATGTTTCGGTTGACAAATAAACCATTACAACAAGTGCGCCGGTTATGCATTCATACTACTACAAACCGTAAATCATTCGCAAAATTTTCAGATGGGCTATCCAGTTGTTATAAAGTCTCCCGATGGGCGGCCTTCTCGGTCACTTTGGCTGCCAGAGAGACTGAGAACGTGCGCTATTCCGGGAGATTTGGAATTCGGATTACCGCTCCGATACCAATACTGGAAAATGTTTTCTTAGATGGTAGAGTAGTAGATAGTAGTAATAGTTTAGTAATAGTAGCAGTGGTAGACGTACAAAGTGACAAGTGACGTAGTGAAATATTAAAAATTCTAACCATAAAGTGGACAGGAAACTGCAAACACTATACAAAACTAGAAAACTGTAACAAGTCAATAATGACAAAATGCGGCAAGTTTATAAAGCTATAATATATGTTAACAGCGAAACAATCGTATGTATCGTGCCAACAAGAAAAGACTGTACAGATATTGCTAAAACTATACATAACAAAAAATTGAAATTATTCATCGTGTAATTATCTGTTGAAGTATCATATGTAAAACTGTTATGTTAAATTAAGGTCTATTTTAGTTTCTAGATACTAGGTTGTAAAAATGTTTGCTAAATAAAATAAAAATGTTATAAATTAACGCTGAATGCAATTCCTCGTGCCTTATGCTGTAGCAAAAGGCTTCAGTTGTCATCCTGGTGCAGGTTGCATTTGATCCTACCCACAAACCGAAATATTGATTTCAGTAATATGTCGTCAGTGAGAAAAAAAAAAAAAAAAAAAAAATTCGTTAAGCCGCATAGATTGCGATAAATTTGGAACTCCTTTCATCCGCATCAGTGCCTCAGCGATCATGGAAACATTATTAATTTTTAATATACTTACGCATGTCCACTGCTGCAACGTCCAGTGACTTGTCATACTGACCCAGGCTACTCTAATCAATACTTCCGCTATCAATCCTACTCGAAAATTAAAGCATTTATCTTACATATTTATGGGAAAATAATTTAACAAAAACATCTACATCGCACCACAAATACAAATAAATAATTAGCTATTAATCTGCCTATTTAAACGTAGTATATAATTTTATTTCAGTATTTAGCTTAACTAAATATAACTATTATTAAATAACACGCATTACTTCGAGTAATATCTCTGGCCGTTGTGCCAGCCAACCAAACCGCTACAGATATTGCTACACGATGACCAAGCTCAGCCTTTTACTAGAATAGATTCTGTTATCATCATCATGATCATTGAACTTTTCACCTCTCGTGGAGTCTTAGGAACATCCTTTTTCTCATTCCAAAGCAGGGTAATAGATATTAGCGACTTGCTAGGCATGTAGTAGTTTTGATGGGGTAGCGGATGTGTCTGTGAAACGCGTAACTCTTGTTCTGTGTGATAACAGTGTTTTATTTGTGAAATGTGTAATTTATGAGGCGGAGATTAAGGATCGTACCAGGATTGCCCTAAGTGGTTGCCGAAAACCGCCTGAAATTTGCAATCACGTCGGTCATTGCAACTCCCTGAACCAGTACCGTGGCACCATAACGCGTGAGAATAAGCTTCAAAGTACCTTTCAAATTGTCATCTAGGTAACCTTCGGTACTATCTTTAGAGATGACTTGTGTTCTAACAGCAGTTCAGCCATTAATATTTCCACTCTGAATTCTTTTTAAGATTCCATAGCCAAATAATAAAAATAGAAACGTCAAAGTTTCGTCATGTCAAGCTGTCCTTATGCCAGATCGTCGTGACCCCGCCGTCTTTCTGTCATTTTTGATCATGTTTAGCAGGAATATGTATTTCAAACACTTTAAAAACAGGTCCATGAACAATTTTTTAAAAAAATTAGGATGCTGGAAAAAAAGACAGGGAAAGAAAATTTTTTCGCGATCCCATATGATATGGTATTATTCAGAGCCGGCGCTAGGAATTTAGGGCCCGGGGCAAAATGGGCTCTTTTTTAGCTCCATAAACTGGCGGAAACACTTTAAAAACAGTTCCGTGAACAAATTTTTAAAAAAATTAGGATGTTGGAAAAAAAGAAAGGGAACGAATTTTTTTTCGCGATCCTAAATGATATGGTATCGTTGAACTGGTATTAAGAAATACAATAAGTTTTCTTTGGGATATTTTTTTGGGTTCTTATTTTTAGCGAAATAGGAGTTCCAGCAGTTGTTAAAAATGAGCGATTCCCCTGTAATTTTCCAGTCATATACCTGCAAATAAGAAAAAAACTTAAGATGATAAAACGCAACAAGGATTTTCAATTAAAATCGCTTTGGCTAAGGTAAGGTAAAAAGTTTTTTAGATTTTCAGATTATTTTACTAATGGAAAATTATACAGAGTTTTTGTGGAGAAATTGAATTTGACAAATTGTTTGCTTGATCGTTAAACAGTCGCGCAGCAAACATCAAGAAGAATGTGGTAACTCGAAAAATGTGTAGAGAGCGCTGAATAAGGCTTTATTCCTGTGATTTTTTTTATTGTTTTACGCCTTATCGACGTCGATGTCTTAAAGAGGCGGGAAAGAATTCGGCCATGAAATTTTATAGGAGCATCTCGACACTTTCCTGGAATGATTTTATGAAACCATCGAAATCTGGATGGTCGGATTGAAATTCAAACCCGCGTCCTTCAGAAAGACATGCCACAGGGTTACTCCGGTAAGGATCCGCAACGAGTAGACTTTGTTTTGAATGGATAACAGAAAGAAGATTTCCGAGATCGGCGCAGATAAATACTGATACCGATTAACAAGCAGCTTCACATTCTTGGACAAAAACGTAGTTATCAACAAAGATCTGGAGATAAACACCACCGAACGCAACGGCACCAGCAAAGCAACGGGCTAGATACAAAGCAAACTCTTTGCAGTATTCAGTATCAGCTCATCGTAAGAACTTTGCGTAAATTACGTGCTTTGGTCTAGCCAACTGAAATGATAAATGTATTCAAAACCCTCCGGTTGGCAGTGCTCATTAAAGGACCTCCGTTCTGGATGGTTAAAGGACTCGGGATCGATTTCAGGACCTTTTTTTTTTGCTTGGGCTTTACTCCTCGTCCACGGCGAGTTCATTAGAGGTGTGATGGGATTGAGGCAAGGAACGGAAAGTAATTCGGTCATGCCCTTTTGAAGGAAGCATCCCGGTATTCGCCTGGAGTGATCTGGGGAAACCATGGAAAACCCAAATCTGGATGGCCGGACGGGGATTCCAACCAGCGTCCTCCCGAATGTGAGGCCAGAACGTTAACTGTTCATGCACCAGGCTCGGTAATTTCAGGACCAGTACTTCCAACCGTCATGATTACAGATTTTAAACGTTTTCTCGAAAACAGCAAGTTGAATGCTGGGACGGTATCCAATTTCGTTTCATATAATTAAAAGTTTGCAAAGAATTAAGTTCTG
This sequence comes from Vandiemenella viatica, assembly GCA_031002005.1. NCBI lineage: Eukaryota > Metazoa > Arthropoda > Insecta > Orthoptera > Morabidae > Vandiemenella > Vandiemenella viatica. The sequence goes on from CM061914.1 coordinate 135,203,545, forward strand.
TCACTCTGTACTCCAGTGCACTAATCTTTTAAAATTTAAATAACTAATTATAAATATATTTTCACTTCTATTCCAACAACTTTCCAGTGCTTTCTACAACGAGCATGATGGACGAAAAGTTACTTGTTGCTATCAATTTACATACAAACTCTCTAAGATTCATTGTTCATCAGCCTACAGACATACAACCAAAACTCTAGAGTCATAATTAAAAGTAAAGTTTTAACTGTTGGATCACAAAGCGGGAGCAGATGATAGTGCAATCACTTGTTTCTGCTTAGCCCTTTCCATTTCTGTTTTGAAATAACTGTTTCTCTATCATCCCCCCCCCCCCCACACAAAAAAACAACACATTTTATAGTTATTTTGTTACATTAATAATTTTTACATTTATACAGATTATTTTATTCATTATTAAAATTAGAATATTTCATTGGTTAAGTTTTATCTAGTTATAAGATATTATGTGTTAAAACAGATAAAAAAACAAGTATTTTCTAAAATAAATAAATTTCTTCGTGGCTTAAAATGAAATGATAATATTAACGGCCAACTGTGGAATCCCAACAAGATAGCATTCTTTCCGTACTCTTGCACAATTAAAGCAGGGCACTGGGTTTCGAACCAAGCTCCTGTCAGTAACTCCAATCCACCAGTCCCCTCATCTAACGTAAACCACAATAAATACAAGACTGACGAGAGAAACCTTAAATTGTAAAATAAAATATTTATTTTGGATACAGAAACTAGCGTCAGGTACTGGAATAAAAAATAAATTTGGTATTTCAGTCGTTGGTGAATGAAACAACGAATGTCATGCATGAATGTCATATGGTTCAGTAGCTTTTCATAAAAAAAATTCAACGAATCTCTCTTGTAGTCACTAAAACATATCTTCCTGAAAACTTGCATCAAAAAGGCGCAAAAGCTACGAAATTATAACGCTGTTTTTGAATAACTGAGTAATTTGAAAGCCTAAATAATTTATCTACTTCGGGACGTTCTTATTTAAATTTTTTTATCTTATTGTAAAATTAGAGGGGAGATACATTTTCACACGAAATACCAACTCAATAAAAAAAAAAAAATAACCTACCTTGCACCCTATGTCATATGAATTTTGATATATATATATATATATTGGAATGGGAATTTTGTTTGTTATTATATACATGATAATCTGTTCTCTAATTTTTTTTTACAATCGGTTCATAGGTGGTTGAATTACGTCACTGTTATATATAGGTAGATGGACGAGAAGAAATGGTTAGGGGCCCCGTTTTTTGCCATTTTCGTTGTGGGACTATAAAAACGGAAATAGTGTAATTTAACCATAAATCATTTTTCACATATTTATATACACCCACTTTAGAGCACAGGTTTACTCAGCTGACCAGGCTGTTCGTCTTGTCTCGGGCCAGAATGAAAGTAGTTTTAAATTATAACACCTGAAGGGATAGGATAAATCGGTAGGTTTGTAAACAGTTGCGTTCCTGAAACATTCCAGAGGAAATATAAAAGTGAGAGAAAATGTTATATCATGCTTTTTTTAACCATGGATGACAATATAATACTTTAACAGAGTTCTCCCAAGTAATTCATTAGACTCGTGTAAGTAATCGCGTCAAAAGGAGAACTGAGCTGTTCCAGGTCATTCCGATGATAAATCGTCAGAGAAAGAATGTAAACAGCTTCAGCTCTCAACTGAAGATTTCTTTCCAATAATATTCAAAAAACAACATACATTACTTTTGTAATAGTCCCTCATACTTATTTTATACTGTAAGTGATAAGGTTTTAGTATTATTACTGCTGTTTTTATCGTTTTTAAGCTGCCCTGTACTTTTTCCTCTCATTAAACATTTCTTTCGATGTTTTTCAATTATCTGTCAGTCACCTAGCCTTCGGAATTTAGGTAAATATTTATTTTTTCACATTAATTTTACGAAAAAATGAAACGCTGTAATTTAGTACTGCTGTTTTCTTTACTTTCAACACTAGTAAGAGATAAAAATAACAAAAGAGAATCGAACAATTTATTTGAAGAGATCTATTCATTATAATTAATCTTTGCACCACGCGACATATCTATTTTCGTTCTGTTCAATGTATGATGATGAAAGTATCACGAAATGAGTGCCCAAGTTTTATCTAAGCGTGAAAGAGTAATTATTCAAGACAAATCTACAAATCAAATAACGGAAGAGAAAATTTATTTGATAAATGCTAACTTCATATTAGAAGTGATAAAATAAAATGAATGGAAAATAATTTCACTAATCTCACCAAAATATCGCTGGAATCAAACCAAAGAGAAATGTGATACGAGCACGTAACACTTCCTTAAAAAAGCCTTAAGCAACCTGCCGTTTCAAAAGTTGGTAGCAAGAGCAGGACTCATAGTTGATATTGTTAACACTCTTATTTATATTCTAAAAAATGTAAGTCATTTAAACTGTTATCAGATTGCTATTACTGTAAAATTATTTTATCTGGTATTGTTTATTGGATTTTTTACGAGTAAATTATAAAAGAAAATAGTTCTAACGAAAAGTGCCCTTAAAAATTCGTTGAATTTTCTTTCTTGTTTAGGTAAACACTGAAATTTTAATTTAAATTACATAGAATAAAATTTATGGTGAGTTTAGATAACATCCGGAATTTTAATTTATATTAAATATAATCAAATTTCGAATTTTTTTAAAAAAATTCTGAGCATTACATATAGCTTTCTAAATTGAAAAGGCGAACAGTTGTTCTTCAGGAATTTAAAGCTTTATTACTTTCTAGATAATTGTGAAACTTCGCGTTAATGAAGAATAACAATTTCTGGTACCACGAAAATCGCAATTAAAAATATATTTCAAGATTACATCTTAAGCAATAATTGGTGGTATCTTGCTTATAATATTGTTTGATGCCAATGAATGATATGGTTCTGAAATATAAGAGGAAAAATTTCTTCCGTAGATATGATGAATTGACTGCAAAGACTTTAAACTTAAAAATGTTATTAATATTTTTAGTTTATTCCTAATTAGGATCTGTATGATATACCAAAATTATTTACGTTTCTGATGTGTTGCTGAACAATTTATCATCTAAGGAAATATGTAAGTTACTTTTAGTGGAATTCGATTCCGCTTATGATAATTTTGGCAAAAAATTCTCGTTGAATGCCCTTGTAAGTAACAAATTTGTTTTTAGTACGTTTTGTCGATAAACAATCATGAGTCTGTAGTAAGAAACTGTGTCCACACGCAAAGTAAAAACAAGGAACGTATAAGGAGTTCAAATTGAAAATCTAGCGATCTATTGATGAAAAGCAGCAAGTGTTGCCAAAAGAAGGATGTGAGACCGAATATTCGATGTTTGGCAAAAATACCAACTGACGTTATGCATAAGTTAAAAAAAAAATTGGTACTTAAATTCACGAAAGGCAGTGTGTGAACAGTAACCCATAAACAACAAAAATAATATACTTGAATTTTATTTTATGGGGAAATAGCTCAATGGTTTCCGGAGAAATATAAATCACGTAATAGAACTCTTATTTACAGTGAAGTAATAAGTTACCAGGCTTCATCTAAAACATAAGTACCTCTTCCAAAGTGGTGATTTCGGGAACTGAGTGACAAAAAACAATTTAACCGAGAAAAACTTGCGGAAATGTAAATACGCTGATTTAGTAGGTAATGCGACATTTTATTAACTGCGCATGAAGCCAAAGAGTCCTTATTGGTGTTTTGTCTTTGACTGTTTCAAATTTTTATCGCTTAAATGAAATTTCAAAAGCTTTAAAGTATTGAAAACCAGCAATTAAGAGAACGAAATGCATTGTTTCATAAATACGTCATTAGTTTCATTCAAATAAAACTGGTAGTTACAACTATATGAAGTAGAATGCTATAACTCCTCAAAATATGTAGTTTGGTAGCATAAAAATGAAACATACTGTGTTTCTGGTCTCGCATTTTTAGGAATTTGGAGTTACTCACAAGGGAGGAAAACTAAATAAATCTGGAGCATTTATTTTTGGAATATTGTTTGTGATTTGAATGACATAGCACACGGAGCAAATCACACACGTTTCTGCCACAGAATATAGCGGACTACAATTGTGTTGATGGTTTTATAAATCTGTCAAGTTTGGAATAACCTGTGAGACACCCGGAAAAAATTTCCACTTTAAGACAAACGTAGAAAACTTGTCGAAGCATTTTTCAAATATTGTAATAGTCACAGTTCTAGTCTCTCCTACTTGTACAGTACTATACGATACAGAACATATACAAAAGAAAAGAGACAAGAAATGTTTTTCATTATCCTTCACTCAGCTGGGTAATAGAAGGTATATGGACATTCGTTCCTGATACTTATCAGTTAATTGGTTTGACGCTTAGACATTTAACTGAAAATTACATTAAGTTATTCTTTCACGTCTGCAGGGAATCATCTTCCGAAAAAAATCTTGATACCGGAATACACTACACAGAACGGAAGGTACGAGATAAGAAGAAACATTCTGTTGATAGTGGCGATTGTGTCTAGATACAAAACAAACGATTGAAGTCTACGTATGTGCAATATACTGACAGCGTTTCTGTTCCTCTTTAATAATTCAGACTTAACAGAAATTCTTTAAATTTTGTAAAGCTAACCTTTAGAGTCAAACATAGGTTATGTCCGTATTTCAGCCAAATCAGGTAACGCGGTCCGGAACTGTATTCCTTAAAGTCATATCTTGTCACTAAAACCAATTTATGTCACTTTTAGACTCTGTACTATGCCTTTTTGGTTGAAATCGACATTAAGACGTGTGTTTATTTGCGGTTTTCCGCAGCGATGAAGGCAAATGCCGGAACGGTCATCGATCTTCCCCTTATAAACAATAAGTTTCAGGGGAAAAAATACACTTATCACGCACAGAACATAGTTACACGTTTGACAGACAGATGGCAACAATTTCACCATTAGTGCGTAGTACGAGCTGGCAGTAAGTATAAAATGCTTGTTGTCAGCAAGAGGCCGAAAAACCGTAGCTCTAAATTTGACCATGCCAACAATTAGTAAGCGGCACTAAACTTTTGGGAAAGGTGTTGAAGAAGAAGAGTTGTGTCTATTTATTACTACTATGTATGATACTAAATTCCTGGGCTGTTAACTATTTTAGACCAGCGACTGAGCGTGGTGGGTGAGCGGTTAACAATGTGGCCTCGCATCCGGGAGGATAGCGATTCGAATCCCCGTCCAGGCATCCAGATTTTGGTTTTCTATGGTTTTCCCAAATCACTCCAGGCGAATGCCGCGATGCTTCCTTTAAAAAAGGTCATGGCCGAATTCCTTGCCGTTCCTTGTCCCGAGTTCCATCCTGCATCTAATGACCTCGACGTTGATGAGGTGTAAAGTAATAAGTAAAACAAAACAAAAAAATAGACCAGTGACCATATCGAAAAAACTTGGTAACCAGCCTACATCTAGTCTTCAATATTACTGTGGACTATTCATAAATATTATAAAATCTGTCATAACTCCATTGAACTTGCGAACATAAATTGCCGCCACAGTAAGAAAAAACAATAAACGTGTGAATTTCGTTTCCTTATCATTTTTCCTTTGCAGCAGTACTAACATTAGTTTAGAGTAAACCGGTTTTATACTGCACAGATATCCCCTATTTCCGTAAAAATAAATAAATAAATAAAAATGGGCCGCAAACATAAAGTTTTGAATACTAACTTATAAATGTAAAAAAGGTCTCTTCGTTTCTTAAAACACATTTATTTCTAACTTCTAAAGTGATAAAGACATTTTTGTAATTATTGGCCGGTATTGCCTCCACTCACACTGAAATTTTCTTTACATGTCTCAGGAAACGATAAAAAGAAACATTTGGTAAAAGGCGTACGTAATTAAAATTACTTCATTATCGAGGAGGAATAGAGGGCGAACCTTTGAAATGGATATTATTTCACTTTTAGAACTTAAAATATCATGATCATCAGAGGTTATCAAACTAGGTTTCTGCTGAGATAACTGCAGATAAAAGACCGAATCCATAATCTGGGCGCAGGAAGTACTGAATTCACAAGTTGCACTTGTATATCCAGTACTGCTAGGAACGTGTGAGACCTACCAGCTTGCAATGAAGGGAAAGCAATGTTAGGTAATAACATACACTCGAGTAAGGTATAAAGCAGACGATACATATTAAGATCGTTAAATAGTTAGTTGAACAAACAAAAATTCTGCGAAAATACTTTCCTCAGAATTATAAACAGATAATTTACTGCACTTTAAGGACCTAACGAATGAAAACGAAAGAACTTTAAAAAATTACAGAACACTTTGCCATATTACGCCACAGCCCACAAAACTTTTTCATAGTTTTTTTCACGTTTCGGTTGGGCTGGAACCGTATGAATGATGGAGGACGTAAATTTCTTCAACTATTTTTAGAAAAAATATGCTACCTTTAATATCTGTAACGAATTGTAGGGAAATGCTTGTGCATCCTGTGTGTTTACAATGATAGAATACTAAGACGGTATTGTTAGCAAACAATCCGCTTCTAGAAAAATTGTGACGTTAATATTTTTCTATCTAGATTTTCGCAGATGGCACTAACACTAAACTTATTTTTAAATTTAAATCAACCATACATGATGTCTGAGTTGGAGAAAAACTTTTTTAAATAATATTTAATTTTTTTTAATCTTCTACACAGATTTACCATGAGCAATCGTTCTGCGTTTCTTGCTGACACGTATTAGAGGTTAAAAAATACTCAGTTCGGAAAAATAATCATGACAGAACAATATCTGCTTAGCTCTTTAAATCGAAGTCAAAATACATAATTAACAGCAAACAAAATTGCGGTTATCGGTGATGACTTGAAAAAATTGTCATAATGAGAATAGTATATGCCAGTTCAATATCCACACACAACCACACACAACCAGATCAAACATGGTTGAACTATCAAAAATTTGTTTCCTTGACAAATAAGGAACTTTTAAAATATTTGGATATATTTGACACTGGAGTATTAGGGCATAAGGAGTGTATTATTTCAATTAATGAAACCATTCCTAAAATAATATCTGCTATTCGGACTAATAATCACTGAAGCTTTAGGAATAAGCGTAGCCTAATCACTCGACATTTCCATCCTTATGTTGGGGACGGTGTAACGGTTAGCGTTCTCGCCTCGCATTCGGGAGGACGGTGGTTCGTATCCCCGTCCGGGCATCCAGATTTGGGTTTTCCATGGTTTCCCCAAATCACTCCAGACAAATGCCGGGATGCTTCCTTTAAAAAGGCCATGGCCGAATTCCTTCCCAATCCTTGCCCTCCATCCTTTCCCGTCTCTAAAGACCTCGATGTTAAAAAGAGACGTAAAGCAGTTACAAAAAAAAAAAAAACTTATGTTGGTAGAAGTTTATTTTTTTTTTAGTTAAATTAAACTCTTCATTATCTTCACACGTCTACTCCAACCCAACACACATTGAACCAATAATCGTAATAACCATTTTATTTCTTCTAAACGATATTTATACTGTGATTGTCACGAAAGATTGAAGTTCACTAAAACTCAGGCAGTTAACAATGAATCAGGAAGTTCTTTTCTATACAACCAGTGTTGAAACTGCCGAATCGACGTATGTATGTTCTTTTCTTGTAGATAATCCTGACGAACCACATTAATATTTTTCCATAATCAGTCCACATAAGGCGAAAATACCAAGGAATAGGATTCAGATACACAAGTGTTCACCAGCCAGGTTGTACTATCTCAGTACCTTTTTTTGTAATGTTATTTAATTTATATTAAGTCACAAACTGACCTCTAAAGTACGGTCATTATTAACTGAATAACCGAAAAAATTAACTAATCAAAATTCATGATATACAAGTTAAAATTAAACTTTCTGTAAATATATATCAATTATATGTGGAGCTGATTCAGTAGAAAAAATTTTTTATTATTTGATCAAGAGGTGAATCTAAAAGGGTAAGAAATTTATTTGAATAAAACAAGAAATTCGTTTACATCCTGTAAGCTTACTATCATCTTATACCTTGATATAGTCGATACGGAAGATACGAAAAATATTTTTCTTGGTTTGTTTTTTTTTTTAAATCATAAATAATTGATTGTATTGAACATAATAACGAAGTGAGAAAAGTCAAAGGACTCAGATGAGGCACACGCGAGTAGAGATACTGATTTTTCCCGCAACTATCGTGGAGTGGAGCCAAGAACATGAGATATAATAAAACGTAAACACTTCTTTGATAACTGAAAAATATAAACGTTATTATAAATGGAGAGTAATGCAAATAGTAGGGGATCCAGGATATTTACACGTATCTTTAGAACGATCTCAGAGGAATAATGATGTTTTGGTGGCGTTGACGGACGTCATAATTGCGACTCAGTGTGACTATTTCTCACTCCCCTATCTGACTCATGCCTCCGACTGGCTTCGGCGATTATTTACCGTCTGCGTGGAATGCAGACTCGCCTCGGGTCTATCGCGGCAAGTTATAAGAACACCAAAAAAATTTACGGTTCCAATTCCGAGAATCAAGCTTACGTTAACAAACACCAGCTAAGCTTTTCAGCTCTTTTAATCAAGTGAAGATAGAAGATCTTTCAGAAAGTGAACAAATAATGCGGATCTCACCTGGTTCATCGCTATATGTTGTAAGCGTAACAAACAGACCACGTATTGATTGTACCTACAGCTATGCATCTTATCCACAGACCTTCACAACTCGGATTGGAGAAAGAAACTACATGGCACCCTGCCTGTTGCAAGATACATTACAGTGATAGTGTATTTTTCTGCCACGTAAAAGGTGATGTATAAAGTATTATCTTTTTCCAAGAAATTCGTCTACTGTCACAATTAACTTAATAACATTAGGTACTGACTATGTGAATAATAAAGGGCGTTATAGATACTTATTTACGTTTTTTTGCACACTGTTTTCTCACTATTGTCTTTATAAATAACTACCGAGTGTGTTGGGCGAGTGGTAACGTTCTGGCCTTGCATTCGGTAGGACGTGGTTTCGAAACCCCGTCCGGCCATCGAAATTTGGGTTTTCCATAATTTCCTCAAATCACTCCAGGCGAATGCCGGTGTAGTTCCTACAAACGGCCATGGCTCCTTAATCCTATATCTTTCCCGCCACTAATAACATCGACGTCGACGAGGCGTAAAGCCAGAAACCAATATATATATATAGCATTTTCACGCTGTATATATATATATACAGCATGAAATAAATAAATATATATATATATATATATATATATATATATATATATATATATATATATATATGTATATATATATATATGTGTGTGTGTGTGTGTATTAACTAGAATTTTCACCCTGCTTCGTTCGCAAAAACCTTTGTGCTAGTAATAATGCGTTTGCATTTTGTTTTTCTTTTAGTACTAAAGCATAAACGTTATTAATATAGTAGCTTTGTAACTTTCACCGTAAATTGAATTTAGCAGTTTGTTATGACAATATTTGATGTGATGGCTTGATTAACATCGTTCTGAGTATTCTAAAGTACCATTTTTCCGAAAAAAGAATAAATAAATAATCCAAGTTATTCAGTAAAAAAAATATTAACACTATCTAAAAGTTGTAGATGAGTTATTATCATTCAAATAATGTGTATTTGTTTCAAAATTATGTGCGTAATGAAGTAATCAATCATGGTTCAGCAGCGTAATTAATAACTTAAAATCAATTATCATTAATATCGTCGTTATTATTTCACTAGGTTAAATAATGCAACCACACTGCTGGTAGTGCTAGGCACCAACATTACTTTTAAAGTAAATTTCAAAACATAAATTTGTTTTCCTGTACTACTTTATAACAGAACAATAACAAGAAACTGCCATTCATCAGATGAATTTTAGTCCAATATTGGTGTTTCTAGTTGTTTTTCTCTTGTATTTCCTAAAAATACTTTGTCTGTGATTTTATTTTCCCCAAAAGTCCAGTAATTGGTAGAAAATATAACGCCAATTTTCGTCGGTGCACACAAAATTTACATTCAAACGCAAATAACGCTTCAAATTTTTCTAATTGCGGAAATTAGCATACTAACTGGCTCTAAAATATTCCTACGTATGAAAATCCTGTTTGTGTTTTCTTTTTCAGTGCGTATTTTAACACCAAACTCAGATTTTTATATGAATTAACACATGCATGGGATTAACACAAATCTCCGTGAACCGTGTTTCTTTTATATTTATTACAATAAGCTGCAAAGCGTTATCTTATATTGTGAATCTATTAGAAATCTAATACGTCTTTTAGAAATGCGATCGCGAAGTGATCAAATATCCTCCGTAGTATTTCCAAAAGTGTAAAATTTCCAAAGAGAAAATTATTAATTAAATTTTGTTCAATTTTTGTTCAATTTTTGCTAAGCAGTTATATTAAATTTTAATGAAAATTAAATTATTATTATTTATCGTGCTTTTGCAAAACGATATAACGCGTCAGAAAAAAAAAAGATACAAGTGTGTAATACGCTTCAGAAAATCTCTGAATAATTTTTACATTTCAAATGACGTTCTATAACAGTAAATTCTAAAAACTGAGAGATTTGCGTGAATATTCAGATGTTTACTGGATAACAGATACACTAGAAAAATGGCTTTTCAGCCCGTGAATTTGTAAATAAACATTTCTTCTTTATTATTTTCCCGTTTATTACTTGTAGCGCCTACAGTTTTAATAATAAGAAGAATAAAAACTGTTGAAATATCCTTTCAGAATCTGAAATATGTTTTACTCAGTACGTGAGAATTATTAATATTTAACGTTTATTCTCATTAAATGGTTGCTTCTCGACTCAATTTGAGGGAAGCAAAATCACAAAATTTACTGTCGATGACGATTAAAATCAGTATACTGTAGCATTGGAGAACTATTATCTTCTACTATAAATTTTTTGATTGTTTTATGTACTTTATTTTGACCATTCAGAAGAAAACAGCTTACGTGGAATGTATAGCAATCATCTAACTTGTTTCCATAAAGCATAAATGGCATTAAAATGTGTTATTTAATTTTTTTTAAATACAAATATAAAGTATTTGTATTAATATTTAGCTATAGGAATTTTTTCCATCAAATCGAATCATTCCTGCAACCTTCCGCAGGCCACACTATAAGATAAGAGCAAAACAATTCGCTATATTTAAATAAAGAAATATTATAGAAATGTGCAGAAAAATTGCTACAAATTCAGATCAGCCAACATCTAAATGGCATCAAATGCAGATAACAGTAGTCATCGTACTTTGCTTGGAGTTGCTATATGTTGTTGTTAATAACTGATAGGGCAGGAGAAAAGTATTTCCAAGTATCATTTATTTTATAGTGCGCTTGTTGACGGTGTATTAATTGTGCCTGAGACAATCGAACAACTGAATTATAGATTGCTGATTTTCTTTTAATATGGATCCCACCTCAAGTAGCATTCAGTTATTACCACTGCCGTATCCTGAACTGAATTCAAAACATCGAAGCGTTGTTTAACAGAATTCCCTAATAGCGTTATTGAATTGACGCCGTAATATTGTTTGACTGGTAAATAGTTTGGTTGAAGTTAAGGACAAAGGGATTTACCATTTAGAAATTTATTAATACACTGTACACCAGTAACAGCAAGCGCTTATTTAGGAAACAAATACACCTGAATTAACGTTTGTATTTTTCTGTATATTCTTTTAACGAATAGTGAAAACGTTATTTTTATCAGTATAATTTACTTCTGAATTGTCTTGTAAGCATTTACTGCAAACAAAATTAAACCTGCCCTTGTACGCCGTCAACATTACCCACGACGAAACAGAAAAAAATTAAACGTAATCCTTTAACAAATTTTAACCCAACTTACGTCTCTGGCGAATTGTTTGTATGTAGGCGTATCTGCTAATGCAGCTGCAGTTAATAATCATATGGTATTTGATTTTATTTTTACCTATACATTTGTTAACGGCATAGAAGAGTTGTGTTGCTGAAATATTTCTTTAACATCAGCATCTAAGGTGTCTATAAACTCATTGGTGGTGGTTAAGTTAATATCAATCAAGGGTATGTTATAGTGCCGAAGCTGAAATAAACATAACTGAAGAGGAGTTTCATAAAAACTTGCCACATTACGCGTACAGAACCAATAATAATATTCGAGTTATGCAAGATACAACGAGTTGTCCCTTATGAATAACGGTTCGTTTAACATAGTTTTTTTTTCAAACAATGATGAGAATCTTAATCAAAATTAGTAGAAAGGCATCTTAGAGTCTATTTCCTACAAGTAGCTGCATCCGGATAATTTTTAAGTGTGTCAAGAAAACAAACAAACATTACATTTAATGATTTGCTGCATCCGAGAATATTCTCGTTCAATCCGATTTGTTGCTTATCTGTCGACAAAAACAGTTTCAGTGTTACTGTTCAGCAAATTATAGTTTAGAAAACGTTGGTAGGTATCATTCATTTTCGGTTCAGTCAAATTGTGGTTTTATTGGCTAACGTACTCATTATTCATGTGCCGGTGTGGTTAATTAAGATGATCATACGGAAATAAAAACTGTAGTAAATTAAACACACAGAAGAAAATTTTATCCGTTTCAAGTTGTTTCTGAGCGCTGTAGTACCACTAATTTCTCATATTTTTGTTCGTTATAAAAAGGACATAACACAAAGTAAATGCAAATGAAATATACGAAACAATGTATCGTTTTCAAAGTATCTAACAATTTTTAGCAAACCGAGAAGTATTGCACTGTTCTTTTCGATAAAACTTAAATTACTAAGTTATATTGAATGGTATGAAGTCTTAACGGGTGTACCACCGGGTTGTGTTGTTTTCACAACACAATCCGGCGGTACACCCGTTAAGACTTCATACGCCGTAAAAGTCTCCGTTCTTACAGTCTTCATGAGTGTTTGTTAAATTCTACACTGTATTACTCTAGTAACGATTATGCAATGTTTCTCAAACACGTTCAGAAAGAAATAGAATATGATATGTTATAGTTAGTAAAGTTAGGTTCCGTAAAATTTAAAAGTAGTAAATACACTGATAAAAGTATGTGATAACGTACTTTTCGTAATTCATAAATATTAATAATAAATTCTAAACTTGAAATTTTAAGACAACTCATTCTGTTATTAATATTCTTATACTTCAAATAAAATATAAAAATAGATTGAATGTCGTGAAAGGGGTAATAATTTGTTTCTGTTAATATTTATGTTTTTAACAATTTCCACTACTTAAATAACTTAACATCAGTTATACCAAATGAAATGATTATCCATGCCTAGTTACAAACTATCTTCTTTTGTTCTAAGCGTCAGAAATTATTTTAATTAAAAGGACAAACGAATTTCCGTCAAACAAGACGCATAGCAATATTTATCTCTCTCTTATATTTGCCGTATAATAAAATTTATCTTGCATTAGTCAGTATAAAAAAAAAAATCTAATCGACTTGACCATAGAAAAATTCTGTCACAAGCTCCATAAACCTGTTGTAATTTCCAAATTCATCTTTTCCTGGTTGATATTTCAACATTTAACTATATAAACGTAAGGAGACTTTATTCGGTTGATCATTTTACTAACATCGGAAAAATGATAGATTATACACAAGTAATAAATTGTTTGGAATTAAATACGAACGACACTTGGCTATTTCGGAAAGAATTCTTGCAACTCATTGTTTCTAAGGTAATAATAACAAACCACGTAACTACTAACATTCTATCTACTATTTTAACAACAAAAATATTTACTTGAGTAACAGAAGAGGAATAGATAATATTAATTAATTATGACAGAAGCTTATTCACTGCGGAAACAGGCTTAAGGACCGTTAGCGTTCACTTAATACTTTTCCCAGTTTCAGTAATTGAGATGACGCCATTTAGTTTATTTATTTGATTCACAACGCATCCACTGATATAAGTTTTAGTTTGTAATTCGCGATTAGTACCTGTCGACGAGGCGTAAAGCCATAAGTAAAAACAAAAGAGAAGTACCCATTGAAATTAATGCTGTTTTATTTGTAAGTAACAAAAAATTTTCATGTAACTGAATAAATACATTTTTTTCGTATGAGGTGCAGTCATTTCTGAAGTAGATTTGAGTAGGAATTAGCATTTGATAATTTCCATTTTTAAATTAATTAATTTTACCAAATAAATTTTTAACGAAATAATATTATAACTAACTAAAATGTTGTGTGAGTGAAGGATTTTATAACTAAAATGTTCTTTCCGTATTATTAATTTGTCGTATTATAAGACTTTTATAAATTACGTAAACTTTATTTTAAAAAATGTTGATATTCACTTGTTAGGCTAATCCATATTTGTTTTAAATTAACAGTATCCTGTAGTATTTTGCTTTCACCGTCATATTCGTAATATTCTAGGCAGCGACGAATTTATATTTTCATTCAGAAAATTATTGTAAAAGAATATTTCACTGTTTATTTACTAAAATGCGACTTTATTTAAACATCATCGCGATGATTTCAAAGTCTGCACACTCCAATACTTGAGGGGGCCAGCTATCCGTTTTCTCAATTGTTTACGCGTGTAAGTAAAGTATCTTTATGTTACACTAATTATTGAGTAATGCCACAAATCTGCCAGTAATGTTTTTTCTATTTTCATATTTTTACTACTCATTATCTTGTCCAAATCTGTCAGTACTGTATTAATCACTAGTGCTAAGCGAATAGTTACGCCATGCGT
>CM061914.1:135219363-135292891 GCA_031002005.1 Vandiemenella viatica
TTACAAAAGCTCATGGCGAGAGGTGTAATGTGGCAAGGCAATAATATGCGCTTCTTCATCGCGGACGAGGAAATCGACATTGAAATGTTCCGTTGCGTTCAAATACTTTCTACGTGACGGAGATTCAAAGGGATGCGTAGTGCAGCCAGCAAGCTCTCTGCCTCATAAGCCAGTCGTCAGCAGATCGAATCTCTTTTTATCTATTCAAATGTGTATACAGATAATTCCAGGCAATCAGTTTCAACAATTATGCATATAAGTTTTTTAAATACTGTTTGTTGTGAAAAACTGACGCTTTAGAACTTCATTATATTGTTCGCAAAAGAGTTATATTTCAAAAAAAGAAATATTTGCTGCGGCATGTATGAAATACAAATATCGGTAAAGTTGAAAGGACAGATGTTCATTCCCGCACTAGAAGACGAGAGGTTCAAAACGAGACGTCGTCGGTTTATCCACAACAAAATGCATTAAAAAAACTTACTATAAACTTAAGTGGGCGTCCATTAATTACGTGAGGTGAAATAGGGGGGGGGGTTCGACGAAATCTCACCAAGGGGGAGGGGGGGGCAACGGAAATCTCACGTCAGGTTTTTTAAATTCTTGTTGGACTGTAGAGCTAAAAAAAGGTCTACAAATGACGCGAAAGTGGATATTAGGGGGGTATTTCGTCAAAAAGTGGGGGTGTAACCGACTTTTGAAGGGTGAGACCAAAAATGGTCTCAAAAAGTTGCAAGGGCGATTTTTAGGGGGGGGGTCTCACGAATCAGATCTCACCAGAGGGGGTGGGAGGGGAAATCGGACAAGATCTCACAAAGTCTCACCAGAAGGGGTCCAGAAATCCGGAAAAACACCTCACGTAATTTATGGATGCCCCCTAATTGTTGTAATTGATTGCCGGGAATTAGCTGTTTAAACCTACATATTTGAATAAATAAATAAATTTGCCATCAGCGAGAATCGACCCGGTGACGACGTGCTTTAAAGACCAGCTTGCTCGCTGCGTCACGCGCCACTTTAAATCTCCCTCACGTCGAAAGTATTTAAGCGCAACGGAATATTTCAGTGCCGATTTTCTCGACAACGGTGAAGAACCGCATATTACTGCTTTGCCACATTGCACCTCTCGCCATGAGCTTCTATTATATGTAGTACGAATCAAATCTGAATTTTCAAATTGGAGCCCTTCCCCTTCTGTGACAAGTGTTTAAGACAGGGGTGGCCAACCCGCGGCCGTGAACATTTTTCCGGACCGCGAAGATTCATCACACTTATATAAAATATATTTATTTTTTAATGGTGAAAGTAGTGAAAACCAATGTATTTAAAAAAATACTTTATTTGTGCATCCATGTATTCAAAAATCAACTGTATGAGTAAAAATTAACTTTGATTTTAAAATAATATTCTTGCAATTTCATGACAGATATTGTTAGCATCATTATTATTATTATATTATCTATGTTTATATGTAAGAATAATAGTAAACACAGTAATAATTACTAATTATGTTTCAATTTTGCACTCCAAAACGATATCTGTAGTGGGACTAAATCTAATATGGGATACATAATTTTATATGCGTCGCGTGGAGTTACGATGCATTTCCAAAGTTGGCCACCCCTGGGTTAAGAGATAGGTACGTATTTTAACATTCAACGTGAACAAAGTTGTGGAAACAGCTATTCTGTGATACCCACAGTTTGAGACGATTGTTCAGTAGGTAAATCGACTTGTTTGATCAGCCTAGCACAATCTCATTTATCACTTTCATATCTCTAGACGTAAAGTTTCGTGTGATCTTAATGGCCTGTGACCAGATTTCCTACCGACGGCGCAGCCGCCTTAATCTAACCCGATAATCCTACCGGGCACAGCGGACTTGTAGTTTAAAGTGAACACCGAATCAGGCAGGGGTTTTGGCATACTGCATATTACCTAGCAGGCTGTGCCAGAGGTGAAGATTGGGTTAAGGGCTTTTGAAAGCGTCAGCCAATCCCGGGATTCAAACCGGTGATCGTTCAATGGCCGGTCAAATTACTTAGCCACTGAGCCACCTTCCCACTATTCAAATTTAAAATTTTGTGGATCCAGAACTCCAATCACAAGACAAACAATACAACTGCGCCATTAGAAGTGTGGAAAAGTGTATACCAACGATTATACCAGTTTTTATGTTGTTTTCAGATCCACTTTCAGCACAGCAGGTAGTTTCCGCCCTTACTGTGTATACTGGCGTGACAGCGTTAAATGTGCATACCACAAAGCTGTACCAAAATAAACGCCTCTGCTGTTTCTCATAGCGATCTTGTATAGTCTCAGGACAACATGGCCATTTACCGGGAAAGCGCAGCGGGATATGAAGTGTATTCTAATCTTATACAGAGAACATAAACAATACTACAGAGGTGTGCTTGTTAACAAGTACGCTACTGTGTAGTTTCCATTTGATATGGTGATATGAAATTATAAATTTGTGGAGCAATATTCTGAGACAGAACGGGTATCTATACTAATATTATAAATGCAAAAGTAACTCTGTCGCTTTGTAAATGGCTTAACCGATCTTGATGAAATTTGACAAGGAAATATTATGTCTTATTACGAAGGATATATGATACTTTTTTCGGGATAAATAACATGTTCCGTCTGAAATTCTGAAAACTAACCGAACAGTGACAAACAGATGGATAGCGTATGAAAGTCTCTGTAAAGTTATATTGGTCACTCAGGTTTTATTTCTCCTACTGTCTGCTTGTGTATGATCTGTTCATAAATTTCATGAACAATCGCTACTTATTATGTAGTATATCTGTAGATTTTATCCAGTTCTAGAAATAAAATTCTAAGTCAACGCGTACGAAGTCGCGGGTAACAACTAGTAACACAACATTTCTACCTCGTCTTTCTCATTTTTAGCTGTTCATTGCCGCGAATCTTCATTTATCTGTTTACTAATTGGAAAATTTTAACCTTCTTAATGTTATTTCAAGCAAATATTGCAGACCGCCACAATATGTAGTATCCTACACGAACTTCTTGTTTTCTGCTTTTTATACGAAATTAAATTAATATTTACAATAATTTGTTGCTTACATTTGAACTAATGCATGACCAAATAGAAACTGACAAAACTCCCATTACTAATGGATGGAGTTTAACAACAGATAAGGGCTGTCACTAAAGGGCGAAGATAAGTGCTTAAAATCGAAATAGAGTACCTTAACGCAAACTACAAATTTTTGTATCATGAAAATTCTACTGGAAGGTTGTGTAGTGGAAAAAATATCAATAAAATGTACGGTTTGCGATTGTCTGGATCTAAGGTTCCAGCTTATTATTATACGTGGCCATTAACCAGAAGGCTGGTTGGACCATTTCGAATGAGGAACACGAATCCTGGTATTGGAGGTAGGACGGCCAGTTCCTTTTCTCCTTGCCTAACCTAATGCAACTAGGTGAAAGGCTCTACAGTTAAGCGCGGTATCCGAATCACGGAAACCTTCTGGCGTACTTTACTTTACACAGCAAGCTGTGCCAGAAGTGAAGGTCAGTTTAAGGTTTTCTGAAGGTCTCAGGCAAGAAATGGATTCGAACAGGGAACCTTCCGATAATCAAAAAAAAAAAAAAAAAAAATCAAAAAAAAATCTGTTTTCTCACCTGTTGTTTTCGATAAGTGCTTAGCGATGAATTTTGATAATTAACTACACTGTGTACTGCCATAATTTTTTTTAAAAATGTGATTATGGCCAGTGCAAAACTTTCGATATGTGATGGCTCTATATTGTGGTAATACGATCACACCTCATCTCCGCCAGCAAAGCTAGAAGGTTGGTTCTGAAATATCGCATACCGTTGATCTTGAGTGTTCAAAGTTTTGCAATTTAGGGGTTAAATTTCGGAAAATTCCGTTCTTAATTAACGACGTTACCAAAGCGGAGAACCTAATCTTTAAATTAGAACTCATTTATCGATTTTGGTAAGTATGAATGGAGAAAGGCGACTATTCACAAAAAAAACTTCTAGAAATAATGTGTATGGTAAATAGTTCTAAGGAACATCAAATATGACGTGTGTCACCTACGGTGGTGGTAGGAATTTTTTCTGGAAGAGTTTTTAAGGAAAAACGAGTAACGAATAATCATAATCCTTTTTTATTGATTACGGCAATCTTTGAAGTTATGAAAAATTTCTTTGTGAAGTTAATTTAAAACTACTATGTATTTAATATATTCTTAGGTTATGTTGTCACTTCGTTCCAGTAATTGCTACTGAGAATAATTAACTAATTTAATTACGACTGAATGCACGTTCCGGTGGCAATTTCCCTACACACCCATTTTCCCCCTTCCCTGTACGGACCTACTTTTGCCCTCTTCAAATTAAAATTGTTTTTGGTAAATTATTCATCAATTCTATTGGTAACTTATGCCAATTCCTGATCCCCTTACCTAGGAAAGAAAATCTTCCCACACCCTTGTGACTGAAATCAAGTGAAAGCTTGTGGTCATGATCATCTTTTCCCTTCCATGCGTTACTTTTAATTCTTACACCAATATCTTTCCACGCATCGTCATCAATACATGGCTTGTACACTTCTAGCATTCTCTTCATCCTCCTTCTGTCTTCCAATGAATCCCATTCCAGCTCTTTTCTCAAATCGGTTACTGATTGTGTTCTGTTGTAACTTCCAGAGACGAATCTAGCAGCCCTTCTTTGCACCCCCTCCAATCCCTGTATTTGATACCCAAAATGTGGGTCTCATACTACACCACCATATTCCAGCAGTGGTCTGACCAAAGGTTTGTAACCCAGTTCCCTTACTCCTCTAGTAGATTCCCTCATCAACCTCTCCAACAGGTGAAGGACGTAGAAACCTTTTCCTCCTACCTGTCCGATGTGTTCTGCCCAGTTGAGCTTGTTATAAAATGTTATACCAAGATATTTACATTTCAAGTCTTCAACAAGCAATTCTTTTCCCCATCTTATAACCGTAATCAATCTTTAGTTTTTTAACTGTGTACCTTGTAAGCTGACTATTTTTTGCATTTATCTTCATTCCATGTTTACTAACCCAACTAGATATTAGTCTTGTGTAGTTCGCGAACGAACTAGTTCTGAAGAGCGCTCCCACAGGCGAACTACGCGAACTAGTTCCCAGATCTCTCGCTCCTTAGTTCGTTAGTTCGTTCGATCCTTTCCCGAAGACCAACTTTTGTTTTAGTTTATTATCTAAAAGGAAACACAGTTCCTTGTGGACACATTTCACTGAAGACACAGATATAAAAATAAAAGAAAAATAAATTGTTCAACATTAATAATTATTGCAGAAGTCTCAAACGGAAATTGAACGTGGAATGTGAAAATAAAATACACTTTGATCCCATTAACAATCAAAAGACAACCATCGATAACCACAACTACCATAACAAACAAGAGAGCGCGTGCAGTAGCGCTAGCAAAGCGAGCGAGCGAGCTAGCTGCCTTGGAGGACCTAGTTCGCGAACTAAACAGAGCGCTCCCGGTCGCGAACTAAAGAGAGCGGTACAGTTCGCGAACTAAACAGAGCGCTCCCAGTCGCGAACTATAGAGAGCGGTACCGTTCGCGAACTAAACTGAGCGCTCCCCTTCGCGAACTATTATGCGCAAGTCTAGTAGATATCCTGTCCAGATCACCCTGCAATCCTCCATCGTCTTTATCCTTTTATATAGCATTATTTCATCTGCAAACAACCTAACTTCTAATAGAAAACCATCAACACAATACTTTATTAGAATATTGAATAGCAATGGTCCTAATACGCTACCTGATGGTACTACCATTTTTACTTCAACTTCTTTTGATACTGCATAACAGCATACAGCATAAACATTCAATGCTTTTCTCCTTACGTGAATTTCTGCAACCAGTCCTTGTAAATAAACAAACAAATAAATATATAAATTTAAATAAACGACAAGTTATAATTCTTTATACCTCTGCCTCATATTATAATTTTTATCTGTGCTGCGCTACACAAAGACAATTGCATTTTATCAAGCCTCGCAGTTGCACTTTCATTTAACATAGTAATGTGTAAAAAAGTTAAATTTTATTATTTATTTGAAAATTACACTTTCGTTTAATAATATAATCTCAAATAAAGTCAATACAGTTATTCATTTGCAATTTCCTGGTTAGCCACGCAGCGCTTTGGCAGTCAGCGTAACTATCACTTCGGGCATTACCGGGACACTATTAAGGTTCTTCGGTGGTTTAATTACTGATTAATTAATTAAAAAGTCCACCAAAAAAATTATGTTTGAAGATGGTTCTTTATTTTGATCAAAAACAAGAAGTCAGCGATATTCACAAGCATAGGTACAATACAGAGATGCACTTCTGAATAGTCGCAAAGATAATCTCCGTGAAACTAACTGAATGAAACTCTGTAACACTGAATGATGACAACTAACTAACTTACTGCTCTGTCCAGGCGATCTGTTTATATAGTCTCTATCGAAATTACGAGAATTCTTCAAAGGCATCCGCCCGATATTTCTCGATCATTAACAAACAATCAAACATATTAAAAACAATCTGAATTAATACAAAATTAATTAACAACATCACAAAATGATCAGAAATGGTAATTAGAGATACCTAAATACAAAATTATTTACAGAAATCCTTTCAAACGGTAGAAAATTGTCCTGTAGACATCGTAACTTACATTGATACATGGAATTACAAACATTTAAGAAATTCTCTTGCATCATTCGGTCCTTAAACATATTAAATGGACTTTAAATAATTTTCTTACATAAAACAAAGTCTATATACACTGATTTACAAGAAATTACAAAACAAACATATCAAATCAGTTTCAAGCAAACTTTAGCTCACTACAAATACTTCATACAGTACAATGCTATTCAAAATTCAGGTATGAGGGCTGTTATTGAGGTGAGCGCAGTCTCCAGGCACAACGCATTTTACTAAAGTGGATACAGTGCATTAACATCGCTGTGGTAAGTGATTACAAACAAGATGGCTGTTTGCTATAATCACGCCACACCTGCCTGTTTGAGGATCATTAATAACCGTGCCGCCCGCTTGGCCGCGCCAGCAGTTTTCCCTGCCGCTAATTTGCCGAGTGACTTCAGTCCGCAGCTACTAGCAGTATTTCATTCGTCCCGACACTTGTCGCAGCTTGTAGAGACCGCCACCGGCGGACAAATGCGGGCGCCGACTCCCGGACTCCACTTAGCCGCGTCGACAGCCGCGGCGACGACAAGTGGCGGCTCGGGCGTCGCGGCGCTTGGCGTCGGTACGGGCGTCTCGGCGCTCGGCGTCGGTACGGGCGTCTCGCCGTCGGCACAGTGACCAAGTGTTTCACAAGTGAATATTGTACGTCAAATCACGTGTTTCTTTCTGAATTACTAGTGAGTAATATCAAATACGTCAGATTTACTGATTAAAATCACAAGCTTGAGGCTACGTTCAGTGAAGTTAAAAAAAATCGAGGTAGTATGCAACAGAGTATTCTAAAAGTTCCAAAACGAAAATATTCCACCTTAAAAACATTTAATTAGTCTATTACACGATACCAGCCTTTAAACGCATAAAAAATGATAGATTGAACGGAATGTTGTTGCAGTTCGGAATCATACACAATATTTCAAAGAGTTTTTTTTTTTGTGACAATCATCTTTTCTCTTCATACTTAACCAAAAACGATGAATGAAGTATCACGTTAAATATTAAGTTCCCGCTTTGGTAACATCTTCTTCTTCTTTCTGTTTTGTCCTATTAGGGACCACTAGAAGCAACTGGTTTACTAGTTCGCCTTTTCTTCTCTGGTCAGGATTTTTCATTCTTTCACTGAGGTTTATCCTTCTTTCTTCAGACCAGGTGGTCTTGGCCTTTGTACATTGTTCCCAGCAACCCGGGAATTTATCAATTTTAGTTCTAAACGCTCTTTGAGCCTCTATCTCATCTGAATGGATCCCAGTTTTTTCCATTTATTTTGTCGTCTCCTCAAACCATTTTGCTGTTATCTTTCATTTAGAAATGTTGTTGAAAATTCGTTTTCCCGACCTATTCTCACTCATTGGCATAAGATGCCCATAAAATTTCAACCTTCTACAGTGCATTGTGTCTTTAATTTTTTTTTTTGTTTTTTTTTTTTTTTTGCAGGCCTGTACAGATCTTTATTTTCCTCTTCCGCCAGATACCGCTTTCTCCCTTTACTGGTCCTAGGAATTTCCTCTCTATTTTCTCTAACTCCTCAGTCACCATTTTCGTAATCTGTAGCAGGCATTTTTAACTGAGGGTTGCCTCTGTCTTGACAGCTGTTGTAGTACATCTAATCTTTGCTTTGTAAGTAGGAGATCGCTTTGGTAACATTGTTAATTACGAAAGGAATTTTTTCTAAATTCAACCTGTAAATGGCTAAATTATGAACAATCAAGGTCACGTTGTATGCGAAGGATTCAGGGTCAAGCTGATAAGCTTTGCTACTGTAGATAAGAATTTTTTTTTTTTTACAGTTTAACGTCCCTTTTTAACAACGTGGTCTTTAGAGACGGGAAAGGATGGGGGCAAGGAATGGGAAGGAATTCGGCCATGGCCTTTTGAAGGAAGCATCCCGGCATTCACCTGGAGTGATTTGGGGAAACCATGGAAAACCCAAATCTGGATGCCCGGACGGGGATTCGAACCGCCGTCCTCCCGAATGCGAGGCCAGAACGCTATCCGTTACACCACCACGCTCGGTGTGTAGATAAGAAGTGATCATCATATTACCGCTAAATATTTCAGCTTACAAATAAAAAATTGTTACTACAAAATGTGATAGTTCAGAATCAAGTTGTTTTGCTCTGCTGGGCTCAATAACGAGTGATCGCGTAACGCTAGATAGAAGCACGCCTTATCACAGAGATACGGATAAACTGTGTTTCGTAGAATAAGGAACTTTTACGATACTTTTCTTTCTGTTAAGGAAATATTTCATCGTTTCTAACTGTTCGGTAAGATTTTTTAAGTACATATTTCGTTCCGTACATGTTTCGGTTGAGAAATAAACCATTACAACAAGTGCGCCGGTTAAGCATTCATACTACTACAAACCGCCAGCCTCGCTCTTCACCGAAAATCATTCGCAAAATTTTCAGACGGGCTATCCAGTTGTTATAAAGTCTCCCGATGGGCTGCCTTCTCGGTCACTTTGGCTGCCAGAGAGACTGAGAACGTGCGCTATTCCGGGAGATCTGGAATTCGGATTACCGCTCCGATACCAATACTGGAAAATGCTTTCTTAGATGGTAGAGCAGTAGATAGTAGTAATAGTTTAGTGATGGTAGCAGTGGTAGACGTACAGAGTGACAAGTGACATAGTGAAATATTAAAAATTCTAACCATAAAGTGGACAGGAAACTGCAAACACTATACAAAACTGTAACAAGTCAATTATGACAAAATGCGGCAAGTTTAGAAAGCTATAATATATGTTAACAGCGAAACAATCGTATGTATCGTGCGAACAAGAAAAGATTGTACAAATAATGCCAAAACTATACATAACAAAAATTGAAATTATTCATCGTGGAATTATCTGTTGAAGTATCATATGTAAAACTGTTATGTTAAATTAAGGTCTATTTTATTTTCTAGATACTAGGCTGTGAAAATGTTTGCTAAATAAAAAAATAAAAATGTTATAAAGTAACGCTGAATACAATTCCTCGTGCCTTATGCTGTAGCTAAAGGCTTCAGTTGTCATCCTGGTCACGGTTGCACTTGATCCTACCCACAAACCGAAATAATGATTTCAGTAATATGTCGTCAGTAAACAAAGAAAATTAAAAATAAAACACAAAAATTTTCGCTAAGCCGCATAGATTGCGATAAATTTGGAACTCCTTTCATCCGCATCAGTGACTCAGCGATCATGGAAACATTATTAATTTTTAATAAACTTACGCATGCCCACTGCTGCAACGTCAAATAACTTGTCATACTCTAATCAAAACTTCCGCTATCATTGCTGCTCGAAAATTAAAGCTTTTATCTTACATATCTATGGGAAAATAATTTACCAAAAACATCAACATCGCACAAATACAAATAAATAATTAGCTATTAATCTGCCTATTTAAATGTAGTATATAATTTTATTTCAGTATTATGCTTAACTAAATAGAACTGTTTTTAAATAACGCGCATTACCTCGACTAATATCTCTGGCCGTTGTGCCAGCCAACAAAACCGTTACAGATATGGCTACACGATGACCAAGCTCAGCCTTTTACTAGAATAGATTCTGTTATAATCATCATGATCATTGAAAGTTTTCACCTCTCATGGCGTCTTAGGAACATTTCTCATTTCAAAGCAGGATAATAGATATTAGCGACTTGCTAGGCATGTAGTAGTTTTGATGGGGTAGCGGATGTGTCTGTGAAACGTGTAACTCTTGTTCTGAGTGATAACAGTGTTTTATTTGTGAAATGTGTAATTTATGAGGCGGAGAGTAAGGATCGTACCAGGATTGCCCTAAGTGGTTGCCGAAAACCGACTGAAATTTGTAATTACGTCGGCCAGTCGCCCGTTGCAACTCCCTGAAGCAGTACCATGGCCCCATAACGCGTGAGAATAAGCTTCAAAGTACCTTTCAAATTGTCATCTAGGTAACCTTCGGTACTATCTTTCAAGATGACTTGTGTTCCAACAGCAGTTCAGCCATTAGTTTTAGTGTTGCCCAAATGCAAGAACAAGACGAGACTTGGCCGGTCTTGGTCTTGCATCAATACACCTGGTCTTGGTCTTGGTCTTGCAAAAATGCAAGACCAAGACCGATTTTGGGCAACACTAGTGTTGCCCAAATGCAAGAACAAGACCAGACTTGGCCGGTCTTGGTCTTGCATCAATACACCTGGTCTTGGTCTTGGTCTTGCAAAAATGCAAGACCAAGACCGATTTTGGGCAACACTAATTAGTTTTTCCACTCTGAATTCTTATTAAGATTCCATAGCCAAATAATAAAAATAGAAACGTCAAAATATCGTCATGTCAAACTGTCCTTATGCCAGATCCTCGTGAACCCGCCGTCTTTCTGTCATTTTTGATCATGTTTAGCAGGAATATGTAATTCAAACACTTTAAAAACAGTTTCGAGAAAAAAAAATTAAAATTAGGACGCTGGAAAAAAAGAAAGGGAACGAAATTTTTTCGCGATCCTGTATGATATGGTATCGTTGAACTGGTATTAATAAATACAATAAGTTTTCTTTGGAATATTTTTTGGGGTTCTTGTTTTTAGCGAAATAGGAGTTCCAGCAGTTGTTAAAAATGAACGATTTCCCTGTAATTTTCCAGTCATATAACTGCAAATAAGAAAAAAAAACTTAAGATGATGAAACGCAACAAAGATTTTCAATTAAAATCGCTTTGGGTAAGGTAAAGTAAAAAGTTTTTTAGATTTTCAGATTATTTTACTAATGGCAAATTATACAGAATTTTTGCAGGCTGTGAGACGTTTGTGGAGAAATTGAATTTGACAAATTGTTTGCTTGATCTTTAAACAGTCGCGCAGCAAACATCAAGAAGAATGTGGTAACTCGAAAATTGTGTAGAGAGTGCTGAATAAGGCTTTATTCCTGTTTTTTTATTGTTTTAGGCTTTATCGACGTCGATGTCTTAAAGAGGCGGGAAAGAATTCGGCCATAAAATTTTATAGGAGCATTTCGACATTTTCCTGGAATGATTTCATGAAACCATCGAAATCTGGATGGTCGGATTGAAATTCGAACCCGCGTCCTTGCGAAAGACATGCCACAGATTTACTCCGGTGAGGATCTGCAACGGAAAACTTTTCCAGCGGTGTTGGGCAGAATTTTCTTTAAAGGCGCCAGTGGATTCAAAACAACGACGAGTAGACGTTGTTTTGAATGGATAACAAACAGAAGAGTTCCGGGATCGGCGCAGATAAATACCGATAACGATTAACAAGTAGCTTCACATTCTTGGACAACGTAGTTGTCAACAGAGATCTGGAGGTAAAAACCATCGTATGCATCTGCACCAGCAAAGCAACGGGCTAGATACAAAGCAAACTCTTTGCAGTATTTAGTCTCCATCAGCTCACCGTGAGAACATTTCCTAAATTACATGCTTTGGTCTATCCAACTGAAATGATGGATGTATTCAAA
This sequence comes from Vandiemenella viatica, assembly GCA_031002005.1. Classification (NCBI taxonomy): domain Eukaryota; kingdom Metazoa; phylum Arthropoda; class Insecta; order Orthoptera; family Morabidae; genus Vandiemenella; species Vandiemenella viatica. Next base: position 135,231,556 of record CM061914.1, read on the forward strand.
AAAAACCGGTTGACAGTGGTCATTAAAGGACCTCCATACTGGAGGGTTAAAGGACACGGGATCAATTACCGGCCATGATTACAGATTTTACATGGTTTCTCGAAAACGGCAAGTTGAATGCTGGGACGGTATCAATTTCGTTTCATATAATTAAAAGTTTGCAAAGAATTAAGTCCAATTACTGTGTACTCCAGTTCACTAATCTTTTAAAATTTAAATAATTAATTATAAATATATTTTCACCTATATTCCAACAACTTTTCAGGGGCTTTCTATAACGAGCAAGATGGACGCAAAGTTATTTATTTGTATCAATTTACTCACAAACACACTCGGATTCATTCCTTCCGTACTCTTGTACAATTAAAGCTTAACGAGCAGTGCAAGAAGACTATAGGTCAGGTGGACGCTGGGTTTCGAACCAAGCTCCTGTCAGTATCTCCAATTCAACAGTCCCTTCTTCTAATATAAACCACAATAAATACAAGACTGACGAGAGAAACGTTAAATTGTAAAATAAAATATTTATTTTGGATATAGAGACTAGCGTCACGTTCTGGAATAAGAAATCAATTTGGTGTTTCATTTGTTGGTGAATGAGACAATGAATGTCATGCATGAATATCATATGATTCCTTAGCTTTTCAAAAAAAAAAAAAAAAAAAAAATCATCGATTCAGTTTTTCAGTCACTAAAATACATCTTCCTGAAAACCTGTATCAAAAAGGCGCCAAAGCTACGAAATTATGATGCTGTTTTTCAATAACTGAATAATGTAAAAGTCTAAATAATTTATCAACTTATCTCACCAAAACTACATGAGCGAAAACTATTAAGTTCCATTTTCGGGACGTTCTTATTTCGATTTTTCAATCTTATTGTTGTAAAATTAGAGGAGAGATGAATTTTCACTCAAAATATCAACTCAATAAAAAAAAATAATCCTACCTTGCACCCTATGTCATACGAATTTTTTTTTTCCTCTCCATTTTATATATATGGGAATTTTCTTTTTTATTATTTACCTGAGAATCTGTTCTGTTAAATTTTTGTCACAATTGGTTCACAGGTGGTTGAATTACGTCACTGTTACATATAGATAGATGGACGAGAAGAAATGGTTAGGGATCTGTTTTTTTTTGCTATTTTCGCTATGGGACCATAAAAACGGAAATAGTGTAATTTAACCATAAATCAGTTTTCAAATATTTATATATACACACTTTAGAGCACAGGTTCACTCAGCTGTCCAGGCTATTCGTCTTGTCTCGGACCAGAAGGAAAGTAATTTTAAATTAAAACACTTGAAGGGATAGGATAAATCGGTAGGTTTGTAAACAGTTGCGTTTCTGAAACATTCCAGAGGAAATATAAAAGTGAGAGAAAATGTTATATCATTCTTTTTTTAACCATGGATGACAATATAATACTTTAACAGAGTTCTCCCAAGTAATTCATTAGACTCGTGTAAGTAATCGCGTCAAAAGGAGAACTGAGCTGTTCCAGGTCATTCCGATGATAAATCGTCAGAGAAAGAATGTAAACAGCTTCAGCTCTCAACTGAAGATTTCTTTCCAATAATATTTTTTTTGTAATAGTCCCTCATACTTATTTTCTACTGTAAGTGATAAGGTTTTAGTATTATTACTGCTGTTGTTTATCGTTTTAAGCTGCCCTGTACTTTTTCCTCTCATTAAACATTTCTTTCGATGTTTTTCAATTATCTGTCAGTCACCTAGCCTTCGGAATTTAGGTAAATATTTATTTTTTCACATTAATTTTACGAAAAAATGAAACGCTGTAATTTAGTAGGGCCTACTGCTGTTTTCTTTACTTTCAACACTAGTAAGAGATAAAAATAACAAAAGAGATTGGAACAATTTATTTGAAGAGATCTATTCATTATAATTAATCTTTGCACCACGCGACATATCTATTTTCGTTCTGTTCAATGTATGATGATGAAAGTATCACGAAATAAGTGCCCAAGTTTTATCTAAGCGTGAAAGAGTAATTATTCAAGACAAATCTACAAATCAAATAATGGAAGAGAAAATTTATTTGATAAATGCTAACTTCATATTAGAAGTGATAAAATAAAATGAATGGAAAATAATTTCACTAATCTCACCAAAATATCGCTGGAATCAAACCAAAGAGAAATGTGATACGAGCACGTAACACTTCCTTAAAAAAGCCTTAAGCAACCTGCCGTTTCAAAAGTTGGTAGCAAGAGCAGGACTCATAGTTGATAGTGTTAACACTCTTATTTATATTCTAAAAAATGTAAGTCATTTAAACTGTTATCAGATTGCTATTACTGTAAAATTATTTTATCTGGTATTGTTTATTGGATTTTTTACGAGTAAATTATAAAAGAAAATAGTTCTAACGAAAATTGCCCTTAAAAATTCGTTGAATTTTCTTTCTTGTTTAGGTAAACACTGAAATTTTAATTTAAATTACATAGAATAAAATTTATGGTGAGTTTAGATAACATCCGGAATTTTAATTTATATTAAATATAATCAAATTTCGAATTTTTTAAAAAAATCTGAGCATTACATATAGCTTTCTAAATTGAAAAAGGCGAACAGTTGTTCTTCAGGAATTTAAAGCTTTATTACTTTCTAGATAATTGTGAAACTTCGCGTTAATGAAGAATAACAATTTCTGGTACCACGAAAATCGCAATTAAAAATATATTTCAAGATTACATCTTAAGCAATAATTGGTGGTATCTTGCTTATAATATTGTTTGATGCCAATGAATGATATGGTTCTGAAATATAAGAGGAAAAATTTCTTCCGTAGATATGATGAATTGACTGCAAAGACTTTAAACTTAAAAATGTTATTAATATTTTTAGTTTATTCCTAATTAGGATCTGTATGATATACCAAAATTAGTTACGTTTCTGATGTGTTGCTGAACAATTTACCATCTAAGGAAATATGTAAGTTACTTTTAGTGGAATTCGATTCCGCTTATGACAAATTTGGCATAAATATCTCGTTGAATGCCCTTGTAAGTAACAAATTTGTTTTTAGTACGTTTTGTCGATAAACAATCATGAGTCTGTAGTAAGAAACTGTGTCCACACGCAAAGTAAAAACAAGAAACGTATAAGGAGTTAAAATTGAAAATCTAGCGATCTATTGATGAAAAGCAGCAAGTGTTGCCAAAAGAAGGATGTGAGACCGAATATTCGATGTTTGGCAAAAATACCAACTGACGTTATGCATAAGTTAAAAAAATTGGTACATAAATTCACGAAAGGCAGTGTGTGAACAGTAACCCATAAACAACAAAAACAATATACTTGAATTATTATATTATGGGGAAATAGCTCAATGGTTTCCGGAGAAATATAAATCACGTAATAGAACTCTTATTTACAGTGAAGTAATAAGTTACAGGCTTCATCTAAACATAAGTACCTCTTCCAAAGTGGTTATTTCGGGAACTGAGTGACAAAAAACAATTTAACCGAGAAAAACTTGCAGAAATGTAAATACGCTGATTTTGTAGGTAATGCGACATTGTATTAACTGCGCATAAAGCCAAAGAGTCCTTATTGGTGTTTTGTCTTTGGCTGTTTCAAATTTTTATCGCTTAAATGAAATTTCAAAAGCTTTAAAGTATTACAAACCAGCAATTAAGAGAACGAAATGCATTGTTTCATAAATACGTCATTAGTTTCATTCAAATAAAACTGGTAGTTACAACTATATGAAGTAGAATGCTATAACTCCTCAAAATATGTAGTTTGGTAGCATAAAAATGAAACATACTGTGTTTTCTAGTCTCGCATTTTTAGGACTTTGTAGTTACTCACAAGGGAGGAAAACTAAATAAATCTGGAGCATTTATTTTTGGAATACTGTTTGTGATTTGAATGACATAGCACACGGAGCAAATCACACACGTTTATGCCACAGAATATAGCGGACTACAATTGTGTTGATGGTTTTATAAATCTGTCAAGTTTGGAATAACCTGTGAGACACCCGGAAAAAATTTCCGCTTTAAGACAAACGTAGAAAAGTTGTCGAAGCATTTTTCAAATATTGTAATAGTCACAGTTCTAGTCTCTCCTACTTGTACAGTACTATACGAAACAGAGCATATACAAAAGAAAAGAGACAAGAAATGTATTTCATTATCCTTCAGTCAGCTGGGTAATGGAAGGTATATGGACATTCGTGTTTGATACTTATCAGTGAATTGGTTTGACGCTTAGACATTTAACTGAAAATTACATTAAGTTATTCTTTTCACGTCTGCAGGGAATCATCTTCCGAAAAAAATCTTGATACCGGAATACACTACACAGATCGTAAGGAATGAGATAAGAAGAAACAGTCTGTTGATAGTGGCGATTGTCTCTAGATACAAAACAAAAGATTGAAGTCTACGTATGTGCAATATACTGACAGCGTTTCTGTTCCTCTTTAATAATTCAGACTTAACAGAAATTCTTTAAATTTTGTAAAGCTAACCTTTAGAGTCAAACATAGGTTATGTCCGTATTTCAGCCAAATCAGGTAACGCGGTCCGGACCTGTATTCCTTAAAGTCATATCTTGTCGCTAAAACCAATTTATGTCACTTTTAGACTCTGTACTATGCCTTTTTGGTTGAAATCGACATTAAGACGTGTGTTTATTTGCGGCTTTACGCAGCGATGAAGGCAAATGCCGGAACGGTCACCGATCTTCCCCTTATAAACAATAAATTTCACAGGAAAAAATAAACTTATCACGCACAGAACATAGTTACACGTTTGACAGACAGATGGCAACACTTCACTTCCTCCATTAGTACGTAATACGAGCTGACAGTAAGTATAAAATGCTTGGTGTCAGTAAGAGGCCGAAAAACGGTAGCTCTAAATTTGACCATGCCAACGATTAGTAAAATTCGGAGGCAGCGGTACTAAACTTTTGGGAAATGTGGTGAAGGAGATTTGTGTCTGTTTATTACTACTATGTATGATACTAAATTCCTGGGATTTTAACTATTCTAGACCATCGACCGAGCGTGGTGGGTGAGCAGTTAACAATCTGGCCTCGCATCCAGGAGGACAGCGATTCGAATCCCCGACCATGCATCCAGATTTTGGTTTTCTATGGTTTCCCCAAATCATTCCAGGCGAATACCGGGATGCTTCCTTTAAAAAAGGTCATGGCCGAATTCCTTGCCGTACCTTGTCCCGAGTTCCATCCTGCATCTAATGACCTCGACATTGATGAGGCGTAAAGTAATAAGTAAAACTAACAAAAAATAGACCAGTGAACATATCGAAAAAAACTTGGTAACCAGCCTACATCTAGTCTTCAATATTACTGTGGACTATTCATAAATATTATAAAATCTGTCATAACTCCATTGAACTTGCGAACATAAATTGCCGCCACAGTAAGAAAAAACAATAAACGTGTGAATTTCGTTTCTTTATCATTTTTCCTTTGCAGCAGTACTAACATTAGTTTAGAGTAAACCGGTTTGATACTGCACAGATATCCCCTATTTCCGTAAAAATAAATAAATAAATAAAAATTGGCCGCAAACATAAAGTTTTGAATACTAACTTATAAATTAAAAAAGGTCTCTTCGTTTCTTAAAACACATTTATTTCTAACTTCTAAAGTGATAAAGACATTTTTGTAATTATTGGCCTGTATTGCCTCCACTCACACTGAAATTTTCTTTACATGTCTCAGGAAACGATAAAAAAGAAACATTTGGTAAAAGGCGTACGTAATTAAAATTACTTCATTATCGAGGAGGAATAGAGGGCGAACCTTTGAAATGGATATTATTTCACTTTTAGAACTTAAAATATCATCACCATCAGAGGTTATCAAACTAGGCTTCTGCTGAGATGACTGCAGATAAAAGACCGAATCCATAATCTGGGCGCAGGAAGTACTGAATTCACAAGTTGCACTTGTATATCCAGTACTGCCAGGAACGTGAGAGAACTACCGGCTTGCAATGAAGGGTGAGCAATGTTAGGTAATAACATACACTCGAGTAAGGTATAAAGCAGACGATTCATATTAAGATCGTTAAATAGTTAGTTGGACAAACAAAAATTCTGCGAAAATACTTTCCTCAGAATTATAAACAGATTATATACTGCACTTTAAGGACCTAACGAATGAAAACGAAAGAACTTTAAAAAATTACAGAACACTTTGCCATATTACGCCACAGCCCACAATAGTTTTTCATAGTTTTTTTCACGTTTCGGTTGGGCTGGAACAGTATGAATGATGGAGGACGTAAATTTCTTCAATTATTTTTAGAAAAAATATGCTACCTTTACTATCTGTAACGAATTGTAGGGAAATGCTTGTGTAGAATACTAATACGGTATTGTTAGAAAACAATCCGCTTCTAAAAAATTGTGACGTGAATATTTTTCTATCTAGTTTTTCGCAGATGGCACTAACACTAAATTTAAATCAACCATACATGATGTCTGAGTTTGAGAAAAACTTTTTTAAATAATATTTTTTTTTTTTAATCTTCTACACAGATTTACCATGAGCAATCGTTCTGCGTTTCTTGCTGACACGTATTAGAGGTTAAAAATACTCAGTTCTGAAAAAAAATCATGACAGAACAATATCTGCTTAGTTCCTTAAATCCAAGTCAAAATACATAATTAACAGCAAACAAAATTGCGGTTATCGGTGATCACTTAAAAACATTGGCATAATGAGAAGAGTATATGCCAGTTCGATATACATTCGGATAACACACAACCAGATCAAACATGGTTGAACTATGAAAAATTTGTTTCCTTGACAAATAAAGAACTTTTAAAATATTTGGATATATTTGACACTGGAGTATTAGGGCATAAGGAGTGTATTATTTCAATTAATGAAACCATTCCTAAAATAATATCTGCTATTCGGACTAATAATCACTGCAGCTTTAGAATAAGCGTAGCCTGATCACTCGACATTTCCATCCTGATGTTGGTAGAAGTTTAATTTTTTTTTTTTTTTTAGTTAAACTAAACTCTTCATTATCTTCACACGTCTACTCCAACCCAACACACATTGAACCAATAATCGTAATAACCATTTTATTTCTTCTAAACGATATTTATACTGTAATTGTCACGGAAGATTGAAGTTCACTAAAACTCAGGCAGTTAACAATGAATCAGGAAGTTCTTTTCTATACAACCAGTGTTGATACTGCCGAATCGACGTATGTATGTTCTTTTCTTGTAGATAATCATGACGGACCACATTAATATTTTTCCATAATCAGTCTACATAAGGCGAAAATACCAAGGAATAGGATTCAGATACACAAGTGTTCACCAGCCAGGTTGTACTATCTCAGTACCTTTTTTTGTTATGTTATTTAATTTCTATTAAGTCACAAACTGACCTCTAAAGTACGGTAATTATTAACTGAATAACCGAAAAAATTAACTAATCAAAATTCATGATATACAAGTTAAAATTAAACTTTCTGTAAATATACATAAATTATAAATGGAGCTGTTTCAGTAGGAAAAATTTTTTATTGTTTGAACAAGAGGTGAATCTAAAAGGGTAAGAAATTTATTTGATTAAAACAAGAAATTCGTTTACATCCTGTAAGCTTACTATCATCTTATACCTTGATATAGTCGATACGGAAGATACGAAAAATATTTTTCTTGGTTTTTTTTAATCATAAATAATTTATTGTATTGAACATAATAACGAGGTGAGAAAAGTCAAAGGACTCAGATGAGGCACACGCGAGTAGAGATACTGATTTTTCCGCAACTATCGTGGAGTGGAGCCAAGAACATGAGATATAATAAAACGTAAACACTTCTTTGATAACTGAAAAATATAAACGTTAATATAAATGGAGAGTAATGCAAATAGTAGGGTATCCAGGATATTTACACGTAACTTTAGAACGATCTCAGAGGAATAATGATGTTTTGGTGGCGTTGACGGACGTCATAATTGCGACTCAGTGTGACTATTTCTCACTCTCCGATCTGACTCATGCCTCCGACTGGCTTCGGCGATTATTTACCGTCTGCGTGGAATGCAGACTCGCCTCGGGTCTATCGCGGCAAGTTATAAGAACACCAAAAAAATTTACGGTTCCAATTCCGAGAATCACGCTTACGTTAACAAACACCAGCTAAGCTTTTCAGCTCTTTTAATCAAGAAGTGAACAAATAATGCGGATCTCATCTGGTTCTTCGCGATTTGTTGTAAGCGTAACAAACACGCCACGTATTGATTGTACCCACAGCTATGCATCTTATCCACAGACCTTCACAACTCGGATTGGAGAAAGAAACTACATGGCACCCTGCCTGTTGCAAGATACATTACAGTGATAGTGTATTTTTCTGCCACGTAAAAGGTGATGTATAAAGTATTATCTTTTTCCAAGAAATTCGTCTACTGTCACAATTAACTTAATAACATTAGGTACTGACTATGTGAATAATAAAGGGCGTTATAGATACTTATTTACGTTTTTTGCACACTGTTTTCTCACTATTGTCTTTATAAATAACTACCAAGTGTGTTGGGCGAGTGGTAACGTTCTGGCCTTGCATTCGGTAGGACGTGGTTTCGAAACCCCGTCCGGCCATCGAAATTTGGGTTTTCCATAATTTCCTCAAATCACTCCAGGCGAATGCCGGTGTAGTTCCTACAAACGGCCATGGCTCCTTGATCCTATATCTTTCCCGCCACTAATAACATCGACGTCGACGAGGCGTAAAGCCAGAAACCAATATATATATATATATAGCATTTTCACGCTGTATATATATATATATATACAGCATGAAATATATATATATATATGTGTATTAAATAGAATTTTCACCCTGCTTCGTTCGCAAAAACCTTTGTGCTAGTAATAATGCGTTTGCATTTTGTTTTTCTTTTAGTACTAAAGCATAAACGTTATTAATATAGTAGCTTTGTAACTTTCACCGTAAATTGAATTTAGCAGTTTGTTATGACAATATTTGATGTGATGGCTTGATTAACATCGTTCTGAGTATTCTAAAGTACCATTTTTCCGAAAAAATAATAAATAAATAATCCAAGTTATTCAGTAAAAAAAATATTAACACTATCTAAAAGTTGTAGATGAGTTATTATCATTCAAATAATGTGTATTTGTTTCAAAATTATGTGCGTAATGAAGTAATCAATCATGGTTCAGCAGCGTAATTAATAACTTAAAATCAATTATCATTAATATCGTCGTATTATTTCACTAGGTTAAATAATGCAACCACACTGCTGTTAGTGCTAGGCACCAACATTACTTTTAAAGTAAATTTCAAAACATAAATTTGTTTTCCTAGTACTACTTTATAACAGAACAATAACAAGAAACTGCCATTCATCAGATGAATTTTAGTCCAATATTGGTGTTTCTAGTTGTTTTTCTCTTGTATTTCCTAAAAATACTTTGTCTGTGATTTTATTTTCCCCAAAAGTCCAGTAATTGGTAGAAAATATAACGCCAATTTTCGTCGGTGCACACAAAATTTACATTCAAACGCAAATAACGCTTCAAATTTTTCTAATTGCGGAAATTAGCATACTAACTGGCTCTAAAATATTCCTACGTATGAAAATCCTGTTTGTGTTTTCTTTTCAGTGCGTATTTTAACACCAAACTCAGATTTTTATATGAATTAACACATGCATGGGATTAACACAAATCTCCGTGAACCGTGTTTCTTTTATATTTGGTACAATAAGCTGCAAAGCGTTATCTTATATTGTGAATCTATTAGAAATCTAATACGTCTTGTCGCGAAGTGATCAAATATCCTCCGTAGTATTTCCAAAATGTAAAATTTCCAAAGAGAAAATTATTAATTAAATTTTGTTCAGCAGTTATATTAAATTTTAATGAAAATTAAATTATTATTATTTATCGTGCTTTTGAAAAACGGTATAACGCGTCAGAAAAAAAAGATACATGTGTGTAATACGCTTAAGACAATCTCTGAATAATTTTTACATTTCAAATGACGTTCTATAACAGTAAATTCTAAAAACTGAGAAATTTGCGTGAATATTCAGATGTTTACTGGATAACAGATACACTAGACAAATGGCTTTTCAGCCCGTGAATTTGTAAATAAACATTTATGCTTTATTATTTTCCCGCTTATTACTTGTAACGCCTACAGTTTTAATAAAAAGAAGAATAAAAACTGTTGAAATATCCTTTCAGAATCGGAAATATATGTGTTTTACTCAGTACGTGAAAATTATTAATATTTAACGTTTATTCTCATTAAATGGTTGCTTCTCGACTCAATTTAAGGGAAGAAAAATCACAAAATTTACTGTCGATGACGATTAAAATCATATACTGTAGTATTGGAGAACTATTATCTTCTACTACTTTTTGATTGCTTTACGTACTTTATTTCGACCATTCAGAAGAAAACAGCTTACGTGGAAAGTATAGCAATCATCTAACTTGTTTCCATCAAGCGTAAATGGCATTAAAACCTGTTATTTCATTTTTTTAAATACAAATATAAAGTATTTGTATTAATATATAGCTATAGGAATTTTTTCCATCAAATCGAATCTTTTCTGCAACCTTCCGCAGGCCACACTATAAGATACGAGCAAAACAATTCTCTATATTTAAATAAAGAAATGTTATAGAAACGTGCAGAAAAATTGCTACATATTCAAATCAGTCAACATTAAAATGGCATCAAATGCAGATAACAGCAGTCATCGTACTTTGCTTGGAGTTGCTATATGTTGTTGTTAATAATTGATAGGGCAGGAGAAAAGTATTTCCAAGTATCATTTATTTTATAGTGCGCTTGTTGACGATATATTAATTGTGCCTGAGACAATCGAACAACTGAACTATAGATCGCTGATTTTCTTTTAATATGGATCCCACCTCAAGTAGCATTCAGCTATTACCACTGCCGTATCCTGAACTGAAATCAAAACATCGAAGCGTTGTTTAACAGAATTCCCTAATAGCGTTATTGAATTGACGCCGTAATATTGTTTGACTGGTAAATAGTTTGGTTGAAGTTAAGGACAAAGGGATTTACCATTTAGAAATTTATTAATACACTGTACACCAGTAACAGCAAACGCTTATTTAGGAAACAAATACACCTGAATTAACGTTTGTATTTTTCTGTATATTCTTTTAACGAATAGTGAAAACGTTATTTTTATCAGTATAATTTACTTCTTAATTCTCTTGTAAGCATTTACTGCAAACAAAATTAAACCTGCCCTTGTACACCGTCAACATTACCAACGACGAAACAGAAAAAAATTAAACGAACAAATTTTAACCCGACTTACGTCTCTGGCGAATTGTTTGTATGTAGGCGTATCTGCTAATGCAGCTGCAGTTAATAATCATATGGTATTTGATTTTATTTTTACCTATCCATTTGTTAACGGTATAGAAGAGTTGTGTTGCTGAAATATTTCTTTAACATCAGCATCTAAGGTGTCCATAAACTCATCGGTGGTGGTTAAGTTAATATCAATCAAGGGTATGTTATAGTGCAGAAGTTGAAAAAAACAGAACTGAAGAGGAGTTTCATAAAAACTTGCCACATTACGCGTACAGAACCGTTATAGCATCAGAATATAATAGTCGAGTTATGCAAGATACAACGAGTTGTCCCTTATGAATAACGGTACGTTTAACATTTTTTTTTTTTTTTTCAAACAATGATGAGAATCTTAACCAAAATTAGTTTAAAGGCATCTTAGAGTCTATTTCCTACAAGTAGCTGCATCCGGATAATTGTTAAGTGTGTCAAGAAAACAAACAAACGTTACATTTAATGATTTGCTGCATCCGAGAATATTCTCGCTCAATCCGATTTGTTGCTTATCTGTCGACAAAAACAGTTTCAGTGTTACTGTTCAGCAAATTACAGTTTAGAAAATGTTGGTAGGTATCTTTCATTTTCGGTTCAGTCAAATTGTGGTTTTATTGGCTACCGTACTCATTATTCATGTGCCGGTGTGGTTAATTAAGATGATCATACGGAAATAAAAACTGTAGTAAATTAAACACACAGAAGAAAATTTTATCCGTTTCAAGTTGTTTCTGAGCGCTGTAGTACCACTAATTTCTCATATTTTTGTTCGTTATAAAAAGGACATAACACAATGTAAATGCAAATGAAATATACGAAACAATGTATCGTTTTCAAAGTATCTAACAATTTTTAGCAAACCGAGAAGTATTACACTGTTCTTTTCGATAAAACTTAAATTACTAAGTTATATTGAATGGTATGAAGTCTTAACGGTTGTACCACCGGATTGTGTTGTTTTCACAACACAATCCGGCGGTACACCCGTTAAGACTTCATACACCGTAAAAGTCTCCGTTCTTACAGTCAACATAAGTGTTTGTTAAATTCTACACTGTATTACTCTAGTAACGTTTATGCAATGTTTCCCAAACACGTTCAGAAAGAAATAGAAAATGATATGTTATAGTTAGTGAACTTAGGTTCCGTAAAATTTAAAACTAATATACTGATAAAAGTATGTGATAACGTTCACAAATAATAATAATAAATTCTAAACTTGAAATTTTAAGACAACTCATTCTGTTATTAATGTTCGTATACTTCAAATAAAATATAAAAATAGATTGAATGTCGTGAAAGGAGTAATAATTTGTTTCTGTTAATATTTATGTTTTTAACCTTTTCCACTACTTAAATAAATTAACATCAGTTATACCAAGTGAAATGATTATCCATGCCTAGTTACAAACTATCTTCTTTTATTCTAAGCGTCAGAAATTATTTTAATTAAAAGGACAAACGAATTTCCGTCAAACAAGACGCATAACGATATTTATCACAGTCTTTGTTTAACAATAAGATCTCTCTCTTATATTTCTCGTATAATAAAATTTGTCTTGCATTAGTCAGTATTAAAAACATAAAAATCTAATCGACTTGACCATAGAAAAATTCTGTCACAAGCTCCATAAACCTGTTGTAATTTCCAACTTCATCTTTTCCTGTTTGATATTTCAACATTTAACTATATAAACGTAAGGAGACTTTATTCGGTTGATCATTTTACTAACAACGGAAAAATGATAGGTTATACACAAGTAATAAATTGTTTGGAATTAAATACGAACGACACTTGGCTATTACGGAAAGAATTCTTGCAACTCACCATTTCTAAGGTAATAAAAACAAACCATGTAACTACTGACATTCTATCTACTATTTTAACAACCAAAATATTTACATAAGTAACAGAAGAGGAATAGATAATATTAATTAATTATGACACAAGCTTATTCACTGCGGAAACAGGCTTAAGGACCGTCAACGTTCACTTAATACTTCACCCAGTTTCAGTAATTCAGATGACGCCATTTAGTTTATTTATTTGATTCACCAACGCATCCACTGATATGAGTTTTAGTTTGTAATTCGCGGTTGATATACAGAGAAGTACCCATTGAAATTAATGCTGTTTTATTTGTAAGTAACAAAAAAATTTCATGTAACTGAATAAATACATTTTTTTTCGTATGAGGTACAGTCATTTCTGAAGTAGATTTGAGTAGGAATTAGCATTTGATAATTTCCATTTTTAAACTAATTAATTTTACCAAATAAATTTTTAACGAAATAATATTACAAGGCAACTAACTAAAATGTTGTGGAGGATTTTATAACTAAAATGTTCTTTCCGTATTATTAATTTGTCGTATTATAAGACAGTTTTATAGATTACGTAAACATTTTTTTAAAATATTGATATCGACTTGCTAAGCTAATCCATATTTGTTTTCAATTAACAGTATCCTGAATTATTTTACTTCCACCGTCATATTTGTACCTAATATTCTAGGCAGCAACGAATTTATATTTTCATCCATAAAAATATCGTAAAAAATATTTCGCTATTTATTTACAAAATTGCGACCTCGTTTAAACATCATTGCGATGATTTCAAAATCTGCAGACTCCAACACTTGAGGAAGTGAGCAACCTGTTCTCTTAAATGTTCACGTGTGTAAGTAACGTATCTTTGTGTTACACTAATTATTGAGTAATGCCACAAATCTTCTAGTAATAAGTTTTTTATCTCGTATATTTTACTACACATAACTTCGTCCAAATCTGTCGATACTACATTAATGTCCAGTGCTAAGCGAATAGTTCCGCCGCGCGTGCAAACTGATATCTAACCATATACTGACTTCTAGAATGCGTTACTAATTTTTCTGGGCCAGACCACTAACAATGTTCGTATCTGAATCATTATCTGTAATTGCTCCATAAAGGTTACAACTACAATTATCAATTATATAAATCGCTCCTCGTAATTCTCAACATCTATGAACCGTGTAGGTACTTACTTCAGTTATCAAATGGATCTTAACGTGTAGTAAGCTACCCGGCACAATTGCTCTTCATTTATCTGTCCGTTGTGTCTCGCGTCATTTAACAACAAAGAACAATGGTGTCAGTGTGTGTGATTATCACACATTTCTCAGGTGATTAGTCAGTCAGTAGATTTAACGACGTGCAAGGAAGCACATCCCAGTAATTTTACTACCTGTACGATTAAGGTGAACAAGAATAGAAGGGCTAAAGAATAGATTAAACCTGCAATCCATATCAGACAGCTGACCGATTTGTCGTTTTTTCGTGTTAGTGATACCAAAGAAAAATTCTGAAACATTGACCCCACATATAACACCATTCCAAAACAGATTATTTAATATTAAGGCATTTGCTTAGTTTTAGTACTGAATTTAGCTAAAATAACTGTGTACACCAAAGCAGCTGCTGAATAGCTATCAGACAGCAAGAAACATTTCGTCTTATACTATACACTCTACATTTGATTCACTCTCATAGAAGTTACAAAATTATTGATTTCTCCTATCATCCTCGTTAACAAAATAAAATAAAATATTATTTGTATCAGTTAGTTAGTTGATTTAGTCTGCTTTTCTGAAAGACTACACTAATTATTTATTAATTATCTTATCAATACAACAGTGTTGCACCAGCAACCCTTTGGAGGTAATTTGTGATATCTAACAACGGTGAAAAAATGACGCATAAAACTTGAGATTTTTCCAATACAACACATTGTAAAAAAATAATAATAATAAAAAAAAAAATAACTCTGTTATTCGACAGCAAATAAAAAAATTTCTACACATTACAATTATTTTATTTTACTTACGATTTCCTAAATTCACAGATGACCGCGAAATGATACATATTTCTTTCACTACTGCTTGTCTTGAACGATCCAATACAACTCTGCTACTAGAATATTAATTGACAGAAATGATTTACATACAATATCGCGCCGTCCATATCGACTCGCAAAAATTTAGCATAGTTCTGTAGGAACAATACATCACACGCTTTATAAAGAGTGAAAATAATTTTTTGTGACTTCTACTGTACCTGTTTGCATAGATAATCCACCTCATACATTTTAGTTGTACATCAGAAAGCGAAGATTTTTCCTATCATCCTATACCTTTAAGCGCAGCCCGGCTTTTTCTCCTCACTAAATCACTTCTCGTCACTATGATAATTGTATAAGATAACACTATTCCCACGAACATGCGGCACTTGTGATTCAGAACAACGACATTCTGAGACTTGGAATAAACATCACCACAGTGCGGGATACGCCCCCGCATTAAACAGCGCCGCAAGACCGACCGCTTCGACCCGACCAGCCAGTCGGAATCGACTGAAAAACACTCGGGTACCACCGTAGCACAGAAGCTTCGCACGTGATTAATCCTTCGGCAGCCGCTGGCTGGTGCGAACATTTCTCTGTCTGGCCGGCGCGAGATTCCGACTGGCTGGCCCAAAGAGTCGTCGGCGCCGCGACGACAAGGTCGATAGGCTGCGGCGACGACAGTCGGGATGTGCAACGTACCGTGATCTGGCCGCCGCGGGTCAGGAGGAGCGCTGCCTGCCGCCTGCCTCGCTGTGCTGTCGTCGGCGCGCCCACTGGCTGGCGACGGGAGCCTTCGTCGGCGGCCGCCGCCGGCCCCCACCGCCCCCACGAGGGCGCCGGACCCCCGCCAATCACATCCGAGGGGGCGTGGCCGGCTGACGGGATGGCCGCAGCAAGTGGCGTGCCCCTGCCAGGCAGGGGCGGCCCGCGGTGCTGCCGTGCGGGGTGCAGCTACACTCCTGCACAGAGACAGCGTTAAGGCCTCACAATGGAAATAAGCAAGGCTAATTTCGAGTCCCTGTCTAAGAGTAACATTTCATGGACCGCTGTCAAATCTTATAAATAAGATTAATCGAATTTTCGAATACTTCAAACACGACATAAAATGAGAATTATTATACCTTCAGAAATTTTTCCTACGTGATGGTACTAACTTTTTCAACTGATGCACAGAGCAAGTACTCATGCAAATAATGTGATATAAATATATTAACTACTTCTGCTGATACATCCCGAAAATGTTCTTTAAAGAAAGAGTTGAGATACAACAGTAATAATGCTATAAACGAAACTACAACTCATCAAGGGGATATAAGACATATGTATCGAAGGAAAGAGGTATTGTATTTTTCAGTTTTGAGCACCTTCATATCTCGCTTCATAGCTCTCTACATAATACAAAAAAATGATGACAAATCACAAGCACTCGAGCTAAATTCACATCACATGGATCCAGTTTGCATAAATAACCTCTTATTTAATTAATAAACAAACTGTGGTATTTGGTATAACCTTCACCCCTGGATTTAATGAAGTCGAAGACCAGCAAGTAGTGACGTACTCAAAACAACCATAATTAAGAGAAATACTGTTTTTTGTTATTTACTAGATGCTATAATATGCATCAGTTATATAATTTTTGACAACCTATAACAGTACGTTTTTGTATATATCACCAGAAAATTAAAATAAAAAAATAAGCGATTCAACAGTCTACGAAACTGAAATTTTGCTGGAAGTCTAAGTATGGATTGGGTTCGAAACGTCACATCATACTGCCGCGGTCCACGGACCTTTCATAAAACATTTACAGATATAAAATAAAGAAACTGTCAACTTTTTTATTTAAATGAATTCAAAGAATCTCTTGTTTCATTTCTCTTTTTTCATTTCTGTAACTTTTACCCGTATTTATTTCATTGGCTTTGTGGTTTTTCTCCTGACTTACCACGCATAAACCATTTCATAACAATTTCCAGATTGAAAATATTGACATATAGACAGAATCATAGTTAAAAATAATGTATAATATCGTTATATTTTGTTAAATAAAACGGGGTTGGTGAACAATATGTATAGTTTTAAACAGTGACCAACGGATTTTAAGATAACTGCTTCTGTTAATAAGCATAATTAATTACGAGTACATTAATCGCGGAAAAATATGACGATTTACACCTATTCCTCCCTTTGTGTAACTGCAAATAACAGTTGTTGGATTATTATAGTGAGACAACATTTTATGGTATTTATTCCTCCCTCGTTTATATATTGTCTCGGAACTTTTGTGGTGACTTCCCAGCATCTCAGAATACGCAAGACACTAGGAAAACGGTATTATTATCTGGCGTAATATCCTTTGTAAAAATCTTACTGTTTGCGTGTAAATTGCTATCGCGTCTTTATAGCCCATTTCCGACAACAGCGAAACGTTCCGCAGTATTAAAACGTCCGTTAGAGAATGATTAATAATGACTTGTCAGTGCAAAGAAGACTTCTCGTATACTGTAATTTTTGCGGAACAAGACGGTGTGGCAATTAATTCGTCAAATTGGTAATCCAGAGGATCCAGGTTAAACTTCCAAACGAATAAACCCATTTTGGTAGTTTATGATTTCAGAAGAATGCTTGCCTGTTCCTCAATAAACGAAGCCTTTGGTTGCGTGACTGGCTAAGTTCAGGTCGTGATTTCAAGATTTTTTATGGCTTTACACTTAGTCTTTTTTTTTTTTTGCTTATAGCTATACGCCTCGTCGACGTCGAGGTCAATAGAGGAGGTAAAAGCCTGGGGGGGAGGCAAGGAACGGGAAGGAATTCGGCCATGACCTTTTGGAGTGATTTGGGGAAACCATGGGAAACCAAAATCTGGATGCCCGGACGGGGATTCAAACCCGCGTCCTCCCAAATGCCAGGGCAGAACGTTACCAGTCACCCACTACGCTCGATCTCTTTGACTACGTCAAGGGGAGAATTGAGAACAAGGAACGGGAAGGAATCTGACTATGGCCTTTTCAAGGAGTAATTTCGGAAAACCATAGTAAACAGAAATTTGGATGGCTGGGAACGGATTAGAACCCGCATCCTCCCCGGATGTCAGACCCGAGAGTTGAAGACGTCGCTGGACATTATATTTAATTTGTCACAAAGATTTGCATTCTATTCGCAGTTATGCCACCCCTTGCACGAATTTTTGGTTGGAAGAAGATTTTAACCATAAATACAGATAATATCACAAATATTTCCCATGTTAATTCTCACAAACCGTGAAAATTACAGAGTGTATTGTTGCGCAACTCCAGAATAAATCTACTTCGACAATATGGATCGACATTTCACTGAATTTTTCTAAAAAGTGTCATGAGAAAATATTCAAACTTTACCTCAAGTCTCTATTTATTTGACTTAACTTCATTCATCAATGCCACAATTTTTTATCATCACAGTTTATTCCGTATTACAATATATACCGATCTAGTAATTTCATAATTAAAAATCTTACGTAAGGAAGACACAAATCACTTGAACATATGAAAACTATACCCACTACAACAATATGGTTTCCGGATAAAGTCCTACTTGATTACACAGTATCTGAATAGAAATTCTGAGAGCATATCACACCATAAGAAGATAGAATAGCTCAACCATCGCTGGAAAACCCATTTTACCACCGAGGATTGTCGTAACTATAAATAATACGAATAACAAAAGTTTCAAAATAAAACCGGAATATTTGAACATCAGTTGCGCTTTAGAAGCGTGAAAGAATTTTATTCCTCAATAATGAATGAGAAAAATAATTGAAGTTTCGATCGTGTTTGGTATAACAGAAAAGGTATTTTATTTATTATTTTAATTGCGATGGAACACACGCTCCGGTGACAGTTCCCTGAATCATCTCATTACCCATTTTTTATTTTATTTTGTAATTATCATATGTACGAGAAATTTGAGTGTTTAAAATTTTTTCCATCAATTTTATTGACTTCCAAATTTTAATTTTATATTGCATCGGCATTTTTTGAAAAATTATTCATCACTTCACTTGTTAATTTGTTCAAATCCCTGGCACCCTTACCAATAAAAGAAAAATTTCCCACTCCCTTACGCATGAAATCGAGTGCCAGCTTGTGGTAATGGTCATCTTTCAACTCACACGCACTATTCCTAATTCTTCCACCAATATCCTTCCAAGGTCTATCACCAACATTTGTCCAGTACCTTCCCATCTCTCTATTCACCCTCCTCCTGTCCTCCAATGACTCCCAATCCAGCTCCTTTATCATAACAGTTACTGTTAATATAAATTATATATTTTTTAATGTCATTTGTATGACTGTTTTATTGTTCCTATGTTACAAAATTCTAATTGACTTTGTTTATCTTCAGGCTTGGCCGACCACCTACAACAGAATTGAAAAATAAATATTAAAAATTGTTGCCAATATTTTTGTGAGCTTCAAAGTGGAAATCCAGCTATGTCGCATATTGTACTTTCCGGCATTGTGGAAAATGCCTTGTTCTAATGGGGGAGGAATGTAAGAGGTCATTTTGAAGACCATTACTATTTGGGGAATTATAGGAATATTCAGTCGTCGAGATACTGGCAATCGGCGATCATTGCCAATGCTGAGCGCGGTCGAGCATTGACCAGCCAGGAATCTGCACGCTTGCAGTCAGCACCTTAGAGTGCAGTCCCCTTCATAATTGTAGGTCAGCCAAGGTGGCTTGGGAAGTACAAGCGATGAAGTAGTGTCTTTACTGTCGGGCAGTCGGCGAGAGTAGTCGAGCATACTTTGATAGCCACCTGTTAGGAGCCTGCCACCCTCCCATGCATCTCGCATCAGCGCGACCATCTGCCTAACAATTAACTATTACAGTTCAGGGCTTAGATAAGTTGGTGATAGTTGGAATCCACTTTGCGGCACGCTATAAACTGTACTACCCCGTGTTATAGGCCAATAAACTGTTCTATTGCAAGTCTTGCATTAGTTTATGTAGTAAGAACTTAACTCAGTTTCTAACCTACGGTCTGTGGCCGTCAATCCACAGTGGTGTCAATCATTAGCCCAAACAGTTCAATGGTAAGATTCTAGTGGCGCCGCCAGAAGAACAGAAGGGACGCTTCGAGCAGAACTGGAATTCCCTAAGGTTAGTTCGTCAGCACACCTATCCACACACACGCCCACTAGCCTTGGCCAATCAGCCCCTGACTATCACCAACTTATCTAAGCCCTGAACTGTAATAGTTAATTGTTAGGCAGATGGTCGCGCTGATGCGAGATGCATGGGAGGCTGGCAGGCTCCTAATAATTTCCACAAACAAATCTAGCTGCTCTTATTTTCACGCCCACCAGCTCTGCTGGTTCCAAACTACACCACCATATTCAACCAATGGTCTGACCGAAGTTTTGTAACCCAATTCCCTAACATCCCTGGTACATCCTCTCAACCCCCATCTCCACTAAATGAAGGAATTTGTAACCTTTTCCTACCACCTTCCCAATGTGCTCAGCCCAGTTGAGTTTATCATCAAATGTTATGCCAAGATATTTACGCTTCAAGACTTCAACAAGCAATTGTTTAATATCAGGCAGAATGACTGTATTGCACAACGTTAGTACTATACTTTTCGCTCAAAATATTTATAACTAACAGTTCGAATGCAAATAAATTGAATATGTTTGTTACTATGTAACATTGACTTTATTCTTAAGTAACATTCTATTCTAAACTGTTCCATAAGTGATTTCATTTTAGTTCCATCTTGGTCAATATCCAATCATTACATACTGTAAACCAGGTAGGGGCAACCTTTGCTTAGCTGAGGGCGTAATTTCGGGACTTAATCAGGTCGCGGGCCGTAGGTAAGAAAGAAGTAGATAGTAGTGAATAAAAAGGCGATAAAAATTCACACATTTTTTATTTACTAGAATTATAATAAGATAATCAAACATACAAAAAGCAAATTAACAAAAACAGATAGAAAAATCAAATGAAAATTAAAGGGAGACTTGAGTTTGAAGCGTATTTTTTGAAATTTCTGAATCTCTCGCGGCTCGGGCTGAAGTTGGTGGAGGGCCGGATCCGGCCCGGGGGCCGGGGGTTGCCCATATATGCTGTAAACCATTCTTCATGGGTTCTACTGTTCAGCAACCATGGAAGTTACACGTCTTAGCTGCTTTATGAGTAATATTATGAATACTACATCACCAAGAAACACTGTCCTTTGAAATGAATCCGTTAAATATTTTCGTCATTTTAAGCAAGATGTTCTGCCCTGTATAAAATTTCGTTTGATTTTAAAGACATATTGTAATCACACCAAAGTTATATTGCTTGCCACTGATGTTTCCAAAAACCTTTCTAATAAATTATTTAACTTGTACCTGGTCGAACGTCAAATAATTTTCAAACAATGACTGGAGAATCGATTGTTTTCTGCGCAGTCCCTTGCTATTAGTTGGGGTGAAAAACGCTGTAAACACCAATTTGTGATCAATTGAAAAATTTCTCCATTTTTCTCTCGAAAAACGACACTTATGAGTTGATTTACAGGATTGGAAAATGTGACCCCATAGTGCTTTTTTTTTTCTTTTTGCTTACGGCTTTATGCCTCGTCGACGTCATTAGAGGCAGGAAAGGACTGGGAACAAGGAACGGGGAGGAATTCGGCCATGAACTTTTAAAGGAAACATCTTGGCATTCGCCTGGAGTGATTTGGGGAAATCTTGGAAACCCAAACCTGGTTGCCCGGATGGGGATTCGAACCGGCGTCTCCCAAATGCAAGACCAGAGCGTTAACACCACCATGCTCGTTGATCGATAGTTACGGTTTCCGCACCAAAGGTTTTTTGCTGTGTCCTCTACATCGCTGGAACACAGACAAAGTTCAGCGTTAATTGAATGACTGGTCGTTTTGATAATTAAGTATTGATTTCGTGAAAGACGCGAAGAAAATTGATTTAAGTTTAGATGGCTACGACAGATGTGGATTGTGCAGCCAACAGAAGCATTGCCACTAAGTGTTATCATATATATTATTTCTATAAGGTATTTTTTTGTCACAAGCCTATATCTTCCTTCATACTTAACCGAAATCAATGAATGAGGTGTCATTTTAAAGCTTATGGTCTCCACTTTGGTTAAATCGTATTTTAAGCAAGAAAGTTTTCGGAATTCGACCCTTAAAGGGCAAAAATGTAAATTTATCTAAAATGCTGTTTTCTGTGTTACGAGTCAGTTATCTCCCTGGATACCTATCTGAAACCGTTTTATGAAGTATCGTTTTAAAGATTAAGATTTCCGCTTTAGTGACGTCATATATTAAGCCAGAAAGTTTTCGGAATTCGACCCTTAAAGGGCAAAAGTATTAATATTTTTGCAAAGCGTTTTTGTGTCACGAGCGATTTATCTCCCTTAATATCTAACCGATATAGATAAATGAGGTATCATATTAAAGAATAAGGTCTCTGCCATGGTAACATTATATTTTAAGAAAGGAATTTTTCGTAATTCCACCCTTATAGGGCAAAAATGTCACTTTTTCTAAAATGCGTTTTTTGTATCTCGAGCCATTTATCTCCCTGGATATCTAACCAAAATCGATAAATGAGGTAGGATTATGAGGAGTAATGTCTCAGCTTTCCGACATCATATTTTAAGAAAGAATGTTTTTGGAATTCAACCCTTAAAGGAAAAAAGTATAAATTTTTCTATAACCGATTTTTGTGTCACGAGCGATTTATCTCCCTTGATATCTAGCCGATATAGATAAATGAGGTATCATATTAAAGAATAATGTCTCCGCCGTGGTAACCTTATATTTTGAGAAAGGAATTTTTCGTAATTCGACCATTAAAGGGCAAAAATGTCAATTTTCCTAAAATGCGTTTTTTGTGTCTCGAGCCACATATCTCCCTGGATATCTATCAAAAATCGATAAATCAACTAAGATTATGAGGAATAATGTCTCAGCTTTCATGACATCATATTTTAAGAAAGAATTTTTTTGGAATTTAACCCTTAAAAGGAAAAAGTATAAATGGTTCTACAACGCATTTTTGTGTCACGAGCTATTTATCTCCCTTGGTATCTAACCGATATAGATAAATGAGATATCATATTAAAGACTAAGGTCTACGTCGTGGTAACACTATATTTTAAGAAAGTCTTTTTTCGTAATTCGAACCTTAAAGGGCAAAAGTATCAATTTTTTTGCAATGCGTTTTTGTGTAACGAGCGATTTATCTCCTTTAATATCTAACCGATATAGATAAATGAGGTATCATATTAAAGACTAAGTTCTCCGCCGTGGTATCATTACATTTTAAGAAAGGAATCATTTGTAATTCGATCCTTAAAGGGGAAAAAAGTTAATTTTTCTAAAATTTGTTTTTTGTGTGTCGAACCATTTATCTTCCTGGATTTTTAACAAAAATCGATATATGAAGTAGGAGTATAAAGAATAATGACTCAGATTTGGTTAGATCATATTCAACCTCACTATTCATCGCAATCTATTCGCGAAATTTTCGCACGGGTCGTCTAGTTATTACTATTACTATTACTCCGCGATTCACTAAAAGTGTGTGGCGGAGGGTGCATTGCACCTATCCGGGAAGGGATATACGGGATATGGCAGGAGGCGTCCATGGGCTATTGTGAGGAACAATCCCAGCATTCGCATGGAGCGATCTGGGGAAACCATAGAAAATCCAGATCAGGATGGCCGGAGTGCTTTATCGAAAGCTACTCCTGTCGGATTTTATGTTTAGTCGCCCGGTAAATCCTTTCTATTACACTCCCTAATCGCTCGTTGAAAAAATGAGTACAGAAATGAATCGGTTCTGGTCCTGATTTCTCTTATCTTATTTTCGCGGTCATTCCGAGATATGAATGTTGCTGGTAGCAATATTTGTTTACTGTCATTCCGAAATACGACAGTCGAGAATTTTTCAATTAGCTTCTGTCGAGAGCAACGCCTTCGGTGCTCCAGGTCTTCCCAACCTAACTCCTTCAACATCGCACTTACGCTTTCCCTCCAACTGTATATACCTGTCACATTATGAAGACCACAATTAATCGTTATGGGCATATGGGAATAACTTTGAAAGACTGGTAATTTTGTTGGTATGAATTGACAGCACTGAACTGAGACAGGCGGATAAAGGTTAACATTCGGGTCTAGTGTTCTTTTTTATTATTATTATTATCTGTTTAACGTCTCTCTAACAGTAAGGACGGGAAAGGATGGGGGGCAAGGAATGGGAAGGAATTCGGCCATGGCCTTTTGAAGGAAGCATCCCGCCATTTGCCTAGAGTGATTTGGGGAAACCATGGAAAACCCAAATCTGGATGCCCGGACGGGGATTCGAACCGCCGTCCTCCCGAATGCGAAGCCAGAACGCTAACCGTTACACCACCACGCTCGGTCTAGTGTTCTGAATGATGCTGTATCAACACCCGTCTCCTGTTACTGCATTATTCCTCTACGTTCATTATTCATCCTGATATATTTACTACTTAACAGTATAGAGTCATTTGAAAGTACAAACAGCGTTTCCACGAACCTAGAAAACTTATAGTATTTGATTTTCTTAGCATCAGAAAAAACGCTGCGAGCATTAAATCGCCACACAGTGGATCATTGAGGTAGAACGGAAAATTTCTCCATTTTTTCTCTCGAAAAACAACACTTATGAGTTGATTTACAGGTTTGTGTGATCGATAGTTACGGTTTCCGCTTCATATGTTTCGTGTCGTGCCCTTTACATCACTGGAACGCAGACAGTTTTGTCAAATTTCACTGTTAATTGAATGTCTGATTGTTTTGATAAGTACTGGCCCCCACGAACCGCCAGTCCTTATGCGATTTTTAGGAAAATTTCCGCCATCAACAATGCGAATGCTGAAACGGTCCCCAATATCCGTCTCATAAACTACACATTTCACAAACATAAAATACACTTATCACACAGATGTAAACACAACATACCTCAAATATATGTGGAAAGTAACGGGATACTACCACATTAATATTTTCCTAGCAGGGCATGGTATGACTCTCCATGTGAAAGAGACCATGTAGATCAGCCATGTAAAAACCTGACTTAAGGCAGAACACTGTTGAATATAATAATGACGGTACAGAAATAAAATCACGGCTAATGGTTCAGAATCAGCAGTGTTTATCAGCGGTACATTGATAATTGTTTATGACATAACGCTGCCATTTCCGCTATTTTGGCATTATTTTTAGTAATTAACCACAGTTAATGTGAACATAGAATAGTTACAAACATTTTTATATATTAATTTTCTGGTCTATAAATTACTGTTTCGTGATAAAATTGTTACTACGGAATCAGAATATTTCACTTGATTAAAGTAAATACAATTTATTAACCACGTAATGAGTGGTCTGATGGCTCAGTGGTTAAGGTGTATGACTGGGGATCGAAAGGTCCCAGGTTTGAATCCCTGCCCCGGGGGTGATTTTAATAGGCCCTTAACTCGACTTTCACCTCTGTAACAACTTGCTGCGTGATGTGAAGTGGTTCGGATTCTACGTTAAACTGTAGGTCCCCTGTACTCGGTAGGATTGCCCACTTCCGTTAAGGGGACATCCATAAATTACGTGAGGTGAAATAGGGGAAGTCCGGCAAAATCTCACTAAGGGGAAGGGGGGCAACGGAAATCTCACGTGAGGTTTTGGGAATTTTTGTTGGACTGTAGAGCTAAAACAAAGTCAATTTTAGGGGGGGGGGGGGTATTTCGTCAATGAGTTGTGAGGACGATCTCTAGGGAAGGGGTCTCACGGAACAGATCTCACCAGAGGGGGGGGGGGCGAACCGGATCTCAAGGATCTCATGAAGTTTCACCAGAAGGGGGGAGCGTACGGAAATCCGGAAAGACACCTCACTTATTATACTATTACCATTACTGTTACTATTACTCCGCGATTCACTAAAAGTGTGTGGCGCAGGGTGCATTGCTGATACCCACGACTTCGTACGCGTGGATTAAGAATTTCATTGCCAGAATTGAATACAGAAAGCTGTTAGTTACGTAGGATTGGTCCCAAACAACACCGAGTCGGCATAATATAGCACTACAACCATTCACTATATCATTCTACCGTCGAACCTGTCTCATGAAGAGCATCAATTCCCAACATATTGAAACACAGAAAAACAAACGATGGTGTGTGGTTGTGGGGTGGGGGGGGGGAGGAGGGTTAACTAAGGACACCTTTATTTCAGCTTGGTCTTTTCTTCTTTCTTCAGAATGAGCATCCTATTCTTGGGTTCCAATAACTTTAGCTGCTCGTGCACTGCCATGAGCTACACCTTAGGCCAGGTTTACACTCGCAAGGCATGTCAAAAAAGAAATCAAAATAAACTGGTGGCAGAAACTTTTAGGCAGAATAGTACAGAGCAAGTCGACATCACTAAATAATACGTTTTCTCTCTAAACGAAATTTACTAACAAATCATACACTAACAGACTGCGCGAGAAGCACTGCTTGAGCAACCGACGTAACATTACAAACTCACACACCCATCCGTCTCTCTATCACAATTCGATAAGTTCTCAAAATTTCGTAACTACAACTGTTATTTATATCGAAAAAATGTCCTGTGTCCTTCCTACAGATACAAACTATTTCTTTTCAGATTCCATAAATATCGATATAGCCATTTAGTAGTCAACATGTAACAAAAAGACAGAGACTTCCACATTTATAATATTATTGGTGCAGATCACACACACACTGACTACGAGAGTAACAACCCCTGAGGGACCAATATAACATAAAAAAGTGTACACCTACGGTCCAGGCGAGACTCATACGATAAAAAAAAATTTTTAAAATCTTTGCTTTCACCGGGATTTGAACCGGGGACAACGCTTTAACCCCTAATCTACCACCCTGCTAAGTGGAAAAGTAGTACAGAGACTTACTTACACATCCTACGCGACGGTAAGTAATTTTTCAAAATTATATGACAACTTGTAATGATATACAGAAAAAAGTATGCTATGTCCAGCCTAATGCCGAATAGCATCTCCTTGTCAAATTTCATCACGATCAGATTAGCCGTTTAGACCAAGAAATCTAACAAAAAGACAGAGTTACTTTCGCATTTGTAATATTAGTATAGATTATTAGTCGTATATGAAGGAAAATACTGGTTAACAGAGAATCCGAAACACGGAAGGATTTAAGCGCACGTTAGGGTAGAGAAGGACATTTACAAATTCCTGGCCAGACCGCACAAAAACCAGACTATTTTCTAGTATCATCGGGCATGCGCGAGTCGACGCTTGCACAATTACTTTTCTTATTCTAATGTCATTAATATATATCAGAAAGTAGTCACTTGGTACATAACTCAGTGCATGAGGCGTTTTAAGATTAGTCGCTCCGCGCTACGTAGGCACTCGAACCACTAGAGAAGTCGATCGATTTGAATGAAGTTTGTTACGGGTAAGCTATATGCAATAAACTTTCGGTTCAGATCAATTGTCAGTAAACTAGAATTAATACATGGCACAAATACACTGGCGCTACCATACAGGATCTGGGAGTTACAACGGGTCCAGGTACGAATCCTTGACTCCCGAACCGGCCGTCCTGACGTCCACAGTCACCAATTCCAATGCTGTGTCGGTCTCAATCTTCGTCTCATAAATTACACATTTCTCAAACAAAAATACACTTATGATACAGAACACAAAGTTTCACGTTTCTCAGCCAGGTGGCAACACAGACATTCCTGTATTGATGGAAGTTAAGTAAACAAATCCGGTTTTAATTCTGACAGGACACAATTCCTTCCCCGCCTCTCATGGTTCACATTGACCACCTGCGTACAACACGGGGCCGGTGGTATCTGGTTCTTAGATGGTCGGATCGACAAAAAAAGAAAAATAAACATGGAAAAAGTATACATGATAAAATCTTTTAATTGTTTTGCTCAAAACTTAGAAATTATATTAGATATAGTATTTTTAGTATTTTTCGTTTCAATACAGGATATGGTGGATATTGGGGATAAATTCCAAGGTTCTAAGTAAAGACGTTTTTAGATAGACCCACTATCAAAAATTATTCAAAATCGACGACTTCGGTGGTCAGTGACGTGTTGATTTTAAAATGAGAAAAGTTAAAAGAATTGGTTCTCTTCTTAACAAATTATGAACACATATACTTCACATCCTCTCCTTCTTCATTACCTCTATCCAACATTTTAGGGGTCGCTTGCCTTTGACGAGTCTTATTCATCGTTGGCATGGGGAAATTCGAAGCTTTGGTTTCAAGGCCGCATGCCCTTGCTGACGTCAAGCATTTTATACCTACTGAGAGCTCTTATTAAGTGTTGCCATCTGTTACCGATACGTGTAACTACGATCAGTGTGTGATAAGTGTATTTTTTGTTTGTAAAATACGTATTTTAGAGGTGGAGATTGTGGACCGTTGCTTCATTCACATTGATGGCTGCAGAAAACCGCAGTCAGGGGCGGCAGGTACGCGGGGGGGGGGGGGGGGGGGGTATGCCCGCTCCGTTGTACCTCCCCTATCCAGCGCACAGCTTCACATGTTGTGGTGAAATAATTTGTTACTTTTTATTTCATTATTTCTCTAAAATTCCTTGGAATACAATTTTAAAATTTTTTAAATACGATATAGTGTTTAGGATCAATGAAACACATAGTGACCAATTGTGAAAGACGACTGACAGATGGGAAGACAGGGAAGCCTTTGCTTACCACTGAATCCGGAACACTTATTTTACAAATAAAAAGTAGTATATTTATTACGTGACCATCTGAAACAATGTGTTTTATATATTACCGGATCAAATTCTAGCTGTCTAGAGGTCAGTAAATTAATACGAACAGCAGAGCGTCCAGTGAAGGTAGTGAACGTGATCCTGCAACTGGACGCGTGAAGGCAGCTGTTCCGCTGACCCCCACCAGGTGTCCGGCGGGCGGCGCTGCTATTGGTCGGTGGGCGTGTCCCGATCAGTCCGTCGTCGCCGTCCCCTCTCCGCAGTGGGCGCCGCGACGACAGACGAGTGCCCTGCGCGCACAGACGCCAGGTAAACAACGTCGGTGTGTTTACGTGGAGGGGAGCGCCCACCCAATACGCGCGCGCCTACCTGCCCAACACAGGTACAGCTTGAGGGTCCCTCCCGTCTATTAATACGCTGGCACACTATGGTTCACAGTTTCAATATGTTACCACTGAGTTGCTCTAATAGGCAGTGGGAAAACAGATCTTTTTGATTCATATACAGGTTCTTGCTTACCAAGTTCTATCACCCATAGGCTTATAGCTACATTCAAAATTACTTTTCCTCTTGTAGCATGTTGCTTCACTAATAACGGATAGTTCCATATATCCTGTAGTAAGATACACAGTCCTTACTTAGAATTAAGACCGTTATTGTGAACATATTTGGGTAAATATCTATCTTCTACTATGTAATAATTTCTTAACGTCACTCATTCGTCTCGATAGCTATTGGCTGGAAAACGATGATGTCACACGCTGGCCTTCGCTCACAAACTAACAGCGGCCAAAGATATCATTAGAATTAACTCGGTGTTACGTGCGCAGCTTAATAGCTAAGAAATCCCAATGAAATTAATTTCCAGAATTCATTCATTAAATTTTCTTTTCGTAACATTTCATTCTATAAAAAATATGTAAAAAAACTTTTCGGTTGAAAAAATGTGGAACTACTTTTCAGTAACTTGCCACTAATGAAACCAAAAACAAAACAAAAATTAAAACTTCCGCTAATGTTGCTGCTTGAACAACGTTTATACATTAAGGTTTATTTAATTCTTAGGTATTTTACGGACCACTTTCGTTGATGGTCTTTCTTCGTGTTCTATGCACGTTGTAGCGGTATCTGTTCAAGACGCTTCATATTTATTAATAAACTATTACCATGGCACATTATTCGGCAGATCGTCTTTCCTTATGTTGATAACAATAAATGCAAGTATATAAAATCAATATAAATTTCCTTATAATAAAACAAATAATTACATTTCTAAATGTTTATTGGAAATTCTGGAAGGATTCCTTCCACGGCTCCCAGGCAAATTTGAACAAGGTATTTTATATACAAAATTTCAATCATAGAGAGTAATAATAACTGGTGGCAATATTTACTCCCGGGTACAACACAACGTGAGTTATTAGGTTATTTAAAGTGGACAACAGACTTCTTATATGTTACCCAAACGAGTATTCTGGTAATTCATATCTTTGGAGTTGCTTAATTACTAATCTGGAATCCTTAGTAAGATCTCTGGCCACTTCGTACACGATATGCAAAGATTTCATTATGAATATTTGGCCACCCTCAATCAAGAACAACGCGATGTTTTCGAAGCAATCTTTGCTGCGATAGATGATCGCACTCCTTAAATAGAAATTAAGATTTCAGAGAGTGAACCTTTAGGGTAAAGTGCAAATCATTTTTGTATTTCAGCCAGTTCGAGTCTAGCAACTACGACCTATGAAACAATTAGGGCCTATAAATAGCACGATCGTCTTTGTCCGTGTTTAATGCGTTTATTAACACTTTAAGTTCTTTTGGCTCAATACATTTTATTCCGATTTTCCACAGTGAACCTTTACGGTGAAACACAGATCAAATTCGTATTTGGTCAGATCATGTCAATCTGTCAACACATTTTACCCCAAAAACTGTAACTATTATAGGCGCGTGACCACACGCAAAAAGCGATCACGGTCGTACACTAGTAGAGTAATAAAGAGCAATATTAATTCTGAAAACCTTAGTTAAGAGGGTCAAAAGCGCGTGAAGCAGTATCTTGGACGGATACAGGTATGGAAGAAATTGCTATTGGTGAAAGCCATTAGTATGAACTCATTACGTTATTAAGAAAAGGTTTCGCGAAAGGGAGTACTAAAAAGAAATTTTAATCAATCCTCATAGGTTCGTAGAGCCAATTAATGTTTATATATCATGTGTAAATAGCCTAAGGGCTAACAGAAATGTTTTAATGTATGATCTATCAATGCTTGATGTCAGTTGAATTGTATGTATTGTGAAACGAAGATAAGTACTAATTGTTAATCTTAATAGAGTTGTAGGATTGTAAAAAAAAAAAATACAAGGGGTGATCAAATGAAAAGATACGAAACAACACGGTGGGTACAAATGTAGACTTTATTCGAAATGTACACCATAGGCCTGAGCACAACGATCCCACTGTTGAACAAGCCGCTGGATTCCTTGTTCCCAGAATTCCTGTGGCCGTGACGAGACCCAGAACTTCACAGCGTCCTTGAGTACGACGTCCGAGTTGAAGCGCTTCCCTTTCAGGTGTTTCTTCGGTGGACCAAACACATGGAAATCGCAGGGCGACATGTCCGGACTGTAGGGCGGATGGTCCAACGTCTCCCACTTGAACTTGGCCAGTTCCATGTGTGTGACTCTGGAGACGTGTGGACGCGCGTTATCATGGAGCAGAACCACACCCTCCGTGAGCAGCCCCGGTCTTTTGTTCTTGATGGACCAGCGTAGGCGTCGGAGTGTCTCACAGTACACATCCCCCACCTGTACGCCATCCTGTCCTCATACGGACTGCCGCATCATTTGGACGCCGCTTTTGATAAGATCCTCTGCTCTCTACTGCGCATGCGGGCGCCCGCGCATGCTCCGATCCCAGTAAGAGACTCCAATCGCATCCCGAGATGTCTCGCTACGTTCTCCTATGGCGGAATATGCAAATATTTAACTGTTACGTTTTTACGTCGTTTCGTACCTTTTCATTTGATCACCCCTTGTAATATTAATGTGTCAAACAAAGCGTGGATGAGTCATTTAAAAGACGTATTCTAGATGGTTAGTTGAAAGTGTTGAGATTGCGATTTCAGGTGTTAAATGGTCATACACTAGATACTGGAGGCCATATAGAAAGAATTAAAGTAACTGGTGAATCGAGTAATAGGTAAAGATAAAATAAAAGAAGATTACGTAAGCGTGTGCATGGAGAGCAGTCTCATGTATGAGTATCGTCGTCAGAAAATTTCACTGGTTACAATAACCGATGTAAGGATGAAAAAACAAACGCTTACACTTTGATCCAGTAATTCTACTTCAAAAGATAGCCCTGTTTTTTTTCCATTTTGCAATTGCATTGAGGCAATATTTTAACTTCACAATTACTTCTTTTCAGCGTAAAGCCCGCAAGTTAGAGAGTGGTACGTAGGCCAATTGGAACTGCTACGATCTCTTGAATTAGGGATGTAACAGATATCTGCATCCGCAAGCGCGGAACTTTTGCGTGAAATCCTACATCCGCTTTCGCATCAGCATCCGCTATTTTTAACGTGAATGTATGGCGGATGTTTTGTTTACATTGTAATATATATTTTTCTTTTCTCTTTATACAAGATTCTGCCCATCGTCGCTTAGTTAACAACAAAGTGGTTGTTTTTTTTTCTGACGAACTTGCAGTAAAAGTAGCAATAAACTGAATGGTGTTATTACCTAAGCGACGAATTTCCAAGTTTAATTGGCATGTAAAGTGGCGTACTCACGGTCCAACTTATAGAACATCTACATCTACATATATACTCTGCAATTCACAAAATTGTGGGTGGCAGAGGGTGATCAGCACCAAAGCTAATCTCTTTGCTGTGCATTCCAATCCCTAATGGTACGAGGGAAAAAAGAATTCATATAAGAATCAGTCCGGCACCTTATTTCTCTAATTTTATCATTCCTGTCCTTCCGACTCAAATAGGTTGGTGGAAGAAGTATTTCTCTACACTCAAAAGTGAAAGTGGGAGTACGCATGTTTTCCAATAAGTTTAAACGAAACGTGTGTCATCTGTCTACCAGAGACTCCCAACCTAATCTACTAATCAGTTCTGTGACGCTTTCATAAGGACTGTAGCAAGCGGTCACGAATCGAGCGGCTCTTCTCTGTACTTTCTCTATACTTTCGATCAATCCCTTACGAAACGGGTCCCAAATGGCACAACAATAATCCAAATGTGGACGCACAAGAGATTTGTACGCTATCTCCTTTGTTTGTTCGTTACAATTTTTCAATATTCGACCTATGAATCGCAACCTAGAATTTGCTCTACCTACTAACGAATTAATGTGTATGTCCCATTTCATGTTCTTTTGTACTGTTACTCCCAAATATTTCATAGAATCGACCATATCAATAACTGAAATGTTTACCTCGTATTTCTGAACAATCGGATTCTTTTTGTTAGTTATGCTCATTGTCTTGCACTTTTTACAATTTAGAGTAAGTTGCCACTCAGCGCACCAAGCCAAAATAACATCCAGATCGCGCTGAATTTCTAAGCAATCGGCCAAATTTCTTACTTCCCTATAAATAACCGCATCATCAGCAAACAATCTAAAAAGGCTTTTCACTTTGTCTCCGAGATCGTTTATAAAAACAAATCCGTGTAGAACTACCGTGTTTTCCATGGTTTCCCAAATCACTCCAGGCAAATGCCGGGATGCTTCTTTCAAAAGGCCATGGCCGAATTCCTCCCCATTCCTTGCCCCCTATCCTTTCCCGTCTCTGAAGACCTCGCTGTTAGAGAGACGTTAAGCAGAGAGAGAGGAAAAAAAGAACTACCGTAGGATGCGCTCACCCATTCATGCTAAATACAAATGTTCCAAGCAATCCTTTCCACTCGTTCTTTCTCGCGGCACACCTTGTGTCCTTATCGGACACTGGTAGGATGTTCCCTCCAATAGCTTCCTCCAATATCCATAGTTTGTTGGACAGTAAGGACCCGTTTTGGTTCTTTCGGAGTCCAACAACATCCAACACGTCCTACTTGTAGTCCTGTAACCCCTTTCATGGCCCGTCAAGAGTTCTTTATCGAAAATCGGATCATCGTAGGTCCTACAAGTTGTACTGCGAATGCGCCACTAGAGTGGTGGGAAGGTGAGCGGCGAGCACGGAAACGATCGTGGTGAGTGAGCGGTAAAGATCTGGCCTCGCATTCGGGAGGACACGGGTTCGAATCCCTGTCCGGGCATCCAGGTTGGGATTTTCCATGGTTTCACCAAATCACTCAAGGCGAATACTTCTTTTAAAAGGCCATGGCCGAATTCTTTCCCATTTTCTAGCCCCCATCCTTTCCCTCCTTTAATCCTCGACGTCGACAAGGCGTATAGCCATAAGCAAAAAAAAAAAGCGAGTCACGGAGATGTGCGGTGGCGTGGCCTTGTGCTTGACGCTTGAATTAGTCGACCAACAAACTTCTCAAAGTTCTTAGTTACGTAAATAATTTAATTCACTTGTGAAATCATCCCACGATTTTTCTTGTTGAAAGATGTGGCAGTATTGTATGGAAATAGTCTTTACTTATAAAAAAAGATAAAATTTTGAATAAAATATATACTTATTCCGATTGTAAATTTATTTTTTATAAAATATTAAAATCTAAATAATTACAAATTTATTTTCCACCTCCGTTTTCGCTTCCGCAAAACATCTGCATTCTCGGATGTCATCCACAAAGATAACCTACGTTACAACCCTGTCTTTGCCTATCTGGCAAAGCTTGGCTTTTTTTTATCTATGAAGTTCTGTTATTCGTATTCCACTGTCAAACTGTAGATCAGTTTTACCCGCTGTTGTCATGAAATAAGATTATGTGGCTGAATGTCATTCTACCGCACATTAAGGTCATACAAACGATTTTTCATACGTTTGGTGTTGTGAAAAGTAGTATGAGGGTGAAGTCATTGTTCACAGAAATGTACGATTCTAGTTGATTTATTTGTAACATATTCCGGACACTGTATCACTCAATCAACTGCTTCTTGTCAGGAACCAGACAGCTTCTTCTCACGCCTCTTACAGCTAAAGCAGCTACACTGAGCCAGGTAAGCGATCAAAAACGTTGGAGCCCAGTATTCAGTAAAAGTTGATTCGGATTCTTCCTTAGCAGCACGAAACCACTAAGAGCTTATGTTTATAAAGATATCTCTCAGGAGAATCCGTAAGCCTTGGGAGGAATCTGGAAAAAAACGTCATTATTACAGATTGTTGGTGAGGTTATCAGGGATTGAAATAAATTACCAAGAGAAATGAATAATTTATCAAAACCTCTGAAATTCTTAGAAGCCAAAAATAGGCAGGTATAAGAAAGAGGAAAAATGGGTGTGAAGGGAAATTGCCACCGGAGCATGCGCTCCATTGCAATTAAGTGCTTGATGATAATCAGTACTGTGTTATGTTAACAATTGCTGCGTTACATACTGTAGCGGTATGTGCCGTTGGGGAGGTGAGGGTGAAAACCTTTTACTTCTTTTTGTAATTAAAAGAAACCCTAGGCTGCTAATTTATTGGGTTCTCATAATGGCGTACAGGCGAGGCTTATTTACCGTTGACATTGACACATTCAAATATGATAAAAAGAACTATGCAAAGCCTCTTCTAACAATTGCCAACATATTAACAAATAAACAAAGCATTAAAACACCACCACATTTAAAATTGATCTTGAAACAAACTCCCAATGTTAATTGGCAAGCAAGATTTTTTAAATGAAAGTTCCCTTCACAATGATCGGGAACCATAAATCAAACACAGTATTGACATTAACTGTATCCGATCTCAAATGCCGGGCGCCAGGATAATTTAAATTATCCACCAAGTGTGGCTTTAAGAAAGTCTGCCCCAGCTAGCTCAATATTTGGGGGTGCGAGAATTCCTAATCATTCAGTGGTCGTTACTGGGCTGTACTCAATGACCGAATAAAAGTACCACACTGCACTGTAGAAATTATTACCGTGACAGCGATGTGTTTCCCGCGACGGCGGAATTACTATAGCCCCTTGGCTATAGCGGACAATACACCACGTCCGTGCAAGCATACTGGATGCGTGTACAGCGATCTCACTGTACAAGACACGCTTATTGACCCTCAGGTTCGATGCCAAGACGGAGCGATCTCCAGCTTCGGAAGATCGCTCCTTCCAGTCTGAAGGCTCGGAGTCAAGTCCTCTCCAGCGTCCGCCGGAAAAAGCCTCCTCCCGTCGCTCGTGGTTTACATAGAGCAAAAATACACCAGCATTACAAAATGCAAAGGAAAGTCTCTCTCGATTGGTCCAGCCATTTTCAAGCTCCTCCTTCCGGCTGTCACTATAGGCGAACCTTGTCTTTCTCGATTCGTGCGAACTCGGGATAGCCTCGGACTTATTCGTCACCTGTGACCTCCAAACTGCCCGTCCGTAGACCTGGGGCTTGGATAGTTTATTCACCCCAGTGTACAGTTCCCCGGAGCCAAGGAATTATACGCTTGACCAAATGCGTGAGAAAGGGTAGCTGGTGTCCATTGTCCCTGGCAGCCGCCGGCCTGTCGCGACAATCTGGCACGTCTAGCTCAGGTCCCACAAACACTGACCATCCTCTCCGAAAATTCCTTTCTTATTCTTTTTATATACAAAAATATACAAAATATTATATATAAAAATGTACGGAATGACCCATATTTGGTCATTCTGTTACAATACAGAACTCGTTTCTCTATACTGACAGGACAGCGAAACATTCTGAGACATTCTTATACGTATCAACAGATTTCTTCAAATTTCGTACTAATTCGCTCCTCTTGCTACAGATAAACAGACCTAATGACATGAGAACACATTATTATACGAGTTCCTTGTTTTGTCGTTCCTTTTTTCTTCATAATGAACAAAGCGTATCTGGAAGTTACAGAGTGTATTTGGGGATGCTGGAACACGAGTCCTTCAACTAACAGATAGGAAGGACAGTTCATAGCAGCTACTAACGTCTCTTAAATTTAAAGTGGCAGTATTAACCAAAAACGTTATATTACAAAGATTACACATTTTGCTCAGACGCAAAACGGCGACCAGGACTTTTGCCTTTGCAAGTGCAGCCCTTCTCTTCAAAGTTTTTGTACCATTCATAAATGGATATTCTGCTGGGTAGCTCCTGATGAAAATATGTATGAAATACTTGTTGAATAACAATTACCGACTCCGTTTTTTGCTAGGGACAAACAGGCTCTTCTGTTGTAGTGTAGTAGCGAATTCTAGCAGCGATAACCTACAGCATAAGAATTGGGCTTATTCCGTTTAGATTTTATGAATTTTTGAATGTGAAAATTTTTCTTATGCTCACCCTATAGATAGGTTATACTGCAGCTGTAGTACTAGCAATATACAAGCTTCGCACACGATTATTTTTCTCCAGATTTATTTATTTTTTTAATGTTTGGTTAGATAAGTTGGACAAGACAAGAAGGATAATGAGTAGCGATTTGTTGTATTATTCTTTCTCTTCACTTCGTTTACTATGCTCCTTAAATCTTTTTCTGTTCTCTTACTTCCATGGGTAACCTCCCCTAGTTCCTTTTATTTATATTTTTTCACCATTAAACTCTAGTGACCAGTTCTTTTCAACCTCTTATTCCCTGATGGCAGTTAAAAGCCTAATTTACGCTGCTTGTATTTTTTTGGCATCGTTTGAAATCTCATTGTTCAGATCAGTACATTACGACTGGAACTACCGCTGTCTTAGAAAACTTGGGTCTAGGCTTTACCTGCTTTGTTTTTTAGCTGTCAGTTTATCGCTTTATATGTGTTAAAGTTCTTTCAATATTTTTTCTTTATTATAGACTAATTAACAAACGCGGCTATGTTGTTTGATGGTTTGTTCAGTTACAATTTTATTTTTGGGGTATGGAATCAGCTCCTACTGAAGCCAATGTCATCGTTTTCCTGTCTGATATTTTCAAATAACAGGGTAAACACATTTTACTAACAGTAAGTATTCCTTTTTGTAAATCATTTTTAAATGCCAGTTGGATAGAATTGTACTGTATTTCCAAAGCATTTACCACAGCGAAACAGATTGGTTGTTTAATGTCAGAACTGTACTTTATGAAAGTTGTATGAAGTTATAAGAAAGGATTAAAACAGAAGAAGACGTTAACAGTTAGAGCAGGTTCTTGATAGCATATCTGATTGGGTAAGTCAATAAGGAATGAAGATGATTGCCAGAAAGAGCAAGCCTGTTAGATACACAAGCTAAAAAAAAGAAACTTATACAGACCCGTGTGAATTAATCGGAACAACGAAATTTTTTTACATAATTTTCCCAATGGTTGGTAACTAAGTGCTATATGCTGCTTATCATTATCTCCTACTCTTTTTGCACATTGTTTGCACTTTGATTCACGGGTAATTACTACGTGTGATGTCTGTTTTTGGTTAAAAATCTGTATACTTGAATGAGTGTTACTTTTGAAGAATTATCTGAGATTTTTTGTGAGATTAGTTGTGAACTACACTGTATGTCCCAGGAAGCGTATTGCGATTTTAGCATCATCTCAGAATATTTCTATGATATGAATCGAGTTAGCTACTATTTGGTGACGGTGTAGGCTCTATAAATAGAACAGGCACAAACAGAATGTCTCTATTTTTTAAGAAGAAAAAAGGAAACGGTAAAGAAAAAGTTACACCAACTGGTAATCGCTTTCTCCTCAGAGAAAGCAAATTAAGCCCCAGACTCCATACTATGGACTTTGCTCACTAATTAAGGGAAAGTAGAGTTAATTTTCATGTGTCTAGAGGTTGTCGTAGAATTCTAGCAGCCGGAAGAAAAGCTTGAAAAACTGTAAACACACACCTTTTAACAGGCGAAATGCTCAGGAAATGTTTCTTGTAGGAACATAGACTTTAGGCCTGGATAATAGAACACGGAAGAAGGTTCTCTTCTCTGATAATAGTTTCTTTAAAGTGCTGGGGCACAAGGTTCAATATGTGCGCGTGTGAATCATGAGTTACAGGCTGTAAAACATTATGTGAAGAAGAAGTTTTGAAAATGTGTCACGCATGAAGGACTCAGGATGTTAGTACCAGTCGACGGGATAGTGAAAACTGATTAGCAAATCCAAATACTGGAAAGGAGAGCTAAAGGAAAGGTTCTCAGATGAAATCTCGTAAGCCATGTTTCTGCATACACGCCGTAGTTCCGTAGAAACCCTCGGTGAATATCATCAAAACCTGGAGCTTTCCCCAATTTCATCTCGTTTATGACAGTCGTAAACTCCTTGCTTATGATGATAGGCAAAGAAAAAAGCAGAGAAAATACTGTTACGCATCTTCCTTCACTCTTTTTCGTTCATTCCCTCGTCCCCTTTTTACTAGGCTCACATACGTGATTTTGGTATCTTCAAAACACGAGACTGTCGTTTTCCACTCTGCGAAATATTCATGTCAGAATAGCATCAATGTCATGTGTCCATGTCATCTTAATTTATCGCCATATACTGCTACTTGCATTCCTAAGTCAAATATATATTGTTTCGCTTGGTTAAAAGCATATGAGAATTAAAGAGGTAGTTTTTCCTTGATGTGTGAGTTGTGAATGAGCAGGAACTATTTTCTCGCCTTCCATGTGCGGTTGGAGGTCGATATCTCTCTTAAAGTTTATTCCTTGTACCCAACATACCTATTATTGTATATGATCAATATTAAATTATTAATTCATATCTAACCAACATGGACTGTTACAATTTGGAGAAAACGCAAGAAAAATGAAGTGTCTGTAACTGTAGAAATCTTATTAGGAGCAGAATTAATTAACTGACAGTGTTTTACATTATTGTTGCGCAAAATAACGACCATATCAAGCAAATGGCTTCAATTCCATAAAATTAAGGTAACAAGAATTCAATTAATGTATTACACTTTGTTGTTATTAGAGTAATTATGAATAAACTAGCTGGTACCCATGACTTCTTTCGTGTTTGTTAATCATTTTGAAGATTTTTATGTTTTGCACGGAATCTTAAATATTTACACTCTTCCAAATCAGTAACTCGCCTGTGAAAGTCCCGTCAAAATCGATTCACACACTGAATATGCTGCATACAAATTATTTATATTTGTTAATAACCGAAAATGCTGAGAAAACTTTGTATTCTAGAGCATTATTCGATAACATTCTAGTACGTTTTAGTACATTCAAGAACATTCTAAATGATACCAAAGATTTTTTAAGACACTTTGCTCTAAATATGAAACTGCCCTAAGTCTACCACTTTCAACCACTGTATCTCCCACACCCTCATATCTACCAACAT
The DNA here is from genome assembly GCA_031002005.1 of Vandiemenella viatica. Classification (NCBI taxonomy): domain Eukaryota; kingdom Metazoa; phylum Arthropoda; class Insecta; order Orthoptera; family Morabidae; genus Vandiemenella; species Vandiemenella viatica. The sequence goes on from CM061914.1 coordinate 135,272,008, forward strand.
CCAACCACCATAGGGCACGATAAAAGACTCGACGCTACTACCACACAAACACCAGAGGTCTGCGCTGGGTAGTTGTGGTTGCAAAGTGAAATGTAGGGACACACACGTCTATTCATAAATACATATGATTAACGAACAAATAGTTATTAATCAGTAATTAGATAATTTTATCGAGCGATATGATAAAATGAGGAAATTGAGTTTATACATGGTCGCGACTGGCGTCTCTTATTAGTATGCACGCCAGGCAGCACATGGAATGGATGGTCGGACGTTTTCCACCGAGGGGTCCCGAATTATGGCAATTAGAGCAATAAATTGTGCCGATGGATGATAATCCTGTCAACACCCTAAAAACGGATGATTTATGTACAATGACGTCAGTCTTGTCAGATGATGAGCCTCATCAAGAGAACAGGGACCCAAACGAACCACAAGAAAAATCTGAATCAATTTGAAGAATTAACGAGTACCGATGCTTCGGATAAACGAAAAATCCAGTTCACTTTCTCTACAACCAACTAACTTCCCAGGTATGAAACTATTTACCTGCGGTAAATTCAGCCACAGTCGCTCTTTGTATAACATCTATCATTTATCTCATACGAAAGAATTAATATTATCCTTTTTTTTTTTTTTTTTTTTAGGGATCCTGGTATTATTTGTGAAACTAAACACTGTAGCTGTATTTATACACTATCTTGAAGTTGACAATGGCTTACCTTCCTGTGCTTTACTGTAGTATTTTCTAACTGTTATTTACTGTGGTACGAGAAGAATGTAAACTTGTTAAAGAATGTTGCTGGAGATTTCTATTTTGCGCTCTGACCACGTGCCGCTAACCCCGTAAACTATGAACGCAGCAGACTTCTCGCTCGCATTCTCAGCGGTTCAGACATACCGTCGAAAGACGTACCACAAAAAAAAAAAAGCACCACCAGTGCCGACAGATTTGTTTGCGCTTCCGTGGTGCACAGGATAAACGCTGTTCCCACACCACTCTCGGTTTATAAGCACTATTTAAGCGAAGTTTATCTCTGCTAGTGTGTACCATTTCGCCGAACATAGTTTCTTCTTTTAACTGTCTTAAAACTGTTATATCTCACTAGCTTGTACTGTAAGCCCGTAAAAATAACAGGTTGCATGTAATGTTCTGTCAGTTAATTTCACCGCAGTTTCTTAACCAAATGCAACTGTTATGAAATAAGGCTCATAACGTTAAAAATAACGCAAAATTTTACAAGCTTCTTAGTTTACTGCATTTCTATGAATATAGAATATAACTAAAGCATCTGCATCGAACGAAAATAAATAAACAAAAAGCAACTAATAATTAATATGTATAGTCAAACGAAATATATCATTTTTATGCACCATTTGTGAGGTCCCACTTCATCAGACATAGAAATAATAATAATATTAATAATAATAATTTTACGACTTATGGAATATATGAATGTAATTATTTTAATACAAGGCCGTACAGTGTAGTAGTATGTGTAAAAATGGGTATAATATGTTTTGTTTTGTTGAAGTTGGCAGGCTGTAATTGTGTTGTTTTGTTATAGCCATGGAGAAGCAGATTGTTATATGATATTTATTTATGTATCAATGAGAAGTGTAATTATTTGAATTGATTAAAATGAGTTAGTAAATAGTTGCTGATTTTTTAGAGATGAGTTTATAATTAAAATTTTTCTTGCGAAGTGATAGCAAAAAAACGTGTGAAACGATATCCTGGGGCCACACATATCGTCAGAACGTGCTATCAACTACAGAACAGATTGCAAAAGAACCTGGAAGGATTGGTGAGGCCAACCAGGAATTCTTTAATTATCAACTTAAAAAAAGGATACCTCACACATTGCAGAAACATAAATAGACAACTTAACTTCTTAGCTTGCAGTGATAGTAACACCTAAGGACAGAGAGTGGACATATCTCTGGCCGCTGATATCTTGCCAACAAAGGTCGGGTGCGCGACGTCACAGCGCTACAGACACGATGACATGATGCCCAAGCTGGCCTTTTATTAGTGTTGTTTATCTATGGCGTTCCCATCTGGTCTTATTGATCTTATGTCGCTCATAGACTTTTTTCCTTCCTGCTTATGGCTTTATGCCTCGTTGACATCGAGGTCATTAGAGACTGGAAAGGATTGGGTGCAAGGAACGGGAAGAAACTAGGCCATGGTCTTTTTAGAGGAACCATTCCGACATTTGCCTGGAGTTATTTGAGGAAACAATGCACAACGCAAATCTGGATTTCCGGACGGGTATTCGAGCCCGCTTACTTCCGAATGCAAGACCACAGCGTTACCGCTAACTCACCACGCTCAGTACACCTAGAGGTATAGTTCGAACGATTAGGTATATTGCGGCACATCGGCAAATATAGGAGCTAAATGGTGAATTATTCCAAAGAGGGGGAGGAATTACGACCAAGAAACTCATCTCTCCAGATTACTTTCTACTCGATCACGTGGTTCTTTGGAACCATCTTGACACACACTTTTCTAGGGCTCAGGTTCTGTGTAACAATCTGATGAATACAAAATCGGTTCAAATTTGACCGAGTATTAATCATTCTTTAGCTTCAATAGCGGATCTGACAGCAGAGGAGTTCTTACCATATCCATTTTGTTATCTGGTCTTCAGGATGAATCTCTTTCTGCAAAAAGATCGTATTTCTTTTCTTTCTCGGCACCCGAAAAATGTTGCCTCAGTACCTTCTGGGACCTTGTGCCCAATAAAGGGAACATTTTCCTTAAGATCTTTACAACATTTTGAGAGTAGCGGATTCTGAGAGATTTAAACAAAATTTAATGGCACAAAATTGTTTGCCAGTCCATTTTCGCAATGCACCTCTCCGTCTCTGTAATAATTTGTAGCACTCATAGAAACCTACCGAATCTGGTGGGTGAGCAGTAACGCTTCGTCATGTTTCCTTATAAAAATTTTCAACTAAGCCATCCATTATTAATAATATGCATGATAAAGAGTTATAAAACTCAAGAGAAACCAATGACTCAAGTATTATTTCCACTGCAAGAGACATCACAGTGGGATTCCTCCCAGACGATGAAAAAGTAATCTTTTTCCAATTCAGTCCCAAGGGCCTTCGTATCGGTTTGCTGACGCTCCCATCCTTCCTCCTTCGCTCGCAATACCCACGCAGCTCGTGTCGGTAACATGTTTTCTCTGAAAACAACACAACACTCGCACCTGGGCAGCGTCGGCCACTGCGCGCATGCGTGTTTGTCCTAGCGAGCTTACAACTCGCGCCGCCAGGGCGCATTCGCGGCGCGCGCCTGAGGAATAACAAATGACGGACGGCAGGCGGCCGTTCTTCACGCTCAGAGTAAACACAGGGAAAGGCAGTGTTTTTTCAGGGCCGTATCAAAGACGAAGAGGTAGCGCGGGAAGGTGTGTTTATGACCAAGAGGAGGAAAGCCCCAATTATTTTTGGACGGGCCGGGCCGAATAAGCTAGCGCCGCTGATGTATCATCTCTTTGATGCCGCTTTTTATCCGCCGGACGCTTTGAAATGCGTCGATGTCCCGAGAGCGAACGCAGCGCCGCCACCAAAGGAGAAAACAGTTCTGCCCGGAGTGCTTTATGTCTCTGATAAATATGATCGTTGAATGAGGTGCCAACAAAATTCCTTTGCCGGTTCCAGCTTGTTTCAAATCTACACATCTAACTCATAAGAAAATGTTAAAAGAAACTACAAACACCTTTTACAGGATACAAACTTTGCTTCAACCTTCATAAATATTATAAATAACAGGAAGTCTCAGACGGAGATACAATTTCATAAATATGTAGCGAGATTGTTTTTCATAGTAGTGATGGAATATCAAAGTGTGTATCTTACTGCTAGTTTGTAGTACGGAATTCTATATATATATGAGGAACAAATATATCAAAATAAAGCCATTAACCATATTAATTGTCAAATGTATTGGCTTATTGTTTTCACCAAGTCACATAAAACGCAACAGGTAACAAAACAGGAACAAATATGACAAAACCAATAACAAATTTCTCTTAACAGGTTGCTAAAATTATAGGTAAACGAAGAAAATATGATATCAAAACCAGATTGACAGTACCAAAAAGAGTCTTTTATCCCTCACATCGATTAAGAAATCTTCAGTAATTCTGAAAAATGACGCCCCCCTCCCGCCTGATTAGTTGAAAGGGAGCGTCTTATTTTTATTTATCGGAGATGAAGGAGTGTGTTGTATCAGTACATACGAGGAGAAAGAAATGGTACAACTTTGCAAAAACTACATTTGATTCAGTAGCCCTTGTAGAATATTCCAAAATGATAATAATCTTAATGAACATTTAATTCGTTATAGGTACTAAAAGCGGGTTAGGAGTACTCCTATTTTCAAATGGAAAAGAGAGAAATTCGTGCTGTGAATAAATATTTTGTGTAAGAAAGAGATGTCATTCAAAGACATACACCTGATGTAGAGGCAACATTAAGTGCTGAAGCACCGGCCTAAATCACAATAAAAATGTTTAAATTTGAATTTAATCAGGGGAGAACCAGCACTGAATATTATCGCAGGGTAGAAAGGCAAGTGGAGACAATCACTTAAAATAACGTGAAAAAAGTACATGAGCTGCGTTATGTCACCATAAGATGGACGAAGATGACCAATTGAATGGTAACAACAGCTGTTTTTCTCTCCGTAAAAAAAAGATGATAAAGGAAACATAGCCACCTACGGCTCCCAAAAAAGTAAAAGGTACATAAATTAGGCACCAAACCGATGCTACCCATTTTCTGGGACTATGAGGGAATCATATTGGGGTACTCTCTGCTACATCGACGTTACCATAATCGCGTAGATCTTTTATACGAAAAATTGAACGAATGGTTACAAATTGAGTGCCTTCCCAACCCACCAGTGTATCAGTTTTGAAAACAGTTCATTTCGTCATCGTTCCTCACCCTTCTTATTCCCTTGACTTATACCCGATTCACTCCGAACTGGCGGCTAAAAGTCATGTTTCTCAGGCTCAGTTCCTTCTATCACCATCCTCTCCAACTTTCCTCTCAGAAGTGACCACTGCGTCCAGGTAAGTGACTGGTAAATTTTTCTCTTCGCAAGTAGAAATTATAACAGAGAAGTGGGAAACAACAGACAGACATTGAGCTTTATAATATTAATATTTAATTAAATTGCAATGTAGCGAAAGCTCAGGTGGAAATTTCCTTAAACACCCATCTTCCCCCTTTTCTGCACCCACCAACTTTGCCCTTTACAAATTTTAATTTTAAATTCTTTCAAGGTTTTTGGCAAATTATTCATCATTTCTTTTGGTAACTTATTCCAATCCCTGACACCTTTACCTAAAAAAGAGAATCTTCCTACACCCTTGTGCCTGAAATCGAGTGTCTTCTCTGTTAACTGAACAGTCCATAGCAACAAGGAATTCTCTATCAGGAAATTTTGACGCCATTAAACAGACGCCACTGTGATACCAAGGATGATGTCATTTCTGAGGTATAACAGTTGTTTGGGGTCCAAAGATAATAACGACTTTGCCAGTCAGAAAGAATGCGTGAGGAAATACATCGCAAGGTAATTTATAGGAGGAATAATGCCACCATGGTGTCATGGTTTAGCGAAGTTGTTTCCCTCCAAATTATTGTACATACTTTCTGATACCCAGTCGCATATGTAGGGCACTGTCCGTAGCTCACTACCAATTTGATAGCGGGGGTTCAGACGCATCTGGAGAAGAGGATGTTTCGTCGAAGATGGACGACCTAAAACCGAACTAATAAGATCCATCAACCTGATATCAAATAAACAAAAGGTTTCTCCCCGGAACATAAGACAATCGGAGCAAGGTTCGACCACATTACCTCCATTTTAGTGTATCATAGGACACGTGGATCTAGCAATGGTAGTTTTTTTTTTTTTTTTTTTTTTTTTTTTTTTTTTTTTTTTTTTTTTTTTTTTTTTTTTTAATGGATGATATTTTTTGCGCAGTCGAAACAAAAGATACATGTACCGTATCAGGTTGGAAGATCCGTTAATTTCAATGTATGACCGTTCCAACACTGTGGAAACCTCGGTTTATATATATTTATCAGATGCGTGACCCAAGTGGCGTTTTAAAGATTCGCTACAGTTCGGCACTACATGATGAATTGTGTATTTTTCCACAATACATTAGTTCCCGGTGTTTGAAAAGGGCTTCTCACGTACTCGATCGCTACAATGTGTGATTTCAACTACGCTCCAAGTCACATGCATCAATAAAATGTACGTTCTCAATTGTAGATTGGCGGATGGGTGGGTCTACCTCACAAAACGGAATCGAATAGCCGACTTCTAGAGAAAAGTGTAATACAAAGAGACGGGGCATCAGATCAGGGATGTAAACATCTAGACAGAAAGGTTCACGCACTGAATTGCCGCGGCTCATTCCATTGCGAAAGACGCCACCACGAATGCGTGACGAGATGTGAATAGGGCGAGATGAGGCAAGTTCGAATTACAGTCCACGTTCAGTTTCTGGCCGTAACTACGAACGGACCCGTCGCGAGGCTGACCGAATAAGACGAGGCAACTTGCCCCAAAGGTGGGTCCGTCAAGCTCAGCTTAATGTCAGCTGCGGTTGAAGGATTTCCAGTTGCCATATGAAAACTCTGGCTAGGGAAAAGAGAGACTTAACAATAACGTCGTTACAGTTACGTGTAACCCATTTTGTAATGAGTGCTAAGAGATGTAATTAAGTTGGATTTACTGTGGTAAATTTGAGAAAAGGCTTACGGTACGACGTTGGTACACTTCAAAGCTGTAGAAAAATGCTACACGTCTTAGAACTACTTCGAGATTGGAAAATTGTAAATTATTGGATCTAAAATAATGGTAGTTGTTCTTTTGAACCAGTGGAGGGTGGAATAGTGATAGAACTCGCCTATTCGGTGACTATGTACTACTGTTGAAATATTGCTCCAAATTCCCAGCACCAACTAGCCGCTTATATTTTGTTTAAGCTTGCTTCTCTGGTGCTTGGTGAAGGTTCCCTGCCATTGGTCGGGCAACCACGTGAAGTTCATGGACTTAGAATGTTCTCTCCGAGTGCTTGAGCAGGCGTTGTAGTTTTCAGTGAAAGTACCATGCGGTCTGTTCTTGGAGCGAAGAATGCCGTAACGCACAAATACAAGCATTAAGTTGCCTAGGAAGGAACTGCGCTTCTTAACGTTAATAGTTACAACAAAATAAAATTTACGACAGACCTTCCCATTTATGCTGCACTGAGTAGACACTTGGGGCATTGTAATTCTCGTACAGCAGCATAAATTTGGCCAACACATCGTCACTTACAGCTGATCAACCGAAAGCGGTTTTAAGTCAGAATCTAAAGCTTCAGACTGGAAACACAATCAAAACCGGATAAGTAGTTTTCAAGTCATGCCAGTTTATAGACAAAAATGTCTGAGGTTCAGATAGGTTTTAATTTCTTTCTCCGTCTAGATTCATTAAACATATTTAGATTTTATGTCACACCACAGGCTTTTGAATTGTGAAAAATCTAATCCCTTTTTTTCGAAACATTTATTGGTTCAAAACATTTGGTAGATGTTATTAAGAATAGTTAATTGTTCGTTGCTTTCTTACTTATGGCTTTATGCCGCGTCTACGTCGTGGTCATTAGTGGCGGGATGGTACTGAGGACAAGGAACCTTTCTGAAGGAAGCATTCCAGCATTCGTCTGGTGTGATTTGGGTAAATCATGGAAAACCCAAATATGAATGAAGTGTTGTTCGTTGCACCATTTCGCGATGAACGTTTAAACAGACTCTGTACTCCAGTTAGAAATTCAGTAAATACCAACCAAGATAATGGCCGGTATAGTGTGATTCACTGAAAAACCAAACCGCCACGCAGCTTGTTCTCCGGAACGTTCGGTTTATTTTTCCATTTCTACTGACGCTGTTCAAAATAAATGTTGCGAGTTGAACGGACGTTTTTCGGCGCCGGTTGCAGATTCTCCGATTCTTCCGTCCCACATGGTCTGCGCGTTTACTTGTTTCTGCGTATTTGTGTGTGCATGTCCATCCTGTAAGTGCAGCAAGAAGGCAGGAGCCGGATGTGTCTCTTCTGCTATTCCGCTGACCTCCGTTCGTGGAAAAGTCTCAGCATGTGTATGTGGTAACGTGAGCTAATGACGTCACACAGAAATCACGTGCAGAAGAGCTTAGCATTGGATCTGATATTATGTTTCCGCTTTTGCTGTCTTAAACTATCAAAATTATGGGAATAACCATCATAGTTATCATATACACCTTCACTATACGCTTAAAATAAGGACACGATGAATCACAGCGAACTGCTCTCTGGGATTCGTGGAGATAGTTCCATATTATCATCCTTGATCTGCAGCACTTGGGTAAGAAGATAAGTTAACAGCGTCAGCCTCCGGCTAACTTTCCCAAAGAGTATCGTCACCAGTACTCATTAGTCATCGGGCAATTTCTGACTTTAAGCTGCGACGAAAAATTATTATCTGCGTTGGGGATCGAATCCCTAGACAGCCAGAACGTGGTAATACACTCGAACCGACTAAGTAATGCAACTCGTAAAGTACTAGTTTCTTAAAGGATTTACAGCAATTAAGTAAGCAGATGATCTGTCGAATTCGGATTTCTATCTCAAACGGATGTGAAAGAACCACCTTGTAGATGCTGTTTCTCTTAGCATTGTTGGGTGAGGGACCTGTTGCTGCAAGTGGTTGTGTAGCTAAGCCCTTCCTCATACGGATGACGTAAACACAGGCGCCAGACAGAGATGGCCGACTGGCGGGATGTTTGTTTGGTTAGCGACGATCTCTGCCGCCAGAGACCTTGTTGACACAAGGACATTCCGGAACTGGCTAACAGCCTTGCAGCGCTCGACTAATAAAAGACTATCGCTCAGCAAGTCGTAGTATCAACAAACTACCATATTTATAGTGTTTAATCGCTTTTTATAGGGAATTATTAGGTAATAGGCGGCGAAAACTTGTAATATTCTATACATATTTTGAGCTATGTACAAATAAAAAGAACCGTTAAGTTATATTAATATGGCGTTATCTTTTGCCTGTTTTGGTTCAAAAATGTGCATTCTGTGCACCTAAAAGAATCCAACGAACTTAAACATAATGACGATTGCTAACCATACTCATGGTAGCAGACGATACAAAAACAAAGATTATTAATCAGTTGCTTCGATACATGTGTATCGTTTTATTAACAAATAGAAGAATGCGTCAAATTGATACTAGATTTAATAAGTTAATAGAGATACGAATTAATATATAACATCCACCTTACCGAGCAGTACGTTCTTAAGCTATTTTCCGTAATCATCTGGGTAATTCATAGGATGATATGAAACTTTCAACCTCCCAGGTGGATGTTTCGTAAATTGAATAAGTCGATAATAGTAGAAGAAAACTGATGCGATTGGCATAGAGTCGTAGACATTCATTTTTAAACACAGAATACTTTAAAAAATGGAGGAAAACATCTATATTTAATTAGTCCACATTAATGACAGTCTTTCAATTTGCCACACCATTAGCCTCGATACTAACCGGTGATATTACCACGACCTACAGTTTAACGTTAAATTTAACGGAAGCTTTCAACCCACTTAATGGACACAAACCAGTTTCCAAGACTTTAAGGGCAAGAGCATTTAAGGATACGAACCGAGATCCAAATTTCAACGGCAGACTATACCTTTTTTCTATTTTTTTTATATATTTGATGATTAATTATACAATTAGCCTGAGGTGAAAGAAAAAACTAACGGTACAAATTCTGTGGTGAGTTGCGTAATTTGGTTGTTAAATAATTTATAACCTCCCAGTGTAAAACGATCATTCCAGCTGAAACTTAATACACTTGCATTGTCTTCCAGTATAAAAACACACTGCAGTCTATTTTGTGGTGTTAATACCCAGTCTAAATCATTGATTGAGAATTCCAAAATATACGTATCCAAAACTGATAATTATAAGAATTCTTAAAAAAAAAGTATGATTATTAATTACTTTTCTTTATTACCAGAAGTTAACAGTTATTGCCAACACTATTAATTCATCATCATCAGCCATTTCAGTGATTCAAGGATGTGGCCTCTTGCAGATAGGATTTCAACAGTATTGTCCAGATAGAACAATCTTGGTCAATTCTGTGTTAGTTAATTCCAGCGACTCTACTAATGCCTTTAACCCATTGGTATGGCGATATTTCTCTTGGACTCTAATACGAATTTTTTTTTTCTCCATCTGTTGTTTTTTCTCCTGGCAACATAACCACAATTTACAGGTTAGATAATGAAATACGAAAATCCATCATAGTTACAAGACAAAAGCTGTATAGTTAATTGTTCCTAACCAACGACATAAAATATAAACGAAAGTAAATTCTTAGAGACTATAATTAATTAAATCTCAAATTAAATGTGAATGCTGCTGTCATTATTCGTATTGAAAGTATGCCGAGAAATACTACTGACTTGAAACCCATTTTTATGCAACTTGTGCTTCTTTAAATGCCTAATGAGATTTATAACTGTCAAAACTCAAAAGGTATGCAGTAACTGTAATCGAAAAGAAATATGTATTTACTGCTTATACAAATTATTCGTTCTGAAAATACTGGAATTAGTTGATTATAATATGAGAAGTTTATTTTTGTTTGGTTGGTGTAAAATGTGTTTAATGATAATTTTATGTTGATTTGTGAGAAATACTGAAATAATACTTAAAGTATTTTGTTATCATATCAAAATATCATCCTTATCTCAAAATTTGAATCTTTTATTTTTGTGTTGTGTAAAAGTGTCAAGAAGTGATGAATAAACATGACATCGAAATTATCAAAACTTCTTGAAAGTTCCGTAAGGGGAAGATGACTTTAAATTTCATGAATGAAATACTGCGTGATGACTGTAATTTCTCTATAACAGCGGATCTCTACGTGTGGTCCGCAAATTCTTTTTACTCCTGGGTTTACGATGTTGACGTCGAGGTCATTAGAAGCGGGATGAGACTGGGGACTAGCAACAGGAAGAAATTCGACCTTGGCGTTTTGAAGGAAGCATCCCGGCATTCGCCTGGAGTGATTTGGGGAAACCATGGATAACCCTAAAGCCCAGTTCTAGATGCCCGGACGGGGATTCGTACCGGCATCCTCCCGAATGCGAGGCCAGAGCGTTAACCACTCACCCACCACGCTCGTTGTACGTCAAGATAATAAAAAAAAGAATCCCTTTGCAGCCCAAAACGCTTGCCATGAACTCTGTGACAAATGAAATCAACTTCACCTTTTCTAATGAAGATCAGCTTTCACCCGCTACTTCGATTACTGTTCGGTTTTTGGTGTGCGGTGCACAACATCGTCTCATCCATAGTAATAAATAGGTGCACAAAATTGCTAAGCTCCTTTTTAAACATTCCAAACATTGTAGAGAAATTCGTTTTTGCATTTGTTTATGCTCTACAGTTAACAAATAAAGCACACATATTTCTTATATTTAATTCTTGATGAAAAATGTAACCGTATCCCATCTTCTGATGTCCCTATGATCTCAGCTATGTCGTAGATAGTATCTTTAATCGTCTAACCATATCGTCCACCCTCTCAATATTTTCATCTGTGGTTTCAGTTTTTGTTTGTCTGTCAAGTACATCATGTACGACCACGTTTAAATTCTGATGCCCCCAATATAATAAGATCTGTCTTAACTTGGATCTGCCCATCCATGACGACACGGATAATATGTTTGTGAGACTTAAATCAAGAAATCCAAGTATAAAAACTGTAAAACAGATTATATCTGATAATTTTAATGGGAGAGAAGCTTGGAAATTGGAGTGGATAGCCTCAGCCCCACCAGAATGGCACTCTCTGTTCGACAGTCAATAGGCACTAAAGGGACTCGACCTTCCTCGCAACACCTGGACAGCTCTTAACAGAGTTAGGACTAGGGATTGCAATCCAGCAAAGCGGGATCCCGCAATCCCGCGGGATCCCGCATCATTAGACAGTCTGGCGGATCCCGCACAAAATTAAGCGGATCCCCAAAATCCGGCGAAAACGCGTGTCAGTCTGCGTGACTCGCTGCCTCACTCGGTCTCTGTCGGATATTTTGCACTGTTTGCCTGTACCCTTCCAGTTGGCATTTGACTCATGTGAACAAGCGTTTGTTTTTGTCAACCTTTGTCATTCGTAAATAAATAAATACACTTTTACGTATTCATCAAAACTTACGTTTGTGTGGAGTACACATTTCTGTAATTTGAGTTATAGTGCGTATTTAGAACGATTTTCTAACTATATAATCATTTTTAAGTGTCGCACACGTTATCTGAACTACAAGGTCACAGCTTTTTATTCACGGTTTCATTATTCCCATTTTCTGTATTTGCAGGTAAAGTAATTGTGACAATTTCCTAATTTGCGGCTGAAAATTTGATTTTCCGTTGATATGAAACTAATGTTATCGTAATGTTAACGATCGCGTACCTATTTATTTGACAGTTATCAAAAGGAAATTGTATATCCCTTGACTTATTTTGGCCGCTTCCTCAATGCGTTTCTTTGACGAAAGCCACCTGCTTATATGTGCCGCTCAGGCTTTCAATTAATCCCTCTTCTCCTCGTTTTAATTTCGACTAAAGGTAAAAAAAGTTATAATGAAATTTTCACGGGTCTATCGACGAATTGTGTTGTAGGATCACCATACTTCGACGGCTGCCTGCGCTCTCTTCCTCACGTGTGTAATTTCGTGTGTTTGCAATGAAATCCGGAGATACAACCTATGAGGACTTCACTGCAATCATTCGCCGAGAAAGTCTCCTTTCTTACTAAAAAATAATAATTTCCACTCTAAAAGCGTCGTTACGCCTCATAAGTAAATTTGAAATACTTGACAGTTTACGTGTTGGTGAGTAGTTTCTTTTAATAACATTGAATCAACTGCATTTTCAATCAAGGAATCAGGAGATATAATAATGAATCACGCAAAAAAAAGGCCAAGTCTCGTGCTTGTGCAGTGACAAAAAGTTATGAGATCTTGTTCTGAGCCAAGTCTACACTTTAAAGAGTATATTCACTTCACTTTGTGAAATGGAATGCTTTTCTCGGTGTTATGGATCGTTTATTTAGAATTAAAAAAAAAAATCTCTGGTAACTTGGCCATTAAGCAAACCACATTTTTAAACTTATGTGATGTATTGTAAGGCACATAATATGACCTAAGACTGAATATTTTCCATTTTTATTATTTATTTAAAAATTGGTTTAGATTAAAAACCAAAAATGTAAAACTTCGAAATACACTTAAGACACGCTAAAAGTTTTAATGTCATTTTGCCAATCAAAATATTGTTAACTGTTAATTTTTACCATTTAACATTAAAAATTATTTATTAATTTAATTATTATTTAATATATTAACGTTTTAAGTAACTATGTTTTAAATATATGCGTTAAAAAACTGTTTGTACCAATCCCGCACGGATCCCGCGGGATTCCGCGGGTTTGGCGCAAATCCGCGCGGATCCCGCGGGATTGAAAACACTGCGGGATTGCAATCCTTAGTTAGGACTGGTCATGGAAGATCTGCTTCATCTTTGTATGCATGGGGAATGAGAGGTTCACCGAGATGCGACTGTGGTGAGGAAAAACAAACCATCCATCACGTGACATTTGACTGCCCACTTCGAGCCTTCAGGGGATCACCGATAGATTTTATTAACATATCAAATGAAGCTACACCATGTTAATTTTGAATTTTAATTGTAATTAATGTTAAATTGTATTATTTTTTAGCAATGGCCATAAGCTAAATAAATAAATTCTGAAGCCCATTTCTTCACTGTTGAAAACTAATGAGCAGACTCCTTATAAACCATCAACAATTTTTAACACCTTTCCGTTGGCGATAAACCATTACAAAATGACTAGCAGACATTGGCGGATCCAAGGGGGGGGGGGGGGTCATGGGGGTCATGACCCCCCCCTGGGCTGGGCCTCTGATAATATTTTTTAATCTCATTGATTTTAATTAAATAAGATTACTTTGAATAATGGATCGCCAGATCTCACAAAAACATACACGACAGTCACAGTGTGACTGTATGCTGTTTATAATTTTATGTTGTATCCGATCGGTCATTGTGAACTGAATATTGTGCACGCAATTACAACTTTTGATTTTGCCGCGTCGCGCAGCGCGACGTACTATTCCGTCCGATGTTCGGTGACGTCACAGCCACGTAGCTCCAACCGCTTCTCGCCACTAAACCGTTTGATGTATTTACACAAATATTGTTATTTTAGTTATGCACGGGTGTTTTTTACTACAGGATGCATCGAAAAATGTGATTGTGCTGGTGTGTCGAAACGTAATGCATGTAGTGGTTTATTTAGAAAGATAGATTCATTCTTTTATGAAGAAACCTAGGTTTGAGATTGATAAACACCCAAAACATTTACCTATACTGAGCACTAATCCATATCATAATATGTGTGCTGCCGATGCTTCAACAACTACCTTAACCTTAGATGAAGAAGAAAATATTACTCCTGCTGAAGCTGTTCTATGCTTGCCGATTTCGTGTACGTCGACTTCCAGTTCTAATCAGATAAAAAGTTTGTTTTCTCAATCGAAATTTTCATCAGAAAATGGATGGTTTGTAAGAAAATACCTAGACGTTTCAACAAGAGCTATATTGATCGACAAACATTAGTTGCCTTCTCAAATTTATATTTTCCCACATATATATATATTTTAGAAGTCACACATTGACACGTTTCACTGGCTTGTTTTATCGCATAAAGACCAAGACCTTTACAGAAAATATTATGTTTTATTTACAGTATCGCCCTTGAGTTGCCACACAGTCAAAAACTCCTCAAAACGATTAATAAAAGAACCATTAATAGCTTTCGATGATTTTCTTGTTAAAAATGGTGTGTTGCTAACTCACCAGCGAAAATTTTTTAAGGGGCTGGTGTAAATAATATTATAACAGATATCTTAAAGATAGCCAGATGTGGCATTGTACCTTATCTAGAAATATTTAAATTGAGTCTGGATCCTTTATGCATACCAGAGGACTGACAAAGTGTGATAGTAGCGCCGGTACATAAAGGAGGAGTAAGTAATAGAGTCGAAAATTATAGGTCAATCAGTTTCAGATCAGTGGTAGGTAAATTAATGGAGAAATATATGTGAGGAGTGTAAGTGGTTTTCAAGTAGCCTTTATGCAAGATTATTCATACGAAACTTGGTTGGTGGTATATATGCAAGATATTTCGGATGAAATGGACAAGGGAGGCCAAATTGACAGTGTAGCACTAGATCTTTCAAAGGCTTTTGACAGAGTGAGCCACAAAATGATAGTAAATAAGGTAAAAACTATTGGAATGGATGAGAAAATGTATGGTGGGTAGAAGAATTTTTGAAAGGTAGAAAACAAAAAGTCAGCTTAGGAAATGCAGCATCAAAAGAAATGGAAGTACAAATGAAAGTGCCACAGGGTAATGTATTGGAACCATTGCTATTCATTATTCTGATGAATAATTGTGTTGGTTTACTACAGAATTTGTATTTTCTGCGGATGACATAATGATATATAAAAGGATAAAAACGGAAGAGGACTGCGAACAGCTGCAGGGTGATCTGGACAGGATACCTAGTTGGGTTGGTAAACATGAGATGAAGATAAATGCAATGAAAATATAGCATATTAGATACACAGATAAAAAAACTAAAGATTGATTATGATTATAAGGTGGGGAAAGAATTGCTTGATAAAGACTTGAAATGTAAATATCTCAGTATTACATTTGATAACAAGCTTAACTGGGCAGGACACATTGGATAGGCAGTAGGAAAAGGTTTCAAAATTCTGCACTTGTCGGTAAGAGTGATGAGGGGATGTACGAGAGAAGTAAAGGAAGTGGGTTACAAAACTTTGGTCAGACCATTGCTTGAATATGGTAGTGTAGTATGGACCCACATTTTGAGTATCAAATACAGGAGTTGGAGAGGGTGCAAAAAAGGGCTGCTAGATTTGTTTCTGGAAATTATTGCAGGATGCAGTCAGTAACAGATATGATAAAAGATCTGGAATGGGATTCATTGCAAGACAGGAGGAGGGTGAAGAGGGTCATCGGAGTCTACAAGGCGTATACTAGTGATGAGGCATTGAAAGATATTGGCATAAGAATTAAAAGTAATGCATGTATGGGAAAAGATAACCATGACTACAAGCTGATACTCGATTTCAGGTACAAAGGTGTAGGAGGCTTCTGTTTTTAGGTAAGGGTGTCAGGGATTGGAATAAATTACCAAGAGAAATGATGAATAATTAACCAAAAAAGTTGAAAAAATTTAAAGTTGAAATTTGGAGAGGGCAAATGTAGGTGGGTGCATGAAAAGACTAAGAAGGGTGCGTAGGGAAATTGCTACCAGAGCGTGCACTCCTTTGCAATCAAAATTAAATTAAATTAAGCATCTTTGATTTTCGAACGGCAGTATTACTGGAGGTTGTGGTTACTTTGAAATGTAGCCTGGACAGAATGACTGCTGCCACGTTTTGTTAATGTATAAGGAAAGATGGATTTAGTTCTCTAATTCGCGCGATGTAGCATAAGATTTTAGGATTCCTAGTTGATTTTTTTAATTTCAGTGGTTCCTTATTGCTTTCGTCAAATAGTTCGTAAGTAATTCGAACTATATGACGATTTAAACTACAATCTAAAATGTACATTACAAAATCAAAGTTATGAACGTTACTTAATAACAACTGCGACTGCAATTCGAAAAATAAATTCCCTGGTCACTGTGTTCAAACCTTCCTTTCTGTCGGGCTTCGTACCTAGCTGACGTGTAATCACCGTTTTACTTTTTGCCGTAAGAGCAAAATTTCCTACTCCGGAGCTATTAGTTTATCAGTTGCATTAATTTTCACGCTTTTAAAACGAATAGTATGATTGAATATGTAATAATGTTCTTGCTCTGATCTCTGAAAAGCAATGAGTAAATGTGACAGTACTGGCTAGGAAGTTGAAGGTTTTTAGTGCTGGTAAAATGCGAATTAATAATGACTTTTCCCAAACTAACTATTCATTTTAAGATTCTTATTACGTTTAAGATTTTTACCACGTATTATGTTTATTTTAGTGTACAAAACTGAGAAATAAATAATCGAAGTGAAAAATTAAAACAGAATCTAAGCATGATCGTAGTGTGATCTTTTGTCAGTGTTTATTGAAAGGATTACTCATATCGAATACAGAGTGATCTGCGCGCTTATTTCTCCTTCTAGAAATAGTTATAATTTCATTCTCCGTTCCTCAGTACATACAAGTCGCAAGCTGTATTCGCAGATTTTAATCTGGAACATAAACTCTTAATATTTGAATGTACCATCTTAATTGCTGAAGAATTTTTTGCGTGATTCCATTTCAAAACATCAGGCACACCCAGGTTTCTCAAAGATTTATAAAAGTATACATATATTTTATTAATTACTCAGTTAGTTAGAAATATACGTTATTTTATTTTTCAGGTACTTGTACAACTATATCCATAAGCAGAGTATTGAAGACGAACTCAATTGTCTTAAAAAAAGTTCTACTGACGCAATAAATGATACAATGAGTGTTCTGAGATAAAAAAGAAAAAAAAAATGGAACCAATGTTTTGAAGAGTCAAAAGAATTTGCCGAGAAATTTGCGATGGAAAAGTTAATGCCCCAGAACAGTTCCGATATAAATACATAGAGCCAATAACCTACCTGTTCAATCAGTTGAAGAGTATTTCGGTAGGGCTGTATACATCATACTTCTAGATTCTATAATAAATGATCCACAAGACCATTTGTCTCCTGAAATACTTTATTTCAACTAGTCGTTTTTGTATCGAAAGTAAATTATACCTATACTAATGAAGACGTTAAAACAATTAAGCAACTCGCATTCGATTATAAGCAGGTAATAGACGACACTGCATTATCAGTCATTATAAGCGAATATTGGCTGTGGATAGAAAAATGGCAACGGAATCAGAACATTCCACAAGTCGATTTCCAATCTAATATAAAAATTTCATGCTAAAATATATCCCATCGTAAACACATATTTGTGTAATCTTGCCACACTACCAGATAGTGTCCCATTGGCAGAGAGATCCTTTTCTGCTCTCAGGAGGCTCAAAACTTGACTTCGTGCATCACTGGCAGAAGACCACCTAACTGGACCGGCACTTCTGCACGTTCACAAAACCATTCTCGTTCAAGTGAAGGAAGTGATAACAAGATTTTGCGAGAGTTCAGAAGAGAATAATTGATTTTGTTATTTGATTAAAATTATTTTGACATATAGCAATTAAATTAATTTATCTTTTATTTATATATAGATACTATTATAATTTTGAAGCATGTACTAGTTAGACCTCGACTATGTGACCCCCCCCCCTGACCCAAAGGCTGGATCCGCCCTTGCTAGCAGAAACGAAAAAAGTCAGTCGACAATATGGTGAAACTCGTGATACGAAAGCAATCCCTTATTTTACATCCTTATTTATTCTATACACCGTTTCCGTCACACATTTGGTCCAGAAGACAACGCGACAACGAAGAACTGTTGTTAAGGCTAGTGGCACAGACTCTTGGTTGGAATTGGCGAAATCATGTTCTCAGTGTTCCACTCTCCATAAACTTATGATGCTTAACAGTTTAATTTAATTGCGATGGAGCGAACGTTTCGGTGGCAATCTCCCTACCCACCCATTTTGCCCCTTTTCTGTACCTACCTACTTTTGCTTCCACAAATTTCAACTTTAAATTCTTTCAGCGTTTCTGGTAAATTATTCATCATTTCTCCTGGTAACCTATTCCAATCCCCGACCCCCTTACCCACAAAAGAAAATCTTCCCACACCCATGGACCTGAAATCAAATGCCAGCTTGTGGTCATGGCCATCTTTTCCCTTCCATTCACTATTCCTAATTCTTAAACCAAAATCTCTCCACACCTCATCACCAATATACGCCTTGTACGCTTCCATGACTCTCTTCACACTCCTCCTACCTTCCAATGGATCCCATTCCAGATCCTTTACCTTAACCTGCATTTTGCGGTAATTCCAAGAGACAAATCTATCTGCCCTTCTTTGTATCCCCTTTTACTCCTGTATTTGATACCCAATATGTGTGTCCCATACTGCATCACTGTATTCACGCAATGGTCTGATCTATGTTTTAAATCCCAATTCCCTTGCTTCTTTAGTACATCCCCTCATCACTCTCTCCAGCTGGTGAAAGATTTTAAAACCTTTTCTTACTAACTGATTAATGCGTCCTGCACAGTTGAGTTTGTTATCAAATGTTACGCCAAAGAATTTGCATTTCAGATCTTCAACAGCAAGTCTTTTCCCACTTTATAATCACAATCAACATGTAGTTTTTTTTTACCTGTGTAACTAATAAGATGACACTTCTTTGCATTTATCTTCATCCGATCTTAACCATCCCAGCTAGATATCCTATCCAAATCACCCTGCAGCTGTTAAAAGTCTTCTACCGTTTTGATCATATGTCATCTGCAAACAAATAATCTTCTGAAAGAAACCAACAACACAATCAATCATTAGATTAATTAATAGCATTGGTCCCAATACCCTACCCTGTCGCACTCCCATTTTCACTTCTACTTCTTTTGATACTGCCTTTCCTACCCTGACTTTTTTATTTCTACCTGTTAAGAATTCTTGTACACAGAAAATCACTTTTTCATCCACTACAATTGTTTATACCTTACTTACCACCATTTCATCGCTCACGATGTCTAAAGCCCTTTAAGATCTAGTGTTACACTATCACTTTGGTCTTCCTTGTCCATCTCATACGAAATATCTTGCATATATTCTACATTTCTGATGTGGTTGCATGTCAATCTCTCCATTAATTTACTACCACTGATGTTAAACTGATTGGCCAATAATTTTCGACACTATTTGTCATCCCTCCTTTATATACCGGTACTACTATAAAATTTTCTCTAATCCTCTGGTAAGCAGCAAGTATCCAGGCTCGGTACAAATAACGTTTGAAGATAAGGTACAATACCACGTCCTGCTATCTTTAAGACATCCCTAGTAATACTACTACTACAGTCCCAGTGCTGGATTTCCCATTAGGCTGTATACTAGGCTCCAGCCTAGGGGCGACAGCGTTTTAGGGGCGGCAAATTCCTAGGGTGCCCGCTTTAGTAAGCCGTCAAGTTTGTGTGTGATTATAAACATAATAGAAAAACGTCTACTATAAATTTTCATTTACGTGGTGACATCTAGTAGTGAAGTGACAAACTCGGAACACTTAATAGAAAAGAAAATTACGTTTACAGTATTATCAATTTTCATTTAAGGTAAGTGGTGACAGCAAACAATTAGCTAAATTATTAATTTAATTCTTCATTAGTTTCCTGACTTTCTATCTTGTTCAACGTAGTCTGTAGCCTGTCGTGTATTTCCGAAGGAATACTCTATATACAGAGTTAAGTTTCTGCTGACAGACTTACATTTCATGATTTCTATAGTAAAAATACTTAAGTATGATCCAAGATTTCATTAATTGAGTATCTGGATGTTGAAAGTCCCCGAGCGCTCGAAAGTCCTAATTTTATTGAAAAAATTATTGAAAAGTCAATGATTTTTTAAACTTAACTCGTCATTTCTCAGCTAATAATGAATTAAATTCTTTGAAATTTTTAAGGAACACGCATTGAACTATGCCGAAACCGGTATTCTGATTCAAATTAATATAAATTATAACGTTTAATAA
>CM061914.1:135293891-135322166 GCA_031002005.1 Vandiemenella viatica
TATAACACAGTGTACACCTACGGTCCAGGCGAGACTCATACGATAAAAAACAATTTTTAAAAATCTTTGCTTTCACCGGGGACAACGCTTTAACCCCTAAGCTACCACCCTACTAAATGGAAAAGTAGTACAGAGACTTACACATCCTACGCGATGGTAAGTAATTTTTCAAAATTTTATGACAACATGTATTGATATACAGAAAAAAGTGTGCTATGTCCAGCCTAATGCCGAATAGCATCTCCTTGTCAAATTTCATCACGATCAGATTAGCCGTTTAGACCAAGAAATCTAAGAAAGACAGGGAGACAGAGTTACTTTCGCATTTGTAATATTAGTATAGATTATTAGTCGTATTTGAAGGAAAATACTGGTTAACAGAGAATCCGAAACCCGGAAGGGTTCAAGTGCACTTCAGGGCAGAGAAGGACATTTAAAAATTCCTGGTCAGACCGCAAAAAAACCAGACTATTTTCAGTATCATCGGGCATGCGCGAGTCGACGCTTGCACAATTACTTTTCTTATTCTAATTTCATTAAAATATATCAGAAAGTAGTCACTTGGTACATAACTCAGTGCATGAGGCGTTTTAAGATTAGTCGCTCCGCGCTACGTAGGCACTCGAAGCACTAGAGCAGTCGATCGATTTGAATGAAGTTTGTTACGGGTAAGCTATATGCAATAAACTTTCGGTTCAGATCAATTGTCAGTAAACTATAATTAATACATGGCATAAATACACTGGCGCTACCATACGGGATCTGGGAGGTACAACGGGACCAGGTACGAGTCCTTGACTCCCGAACCGGCCGTCCTGACGTCCACGGTCACCAATTCTAATGCTGTGTCGGTCTCAATCTTCGTCTCATAAATTACACATTTCTCAAACAAAAATACACTTATGATACAGAACACAAAGTTTCACGTTCCGCAGATAGGTAGCAACACATACATCCCTCCTATAAGTTAAGAAAACAAATCCGGTTTTAATTCTGACAGGACACAATTCCTTCCCCTCCTCTCATGGTTCACATTGACCACCTGCGTACAACATGGGGCCGGTGTTATCTGGTTCTTAGATGGTCGGATCGAGAAAAAAAGAAAAATAAACATGTCAAAAATATACAAAATAAAATCTTTTAACTGTTTTGCTCAAAACTTAGAAATTATATTAGATATAGTATTTTTAGGATTTTCCGTTTAAATATAGGATATGGTGGATATTGGGGATAAATTTCAATGTTCTAAGTAAAGACGGTTTTAGATAGACTCACTATCAAAAATTATCAAAAATCGACGACTTCGGAGATAACTTTTGTGAGTTAAAAAAAAAAAATTGGTTCTCTTCTTAACAAAATCTAAACACATATACTTCACATCTTCTCCTTCTTCATTACCTCTATCCAACATTTTAGGGGTCACTCGCTTGCCTTTGACGAGTCTTATTCATCGTTGGCATGGTGAAATTCGAAGCTTTGGTTTTAAGGCCACATGCCCTTGCTGACGTCAAGCATTTTACACCTACTGAGAGCTCTTATTAAGTACTAATAGCGGAACTGTAGTGTTGCCATCTGTTACGTGTAACTACGATCACTGTGTGATAAGTGTATTTTTTGTTTGTAAAATACGTATTTTAGAAGTGGAGATTGTGGACCGTTGCTTCATTCACCTTGGTGGCTGCGGAAAACCTCCTAAAAACCGCTTAAGAAACGCCTAAAAGCGCCTGAAAACGCCTAAAAAACACAGTCAGGACGGCAGGTATGCGGGGGGGAGGGGCAGGGGGGGGGTTATGCCCGTTCCGTTGTACCTCCCTCATCCAACGCACAGCTTCACATGTTGGGGTGAAAAAAATTGTTACTTTTGATTTCATTATTTCTCAAAAATTCCTTGGAATATAATTTATAAAAAATTTTTTTTCAGATATGATATACTGTTTAGGATCAATGAAACACATAATGAGCAGAAATTCAAAGTGTCCAACTTATTACATTTAAGGGCTGAAGGTCTGTAAAAGACGACTGGCAGATGGATCGACAAACAGGGTAGCTTTTGCTTACAACTGAATCCGGAACACTGATTTAAAAAAAAAAAAAAAGTAATTTATTTATTACGTGAACCTACTGAAACAATGTGTTTTATATATTACCGGATCAAATTCTAGCTGTCTAGAGGTCAGTAAATTAATACGAAGAGCAGAGCGTCCAGTGAAGGTAGTGGACGTGATCCTGCAACTGGACGCCTGAAGGCAGCTGTTCCGCTGACCCCCACCAGGTGTCCGGCGGGCGGCGCTGCTATTGGTCGGTGGGCGTGCCCCGATCAGTCCGTCGTCGCCGTCCCCTCTCCGCAGTGGGCGCCGCGACGACAGACGAGTGCCCTGCGCGTACAGACGCCAGGTAAACAACGTCGGCGTGTTTACGTGGAGGGGAGCGCCCACCCAATACGCGCGCGCCTACCTGCCCAACACAGGTACAGCTTGAGGCTCCCTCCCGTCTATTAATACGCTAGCGCACTATGGTTCAATATGTTCCACTGAGTTGCCCTAATGAGCTGTGGGAAAACAGATCTTTTTGATTCATATACAGGTTCTTATTTACCAAGTTCTATCATCCATAGGCTTATAGCTACATTCTAAATTACTTTTCCTTTTGTAGCATATTGCTTCACTAATGAAGGATAGTTCCATATATCCTGCAGTAAGATACACCGTCCTTACTTAGAATTAAGGCCGTTATTGTGACATATCTTCTACTATGTAATAATTTCTTAACGTCACTCATTCGTCTCGATAGCTATTGGCTGGAAAACGATGATGTCACACGCTGGCCTTCGCTCACAAATTAACAGCGGCCAAAGATATCATTAGAATTAACTCGGTGTTACGTGCGCAGCTTAATAGCTAAGAAATCCCAATGAAATTAATTTCCAGAATTCATTCATTAAATTTTCTTTTCGTAGCATTTCATTCTATAAAAAATATGTAAAAACTTTTCGGTTGAAAAAATGTGGAACTACTTTTCAGTAGCTTGCCACTAATGAAACCAAAAACAAAACAAAAATTAAAACTTCCGCTAATGTTGCTGCTTGAACAACGTTTATACATTAAGGTTTATTTAATTCTTATGTATTTTACGGACCACTTTCGTTGATGGTCTTTCTTCGTGTTCTATGCACGTTGTAGCGGTATCTGTTCGAGACGCTTCATATTTATTAATAAACTATTACCATGGCACATGATTCGGCAGATCATCTTTCCTTATGTTGATAACAATAAATGCAAGTATATAAAAACAATATAAATTTCCTTATAATAAAACAAATAATTACATTTCTAAATGTTTATTGGAAATTCTGGAAGGATTCCTTCCACGGCTCCCAGGCAAATTTGAACAAGGTATTTTATATACAAAATTTCAATCATAGAGAGTAATAATAACTGGTGGCAATATTTACTCCCGGGTACAACACAACGTGATTTATTAGGTTATTTAAAGTGGACAACAGACTTCTTATATCTTACCCAAACGAGTATTCTGGCAATTCATATCTTTGGAGTTGCTTAACTATTAATCTGGAATGCTTAGTAAGATCTCTGGCCACTTCGTACACGATATGCAAAGATTTCATTATGAATATTTTGCCACCCTCAATCAAGAACAACGCGATGTTTTCGAAGCAATCTTTGCTGCGATAGATGATCGCACTCCTTAAATAGAAAATCTTTAGATTTCACAGAATGAACATTTAGTGTAAAGTGCCAGTCATATTTGTAATTTCAGCCAGTTACAGTCTAGCAACGATGACCTTTGAAACAATTAGGGCCTAAAATAGCTCGTCTGTGTTTAATACGTTTATTAACACTTTAAGTTATTTTGGCTCAATACATTTTATTCTGATTTTCCACAGTGAACCCATACGATGAAACACAGGTCAAGTTCGTATTTGGTCAGATCATGTCAATCTGTCAACACATTTTACCCCAAAAACATTTAGAATAGGCGCGTGACCACACGCAAAATTCCGATCACGGTCGTACACTAGTAGAGTAATAAAGAACAATATTAATTCTGAAAACCTTAGTTAAGAGGGTCAAAAGGGCGTGCAGCAGTATCTTGGACGGACACACGTATGGAAGAAATTGGTATTGGTGAAAGCCATTAGTATGAATTCATAACGTTATTAAGAAAAGGTTTCGCGAAAGGGAGTACTAAAAAGAAATTTTAATCAATCCTTACAGGTTTGTAGAGCCAATTACTGTTTACATATGATGTTTAAATAGTCTAAGGGCTAACAGAAATGTTTTAATGTAGCATATGATCTATGAATGCTTGATGTCAGTTGAATTCTACGTATTGTGAAACATAATGAAGATAAGTACTAATTGTTAATCTTAATAGAGTTGTAGGACTGTAAAAAAAAATTACAAGGGGTGATCAAATGAAAAGGTACGAAACGACACGGTGGGTACAAATGTAGACTTTATTAAAAATGTACACCATAGGCCTGAGCACAACGATCCCACTGATGAACAAGCAGCAGGATTCCTTGTTCCCAGAATTCCTGTGGCCGTGACGAGACCCAGTCCTTCACAGCGTCCTTGAGTACGTAGTCCGAGTTGAAGCGCTTCCATTTCAGGTGTTTCTTCAGTGGACCAAACACATGGAAATCGCAGGGCGACATGTCCGGACTGTAGGGCGGATGGTCCAACGTCTTCCACCTGAACTTGGCCAGTTCCATGTGTGTGACTCTGGAGACATGTGGACGCGCGTTATCATGGAACAGAACCACACCCTCCGTGAGCAGCCCCGATCTTTTGTTCTTGATGGACCTGCGTAGGCGTCGGAGTGTCTCACAGTACACGTCCCCCACCTGTACGCCATCCTGTCCTCATACGGACTACCGCATCATTTGGACGCCGCTTTTGATAAGAGCCGCTGCTCTCTACTGCGCATGCGGGCGCCCGTGCTTGCTCCGATCCCAGTCAGAGACTCCAATCGCAGCCCGAGATGTCTCGCTACGTTCTCCCATGGCGGAATATGCAAATATTTAACTGTTACGTTTTTACGTCGTTTCGTACCTTTTCATTTGATCACCCCTTCTAATATTAATGTGTCAAACAAAGCGTGGATGAGTCATTTACAAGACGTATTCTAGATGGTTAATTGAAAGTGTTGAGATTGCGATTTCAGGTGTTAAATGGTCATAAACTAGATACTGGAGGCCATAAAGAAAGAATTAAAGTAACTGGTGAATCGAGTAACAGGTAAAGATAAAATAAAAGAAGATTACGTAAGCGTGTGCATGGAGAGCAGTCTCATGAATGAGTATCGTCGTCAGAAAATTTCACTGGTTGCAATAACCGATGTAAGGATGAAAAAACAAACGCTTACACTTTGATCCAGTAATTCTACTTCAAAAGATAGCCCTGTTTTTTTCCATTTTGCAATTGCCGCAATTTTTTAACTTCACAATTACTTCTTTTCAGCGTAAAGCCCGCAAGTTTGAGAGTGGTACGTAGGCCAATTGGAACTGTTACGATCTCTTGAATTAGGGATGTAACAGATATCTGCATCCGCAAGTGCGGAGCTTTTGCGTGAAATCCTACATCCGCTTTCGCATCAGCATCCGCAATTTTTAACGTGAATGTATGGCGGATGTTTTGTTTACATTGTAATATATATTTTTCTTTTCACTTTATACGAGATTCTGCCCATCGTCGCTTAGTTAACAACAAAGTGGTTGTTTTTTTCTGACGAACTTGCAGTAAAAGTAGAAATAAACTGAATGGTGTTATTACCTAAGCGACGAATTTCCAAGTTTAATTGGCATGTAAAGTGGCGTACTCACGGTCCAACTTATAGAACATCTACATCTACATATATATTGTGGGTGGCAGAGGATGCTCAGCACCAAAGCTAATCTCTTTGCTGTGCATTCCAATCCCTAATGGTACGAGGGAAAAAAGAATTCATATAAGAATCAGTCCGGCACCTTATTTCTCTAATTTTATCTTTCCTGTCCTTCCGACTCAAATAGGTTGGTGGAAGAAGTATTTGACTACACTCAAAAGTGAAAGTGGGTGTACGCATGTTTTCCAATAATTTTAAACGAAACGTGTGTCGTCTGTCTACCAGAGACTCCCAACCTAATCTACTAATCAGTTCTGTGACGCTTTCATAAGGACTGTAGCAAGCGGTCACGAATCGAGCGGCTCTTCTCTGTACTTTCTCTATACTTTCGATCAATCCCTTACGAAACGGGTCCCAAATGGCACAACAATAATCCAAATGTGGACGCACAAGAGATTTGTACGCTATCTCCTTTGTTTGTTCGTTACAATTTTTCAATATTCGACCTATGAATCGCAACCTAGAATTTGCTCTACCTACTAACGAATTAATGTGTATGTCCCATTTCATGTTCCTTTGTACTGTTACTCCCAAATATTTCATAGAATCGACCATATCAATAACTGAAATGTTTACCTCGTATTTCTGAACAATCGGATTCTTTTTGTTAGTTATGCTCATTGTCTTGCACTTTTTACAATTTAGAGTAAGTTGCCACTCAGCGCACCAAGCCAAAATAACATCCAGATCGCGCTGAATTTCTAAGCAATCGGCCAAATTTCTTACTTCCCTATAAATAACCGCATCATCAGCAAACAATCTAAAAAGGCTTTTCACTTTGTCTCCGAGATCGTTTATAAAAACAAATCCGTGTAGAACTACCGTGTTTTCCATGGTTTCCCAAATCACTCCAGGCAAATGCCGGGATGCTTCTTTCAAAAGGCCATGGCCGAATTCCTCCCCATTCCTTGCCCCCTATCCTTTCCCGTCTCTGAAGACCTCGCTGTTAGAGAGACGTTAAGTAGAGAGAGAGAAAAAAAAGAACTACCGTAGGATGCATTCACCCATTCAGGCTAAATACAAAATGTTCCAAGCAATCCTTTACACTCGTTCTTTCTTGCGGCACACCATGTGTCCTTCTCGAACACTCGTAGGATGTTCCCTCCAATAGCTTCCTCCAATATCCATAGTTTGTTGGGCAGTAAGGACCCGTTTTGGTTCCCTCGGAGTCCAACAACATCCAGCACGTCCTACTTGTAGTCCTGTAACCCCTTTCACGGCCCATCAAGAATTCTTTATCGAAAATCGGATCGTCGTAGGTCCTACAAGTTGTACTGCGAATGCGCCACTAGAGCGGTGGGAAGGCTGGTGGCGAGCACGGAACCGATCGTGGTGGGTGAGTGGTAAAGATCTGGCCTCGCATTCGGGAGGACGCGGGTTCGAATCCCTGTCCGGGCATCCAGATTGGGATTTTCCATGGTTTTACCAAATCACTCAAGGCGAATACTTCTTTTAAAAGGCCATGGCCGAATTCTTTCCCGTTTCTAGCCCCCATCCTTTCCCGCCTTTAATCCTCGACGTCGACAAGGCGTATAGCCATAAGCAAAAAACAAAAAGAAACAAAAAACAAAAAAAATACGGAGATGTGCGGTGGCGTGGCCTTGTGCTTGACGCTTGAATTAGTCGACCAACAAACTTCTCAAAGTTCATATGACAAAAATTGATTTTTAGACACGTTCGTAGTTACGTAAATAATTTAATTCACTTGTGAAATCATCCCACGATTTTTCTTGTTGAAAGATGTGGCAGTATTGTATGGAAATAGTCTTTACTTATAAAAAAAAGATAAAATTTGGAATAAAATATATACTTATTCCGATTGTAAATTTATTTTTTATAAAATATTAAAATCTAAATAATTACAAATTTATTTTTCCACCTCCGTTTCCGCTTCCGCAAAACATCGGCATCCTCGGATGTCATGCACTGAACATCCACAAAGATGACCTACGTTACAACCCTGTCTTTGCCTATCTGGCAAAGCTTGGCTTTTTTTTTATCTATGAAGTTCTGTTATTCGTATTCCACTGTCAAACTGTAGATCAGTTTTACCCGCTGTTGTCATGAAATAAGATTATGTGCCTGAATGTAATTCTACCGCACATTAAGGTCATACAAACGATTTTTGACCTCGCAGTTTCATACGTTTGGTGTTGTGAAAAGTAGTATGAGGGTGAAGTCATTGTTTACAGAAATGTACGATTCTAGTTGATTTATTCGTAATATACACCGGACATTGTATCACTCAATCAACTGCTTCTTTTCAGGAACCACACAACTTCTTCTCACGCTCCTTACAGCTATAGCAGCTACACTGAGCCAGGTAAGCGATCAGAAACGTTGGAGCCCAGTTATCGGTAAAAGTTTGATTCGGATTATTCCTTAGCAGCACGAACCTGCTATGAGCTTATGTTTATAAAGATGTTTCTCAGGAGAATCCGTAAGCGTTGGGAGGAATCTGGAAAAAAACGTCATTATTACAGATTGTTCGTGAGGATATCAGAGATTGAAATAAATTACCAAGAGAAATGATGAATAATTTACCAAAAACGCTGAAATTCTTAGATGCCAAAAATAGGCAGGTATAAGAAAGAGGGAAAATGGGTGTGAAGGGAAATTGCCACCGGAGCGTGCGCTCTATTGCAATTAAATGCTTGATGATAACCAGTGCTATGTTATGTTGACAATTGCTGCGTTACATACAGAACTCGTTACTCTATACTGACAGGACAGCGAAACATTCTGAGACATTCTTATAGTATCTACAAATTTCTTCAAATTTCTTATTAATTTTCTCCTCTTGTTACAGATAAATAGACCCAATGATTTGAGAACACATTATTATACGAGTTCCTTGTTTTTTCTTTCCTTTTTTCTTCGTGATGAACAAAGCGTGTCTGGAATTTACAGAGTGTGTTTGGGGATGCTGGAACACGAGTCCTTGAACTAACAGATAGGAAGGACAGTTCATAGCTGCTACTAATGTCTCTTAAATTTAAAGTGGCAGTATTAACCAAAAACGTTAGATTACAAATATTACACATTTTATTCAGACGCAAAACGGTGACTAGGACTTTTGCCTTTGCAAGTGCAGCCCTTCTCTTCAAAGTTTTTGTACCATTCATAAATGGATACTCTGCTGGGTATCTCCTGATGAAAGTATGTATGAAATACTTGTTGAATATCAGTTACCGACTCCGTTTTTTGCTAAGGACAAACCAGCTCTTCTGTTGTTGTGTAGTAGCAAATTCTAGCAGCGGCAGCCTGCAACAAAAGAATTGGGCTTATTCCGTATAGATTTTATGAATTTTTGAATGTGTAAAAAAAAATTATGCTCACCCTATGGATAGGCTATACTGCAGCTGTAGTACTAGCAATAAATAAATAAGGTTCGCACACAATTATATTTCTCCTTCATTCTCTCCAGATTTTTATTAATTTATTTTCAAATGTTCGGTCAACTAAGTTGGACAAGACGAGAAAGGTAATGAGTAGCGATTTGTTGGTATTATTCTTTCTCTTCACTTCGTTTACTATGCTCATTGACCCAAAATTTCTAAATCTGTTTAGCTCTGTTTCTGTTCTCTTACTTCCATGGGTAACCTCCCCTGGTTCTTTTTATTTATATGTTTTCACTAATAAACTCTAGTGACCAATTCTTCTCAACCTCTTATTCCCTGATGGCAGTTAAAAGCCTAGTTTTCGCTGCTTGTAATTTTTTGGCATCGTTTGACAAATCATGAATGAGATCCGAAAATTACGACTGGAACTGCCGTTGCCCCACGAAAGTTCGGTCTAGACTTTACCTGTTTCGTTTTTCAGCTGTCAGTTTACCGCTTCATATAAGTTTAAAAAGTTTTTTTTTTTTTTTTGCTGTCGTCAGTCTTTCGAATGATTTGTTGCAATCCTCCATCCTTTCCTATCCTGTGCTGACCTCTTCATACCCCTTACGAACTAATTAACTAAAGTGGCTACGTTGTTTCATCGTTTGTTCAGTTACAATTGTATTTTGGGAGTATGGAATCAGCTCCTACAAAAGCCAATAATATCGTTTTCTTGTCTGATACTTTCAAATAACAGGATAAACACGTTTCACTAACAGTAAGTATTCCATTTTGTAAATAATTTTGAAATGCCAAGTTGCACTGAATTTCCAAGGCATTTACCAGAGTGAAACATGTTGCTTGTTTACTGTCAGAACTTAGGTTGTATAAAAGTTATATGAAAATATATGAAAGTATTGAAACAGAAGAAGGCGTGAACAGTTAGAGCTGCTTCTTGATAGCATACTTAATTGGGTATATCAATTATATATATGTATATATTATAAGTCGATATGGAATGAAGATGATTGCCAGAAAGAGCAAGCCTTTTAGGTACACAAGCTAAAAAAAGAAGATACTCTAAACTTATACAATCCCGTGTGAATTAATCGGAACAAAGAATTTTTTTTACACAATTTTCCCAATGGTTGAGCACAATGTGTTATATTCTGCTTACCATTATCTCCCACTCTTTTTGCACATTGTTTGTACTTTTATTCACGGGTAATTACTACGTGTGATGCCTGTTTTTGATTAAAATTCTGTATACTTGAATGAGTGTTACTTTTGCAGATTTATCCGAGATTTTTTGTGAGATAGATAGATAGAAATGTTCACTTTGATCCCATGTGAGAATAATCTCGGGGATGTGGAACAGTACATACACTTATTAGTAATGTCAATATTACTATATAATTGATAATACACTCCTGGAAATTGAAATAAGAACACCGTGAATTCATTGTCCTAGGAATGGAAAACTTTATATACACATTCCTGGGGTCAGATACAACACATGATCACACAGACAGAACCATAGGCACATAGACACAGGCAACAGAGCATGCACAATGTCGGCACTAGTACCGTGTATATCCTCCTTTCGCAGCAATGCAGGCTGCAATTCTCCCATGGAGACGATCGTAGAGGTGCTGGATGTAGTCCTGTGGAACGGCATGCCAAGCCATTTCCACCTGGCGACTCAGCTGGACCAGCGTTCGTGCTGGACGTGCAGACCGCGTGAGATGACGTTTCATCCAGTCCCAAACATGCTCAATAGGGGACAGATCCGTAGATCTCGCTGGCCATGGTAGTTGACTTACACCTTCTAGAGCACGTTGGGTGGCACGGGATACATGTGGACGTGCATTGTCCTGTTGGAACAGCAGGTTCCCTTGCCGGCCTAGGAATGGTAGAACGATGGGTTCGATGACGGTTTGAATGTACCGTGCACTGTTCAGTGTCCCCTCGACGATCACCAGAGGTGTACGGCCAGTGTAGGAGATCGCTCCCCACACCATGATGCCGGGTGTTGGCCATGTGTGCCTCGGTCGTATGCAGTCCTGATTGTGGCGCTCACCTGCACGGCGCCTAACACGCATACGACCATCATTGGCACCAAGGCAGAAGCGACTCTCATCACTGAAGACGACACGTCTCCATTCGTCCCTCCATACACGCCTGTCGCGACACCACTGGAGGCGGGCTGCACGATGTTGGGGCGTGAGCGGAAGACGACCTAACGGTGCGCGGGACTGTAGCCCAGCTTCATGGAGACGGTTGCGAATGGTCCTCTCTCATACCCCAGGAGCAACAGTGTCCCTAATTTGCCGGGAAGTGGCGGTGCGGTCCCCTACGGCACTGCGTAGGATGCGACGGTCTTGGCGTGCGTCGCTGCTGTCCTGACCCAGGTCGACGGGCACGTGCACCTTCCACCGACCACTGGCAACAACATCGATGTACTGTGGAGACCTCGCGCCCCACATGTTGAGCAATTCGGCGGTACGTCCACCCGGCCTCCCGCATGCCTACTATACGCCCTCGCTCAAAGTCCGTCAACTGCACATACGGTTCACATACACGCTGTCGCGGCATGCTACCAGTGTTAAAGACTGAGATGGAGCTCTGTATGCCACGGCAAACTTGCTGACACTGACTGCGGCGGTGCACAACCGCTGCGCAGCTAGCGCCCTTCGACGGCCAACACTGCTGTTCCTGGTGTGTCCGCTGTGCCGTGCGTTTGATCATTGCTTGTACAGCCCTCTCGTAGTGTACGGAGCAAGTATGGTGGGTCTTACACACCGGCGTCAATGTGTTCTTATTTCAATTTCCAGGAGTGTATTATATATTGACAAGAAGTTAGTTATGACCCATTAGTACAACCAATATTTCCTGTAATCTACAAATACAATTCCGAGTTAGATAATACCGGTACTTATTATGTGGAACAGTGTATAAACTTGTTACCAGCATCTAACAACCAGTTATTTTCTTACCAACCAGTTACCACAACTCATAAGCAGTCAATTACTTAAAAACCTGTTAGTATCATAATTTTTTACAGCAGTTTTTGAGTGCATGCTATCCCATGTTAGTTACTATATATGAGTGAAATTTTGTAAACAGTGTAATTACTTCATTTGACAAAAGTTTCAACAGAAAGAAAAACCATATATCATTTTAGTAATTGTGGACAACTTTGTCACCTTTCCCTTCCATACACCATATATACTATTTTATCAGTCATTCTTAGTTACCAAATTCCAAGAAGAAAATTCTTTTACAGAGTAAAATTGATTCTGAAGCAGAAACTCTTTCAGTTTGGACTTAAAGTAGTTGGGTTTTTGTAGATAACATTTAATTTCTGTTGGTAAGACATTGAATAAGGAAGCTCCAGTAAATGTTAACCCTTTCTGTACAATTGACAGTGATTTGTAATCCTTGTGAATATTATATTTATTCCTAGTATTATGGCTATGTATGTCAGCATTAAGATTGAAGTGTTCAGGATTTTCCACTACAAATGATAGTACAGAGTATACATATTGTGCTGGCATTGTTAGAACACCCAGGTTTTTAAATAGATTTCTGCACGACGGAGATTAGTTGTGAACTACACTGTATGTCCCAGAAAGCGTATTGCGATTTTAGCATTACTCAGAATATTTCTATGATATGAATTGAGTTAGCTACTAAATTTGGCGACGGTGTAGGCACTATAAATAATACAGGCACAAACAGAACGGCACTAATTTTTTCAAAAGAAAATGGGAAACAGTAAAGAGAAAATTACACCAACTGGTGATCGCTTTCCCCTCAGAGAAAACATATTAATCCCCAGGCTCCATACTATGGACTTGGCTCACTAATTGAGTGGAAGTAGAGTTAATTTTCATGTGTCTAGCGTTTGTTGTAGAATTCTAGCAGCCGGAAGAAAAGCTTGAAAAATTGAGAACATACACCTTTTAACAGGGGTAACCGAGCGTGGTGGTGTAACGGATAGCGTTCTGGCCTCGCATTCGGGAGGATGGCGGTTAGAATCCCCGTCCGGGCATCCAGATTTGGGTTTTCGATGGTTTCCCAAATCACTCCAGGCAAATGCCGGGATGCTTCCTTAAAAAGGCCATGGCCGAATTCCTTCCCATTCCTTGCCCCCATCCTTTCCCGTCTCTAAAGTCTTCGCTGTTGAGAGACGTAAAGCAGTTAAAAAAAAAAACAGGGGAAATGGTCAGGAAATGTTTCTTGAAGGAAGATAGTCTTTAGGATTGGATAATAGTACACTGGAAGAAGGTTCTCTTCTCTGATAATAGTCACTCTGAAGTGCAGGGGCAGAAGGTTCAATATGTGCTCGTGTGAATGATGAGTTACAGGCTGTAAAACATCATGTGAAGAAGAAGTTTTGAAAATGTGTCACGCATGAAGAACCCAGAACGTTAGTGCCAGTCGACGGTATAGTGAAAACTGATAAGCACATCCAGGAAAGGTTCTCAGATGGAATCTCGCAAGCCATGTTTCTGCGTACACGCTGTAGTTTCATCAACACCTGGAGCTTTCCCCAATTTCATTTCGTTTATGACAGTCGTAACCTCCTTGCTTATGAAAATTAGCAGAGAAAAAAAGCAAAATTAAACAATAAATACTGCTACGCATCTTCTTCCACTCTTTTTCGTTCATTCCCTTGTTCCTTTTTTGCTAGGCTCACATATGTGATTTTGGCATTCTTCAAAACACGAGACTGTCGTTTTCCACTCTGCGAAATATTCATGTCAGAGTTGCATCAATGTCATGAGTCCACGTCATCTTAATTTATCGCCATATACTGCTACTTGCATTCCTAAGTCAAATATGTATAGTTCATTTGGTTAAAAGCAGCTGAGGTAGTTTTTCCTTGATGTGTGAACTGTGAATGAGCAGGATCCATTTTCTCGCTTTGAAGCTGTCACTCAGCAGCTAATCCTTTTAGGCCCTCAGCGTCGTACTATTGTCTACAGTCGATCCTATGCCTGCCATGTGCGGTTGGAAGTCGATATCTCTCTCAAAGTTTATTCTTTGTACCCAACATACCTATTATTGTATATGATCAATATTAAATTATTAATTCATATGTAACCAACATGGACTGTTACAACTGGGAGAAAACACAAGAAAAATAAAGTGTCGGTAACTGTAGAAATCTTATTAGGAACAGAATTAATTAACTGACAGTGTTTTACATTGTTGTTGAGCAAAATAACGACCATATCAAGCAAATGGCTTCAATTCCATCAAATTAAGGTAACAAGAAATCAATTAATGTATTACACTTTGTTGTTATTAGAGTAATTATGAACAAACTAGCTGGTACCCATGACTTCTTTCGTGTTTGTTAATCATTTTTTGAGATTTTTATGTTTTTGCACGGAATCAGAAATATTTCCAGAATAAAAGGTAGGCTATGTTACACCCTTCCAAATCAGCAACCCGGCAGTGAAAGTCCCGTCAGAATCGATTCACACACTGAATACGTTGCATATAAATTAATTATATTTGTTAATAACCGAAAAAGCTGAGAAAACTTTGTATTCTAGAGCATTATTCAATAACGTTCTAGAACGTTTTAGTACATTCAAGAACATTCTAAATGATTCCAAAGATTTTTTACGACACTTTGCTCGAAATATAAAAATGTCCTAGGTCTACCACTTTCAACCACTGTATCTCCCACGTTCCCATATCTACCAACATCCGACCACCATAGGAGACTCTATGGTACTACCACACACAAACACCAGTGGTCTGCGCTGGTTAGTTGTGGTTGCAAAGTGAAATATAGGGACACACACGTCTATTCATATATACATATGATTAATGAGCAAATAGTTATTAATCAGTAATTAAATAATTTTATCGAGTGATATGATAAAATTAGGAATTTGAGTTTATACATGGTCGCGACTGGCGTCTCTTATTAGTAGGCACGCCAGGAAACACATGGAATGGGGTCCCGAGTTATGGCAATTAGGGTAATAAATTGTGCCGATGACCTGTCAACACCCTAAAAACGGATGATTTATGTACAATGACATCAGTCTTGTCACATGATGAGCCTCATCAAGAGAACAGGGACACAAACGAACCACAAGAAAAGTCTGAATCAATTTCAAGAATTAACGAGTATCGATGCTTCGGATAAACGAAAAATCCAGTTCACTTTCTCTACAACCAACTAACTTCCCAGGTATGAAACTATCTACCTGCGGTACATTCAGCCACAGTCGCTCTTTTTATAACATCTACCATCTATCATTTATTTCAGACGAAAGAATTAATATTATCAATTTTTCTTTTTTAGGAATCCTGGTATTATTTGTAGTACATAACAGTAAGAGCAAAATGGTCCATTTTAAATTTCGTACGAAACTAAACACTGTAGCTATTGAAGTTGACAATGGCATACCTTCCTATGCTTTACTGTAGTATTTTCTAACAGATATTTACTATGGTACTAGAGGAATGTGAACTTGTCAAAGAATGCTGTGCCG
Source organism: Vandiemenella viatica (assembly GCA_031002005.1). Taxonomy (NCBI): domain Eukaryota; kingdom Metazoa; phylum Arthropoda; class Insecta; order Orthoptera; family Morabidae; genus Vandiemenella; species Vandiemenella viatica. Next base: position 135,309,643 of record CM061914.1, read on the forward strand.
ATTTCTATTTTGCGCTCTGACCACGTGCCGCTAACCCCGTAAACTATGAACGCAGCAGACTTCTCGCTCGCATTCTCAGCGGTTCAGACATACCGTCGAAAGACGTACCACAAAAAAAAAAAAGCACCACCAGTGCCGACAGATTTGTTTGCGCTTCCGTGGTGCACAGGATAAACGCTGTTCCCACACCACTCTCGGTTTATAAGCACTGTTTAAGCGAAGTTTATCCCTGCTAGTGTGTACCATTTCGCCGAACATAGTTTCTTCTTTTAACTGTCTTAAAACTGTTATATCTCACTAGCTTGTACTGTAAGCCCGTAAAAATAACAGGTTGCATGTAATGTTCTGTCAGTTAATTTCACCGCAGTTTCTTAACCAAATGCAACTGTTATGAAATAAGGCTCATAACGTTAAAAATAACGCAAAATTTTACAAGCTTCTTAGTTTACTGCATTTCTATGAATATAGAATATAACTAAAGCATCTGCATCGAACGAAAATAAATAAACAAAAAGCAACTAATAATTAATATGTATAGTCAAACGAAATATATAATTTTTATGCACCATTTGTGAGGTCCCACTTCATCAGACATAGAAATAATAATAATATTAATAGTAATAATTTTACGACTTATGGAATATATGAATGTAATTATTTTAATACAAGGCCGTACAGTGTAGTAGTATGTGTAAAAATGGGTTTTTATAATATGTTTTGTTTTGTTGAAGTTGGCAGGCTGTAATTGTGTTGTTTTGTTTTAACCATGGAGAAGCAGATTGTTATATGATATTTATTTATGTATCAATGAGAAGTGTAATTATTTGAATTGATTAAAATGAGTTAGTAAATAGTTGCTGATTTTTTAGAGAAGAGTATATAATTAAATTTTTTCCTGCGAGGTGATAGCAAAAAAACGTGTGAAACGATATCCTGGGGCCACACATATCGTCAGAACGTGCTATCAATTACAGAACAGATTGCAAAAGAACCTGGAAGGATTGGTGAGGCCAACCAGGAATTCTTTAATTATCAACTTAAAAAAATGATACCTCACACATTGCAGAAACATAAATAGACAACTTAACTTCTTAGCTTGCAGTGATACTAACACCTAAGGACAGAGAGTGGACATATCTCTGGCCGCTGATATCTTGCCAACAAAGGTCGGGTGCGCGACGTCACAGCGCTACAGACACAATGACATGATGCCCAAGCTGGCCTTTTATTAGTTTTGTTTATCTATGGCGTTCCCATCTGGTCTTATTGATCTTATGTCGCTCATAGACTTTTTTCCTTCTTGCTTATGGCTTTATGCCTCGTTGACATCGAGGTCATTAGAGACTGGAAAGGATTGGGTGCAAGGAACGGGAAGAAACTAGGCCATGGTCTTTTTAGAGGAACCATTCCGACATTTGCCTGGAGTTATTTGAGGAAACAATGCACAACGCAAATCTGGATTTCCGGACGGGTATTCGAGCCCGCTTACTTCCGAATGCAAGACCACAGCGTTACCGCTAACTCACCACGCTCAGTACACCTAGAGGTATAGTTCGAACGATTAGGTATATTGCGGCACATCGGCAAATATAGGAGCTAAATGGTGAATTATTCCAAAGAGGGGGAGGAATTACGACCAAGAAACTCATCTCTCCAGATTACTTTCTACTCGATCACGTGGTTCTTTGGAACCATCTTGACACACACTTTTCTAGGGCTCAGGTTCTGTGTAACAATCTGATGAATACAAAATCGGTTCAAATTTGACCGAGTATTAATCATTCTTTAGCTTCAATAGCGGATCTGACAGCAGAGGAGTTCTTACCATATCCATTTTGTTATCTGGTCTTCAGGATGAATCTCTTTCTGCAAAAAGATCGTATTTCTTTTCTTTCTCGGCACCCGAAAAATGTTGCCTCAGTACCTTCTGGGACCTTGTGCCCAATAAAGGGAACATTTTCCTTAAGATCTTTACAACATTTTGAGAGTAGCGGATTCTGAGAGATTTAAACAAAATTTAATGGCACAAAATTGTTTGCCAGTCCATTTTCGCAATGCACCTCTCCGTCTCTGTAATAATTTGTAGCACTCATAGAAACCTACCGAATCTGGTGGGTGAGCAGTAACGCTTCGTCATGTTTCCTTATAAAAATTTTCAACTAAGCCATCCATTATTAATAATATGCATGATAAAGAGTTATAAAACTCAAGAGAAACCAATGACTCAAGTATTATTTCCACTGCAAGAGACATCACAGTGGGATTCCTCCCAGACGATGAAAAAGTAATCTTTTTCCAATTCAGTCCCAAGGGCCTTCGTATCGGTTTGCTGACGCTCCCATCCTTCCTCCTTCGCTCGCAATACCCACGCAGCTCGTGTCGGTAACATGTTTTCTCTGAAAACAACACAACACTCGCACCTGGGCAGCGTCGGCCACTGCGCGCATGGGTGTTTGTCCTAGCGAGCTTACAACTCCGCCGCCAGGGCGCATTCGCGGCGCGCGCCTGAGGAATAACAAATGACGGACGGCAGGCGGCCGTTCTTCACGCTCAGAGTAAACACAGGGAAAGGCAGTGTTTTTTTCAGGGCCGTATCAAAGACGAAGAGGTAGCGCGGGAAGGTGTGTTTATGACCAAGAGGAGGAAAGCCCCAATTATTTTTGGACGGGCCGGGCCGAATAAGCTAGCGCCGCTGATGTATCATCTCTTTGATGCCGCTTTTTATCCGCCGGACGCTTTGAAATGCGTCGATGTCCCGAGAGCGAACGCAGCGCCGCCACCAAAGGAGAAAACAGTTCTGCCCGGAGTGCTTTATGTCTCTGATAAATATGATCGTTGAATGAGGTGCCAACAAAATTCCTTTGCCGGTTCCAGCTTGTTTCAAATCTACACATCTAACTCATAAGAAAATGTTAAAAGAAACTACAAACACCTTTTACAGGATACAAACTTTGCTTCAACCTTCATAAATATTATAAATAACAGGAAGTCTCAGACGGAGATACAATTTCATAAATATGTAGCGAGATTGTTTTTCATAGTAGTGATGGAATATCAAAGTGTGTATCTTACTGCTAGTTTGTAGTACGGAATTCTATATATATATGAGGAACAAATATATCAAAATAAAGCCATTAACCATATTAATTGTCCAATGTATTGGCTTATTGTTTTCACCAAGTCACATAAAACGCAACAGGTATCAAAACAGGAACAAATATGACAAAACCAATAACAAATTTCTCTTAACAGGTTGCTAAAATTATAGGTAAACGAAGAAAATATGATATCAAAACCAGATTGACAGTACCAAAATGTGTCTTTTATCCCTCACATCGATTAAGAAATCTTCAGTAATTCTGAAAAATGACGCCTCCCGCTGATTAGTTGAAAGGGAGCGTCTTATTTTTATTTATCGGAGATGAAGGAGTGTGTTGTATCAGTACATACGAGGAGAAAGAAATGGTACAACTTTGCAAAAACTACATTTGATTCAGTAGCCCTTGTAGAATATTCCAAAATGATAATAATCTTAACGAACATTTAATTCGTTAAAGGTACTAAAAGCGGGTTAGGAGTACTCCTATTTTCAAATGGAAAAGAGAGAAATTCGTGCTGTGAATAAATATTTTGTGTAAGAAAGAGATGTCATTGAAAGACATACACAACTGATGTAAAGGCAACATTAGGTGCTGAAGCACCGGCCTACATCACAATAAAAATGTTTAAATTTGAATTTAATCAAGGGAGAACCAACACTGAATATTATCGCAGGGCAGAAAGGCAAGTGGAGACAATCACTTAAAATAACGTGAGAAGAGTACATGAGCTGCGTTATGTCACCATAAGATGGACGAAGATGACCAATTGACTGGTAACAACAACTGTTTTTCTCTCCGTAAAAAAAGATGACAGAGGAAACATAGCCACCTACGGCTTCCAGAAAGTAAAAGGTACAAAGATTAGGCACCAAACCGATGCTACCCATTTTCTGGGACTATTAGGGAATCATATTGGGGTACTCTCTGCTACATCGACGTTACCATAATCTCGTAGCTCTTTTATACGAAAAATTGAAGGAATGGTTACAAATTGAGTGCCTTCCCATTCCACCAGTGTATCAGTTTTGAAAACAGTTCATTTCGTCATCGTTCCTCACCCTTCTTATTCCCTTGACTTATACCCGATTCACTCCGAACTGGCGGCTAAAAGTCATGTTTCTCAGGCTCAGTTCCTTCTATCACTATCCTCTCCAACTTTCCTCTCAGAAGTGACCACTGCGTCCAGGTAAGTGACTGGTAAATTTTTCTCTTCGCAAGTAGAAATTATAACAGAGAAGTGGGATACAACAGACAGACATTGAGCTTTATAATATTAATATTTAATTAAATTGCAATGTAGCGCAAGCTCAGGTGGAAATTTCCCTAAACACCCATCTTCCCACTTTTCTGCACCCACCAACTTTGCCCTTTACAAATTTTAATTTAATTCTTTCAAGGTTTTTGGCAAATTATTCATCATTTCTTTTGGTAACTTATTCCAATCCCTGACACCTTTACCTAAAAAAGAGAATCTTCCTACACCCTTGTGCCTGAAATCGAGTGTCTTCTCTGTTAACTGAACAGTCCATAGCAGCAAGGAATTCTCTATCAGGAAATTTTGACGCCACTAAACAGACGCCACTGTGATACCAAGGATGATGTCATTTCTGAGGTATAACAGTTGTTTGGGGTCCAAAGATAATAACGACTTTGCCAGTCAGAAAGAATGCGTGAGGAAATACATCGCAAGGTAATTTATAGGAGGAATAATGCCACCATGGTGTCATGGTTTAGCGAAGTTGTTTCCCTGCAAATTATTGTACATACCTTCTGATACCCAGTCGTATATGTAGGGCACTGTCCGTAGCTCACTACCAATTTGATAGCGGGGGTTCAGACGCATCTGGAGAAGAGGATGTTTCGTCGAAGATGGACGACCTAAAACCGAACTAATAATATCCATCAACCTGATATCAAATAAACAAAAGGTTTCTCCCCGGAACATAAGACAATCGGAGCAAGGTTCGACCACATTACCTCCATTTTAGTGTATCATAGGAGACGTGGATCTAGAAATGGTAGTTTTTTTTTAAATTATTTATTTATTTATTTTATTTTTTTTAAATGGAAGATATTTTTTGCGCAGTCGAAACAAAAGATACATGTACCGTATCAGGTTGGAAGATCCGTTAATTTCAATGTCAACACTGTGGAAACCTCGGTTTATATATTCATCAGATGCGTGACCCAAGTGGCGTTTTAAAGATTCGCTACGGTTCGACACTACATGGTGAATTGTGTATTTTTCCACAATACATTAGTTCCCTGTGTTTGAAAAGGGTTTCTCATGTACTCGATCGCTACAGTGTGCGATTTCAACTACGCTTCAAGTTACATGTATCAATAAAATGTACACACTTTGACAATCTACATCTACATATATACTCTGCAATTCACAAAATTGTGGGTGGCAGAGGGTGCTCAGCACCAAAGCTAATCTTTTTGCTGTGCATTCCAATCCCTAATGGTACGAGGGAAAAAAGAATTCATATAAGAATCAGTCCGGCACCTTATTTCTCTAATCTTATCTTTCCTGTCATTCCGGCTCAAATAGGTTGGTGCACGTGTTTCACTACACTCGTGAGCGAAAGTGGGAGTACACATGTTTACCAATAAATTTAAACGAAACGTGCGTCGTCTATCTACCAGAGACTCCCAGCCTAGTCTACTAATCAGTTCTGTGACGCTTTCATAAGGACTGTAGCAAGCGGTCACGAATCGAGCGGCTCTTCTCTGTACTTTCTCTATTCTTTCGATCATTCCCTTACGACAATACTGGCTAGCCAGTATTACCATACTGTTTCCTGGGATGGCACTGATGTCAGATTTTGCAAAATAAGAGTGATAGAATTTTTCAGCGGCGTCCAAATTTACTGTCAAAGCGTGTACGTTCTCAATTGTAGATTGGCGGATGGGTGGATCTACCTCACAAAACGGAATCGGATAGCCGACTTCTGGAGAAAAGTGTAATACAAAGAGACGGGGCATCAGATCAGGGATGTAAACATCTAGACAGAAAGGTTCACGCACTGAATTGCAGCGGCTCATTCCATTGCGAAAGACGTCACTACGAATGCTTGACGAGATGTGAACAGGGCGCGATGAGGCAAGTTCGAATTACAGTCCACGCTTAACTTTCAGTTTCTGGCCGTAACTACGAACAGACCCTTCGCGAGGCTGACCGAATGAGGCAACTTGCCCCAAAGGTGAGTCCATCAAGCTCAGCTTAATATCAGCTGCAATTGCAGGATTTCCAGTTGTCATATGAAAACTCTGGCTAGGGAAACGAGAGACTTAACAATAACGTCATTACAGTTACGTTTAACCCATTTTGTAATGAGTGCTAAGAGATGTAGTTAAGTTGGATTTATTGTAGGAAATTTGAGAAAAGGCATACGGTACGACGTTGGTACACTTCAAAGCTGTAGAAAAATGCTACACATCTCAGAAGTACTTCGAGAGTGTAAAATTGTAAATTATTCGATCTAAAATAATGGTAATTGTTCTTTTGAACCAGTGGAGGGTGAAATAGTGATATAACTCGCCTAATATGGTGACTATGTGCTACTGTTGAACTTGTGACGGAACAGAAACATTTCAGAAGAAAATCATATTTTTGTTCCCTGAGAGTAGACAAAAATCGATATATTTATTCTTAAAGAAAAGAAATGTAGGTTGTAATGGAGATCACAAATCAATATATAGCTAGAGGCTAGCGACATAGAGACAGATCGGTTGGTTTTAAATCATTTCATTGCTGAAGAATCTCGCATCTTCGAATACTACAGAAGTCCGATGTAGTTCCTAGAGGAATACAAGTTGTGTATAATAGATGGAAAATGTTGAAAACAAAAGGATTGAATTCTTTATATTTATCATCAGTTCATTAGATATCAGTCACGCGACAAACTATTGCTCCAAAATTCCCTACACCAACTAATCGTTTCTTTTTTGTTTAAGCTTGCTTCTCTGAGGCTTGGTGGAGGTTCCCTGCCATTGGTCGGGCATTCACGTGAAGTTCATGGACTTGGAATGTTCTCTCCATGTGCTAGAGCCGGCGTTGTAGTCTGTCCTGGAGCGAGGAATCCAGTAACGCGCAAACAAAAGCATTAAGTTGCCTCGTCCTGTCTGACTCAGGAAGGAACTGCGTTTCTTAACGTTAATAGTTATAACAAAATAAAATTTACAACAGCATTCCCATTTATGCTGCACTGAGTAGACACTTGGGGCATTGTGATTCTCGTATAGCAGCATAAATTCGTCCAACCCATTGCCACTTATAGCTGATCAACCGAAAGCATTTTAACTCAGAATATAAGGCTTCAAACTAAAAACACACTCAAAACCGGATAAGTAGTTATCAAGTTATTCCAGTTTATAGATAAATATGTCTGACATTCAGATAGATTCTAATTTCCTTCTCCGTCTAGAGTCATTTAACATATTTAGATTTTGAATCATACCACAGGCTTTTGAACTATGAAAAATCTAATTCCTTTTTTCGGTAACTTCATTGGTTCAAAACATTTGTTAGATGTTATTAAAAATAGCTAATTGTTCGTTGCTTTCTTACTTATGGCTTTACGCCTCGTCGAAGTCAAGGACATTAGAGGCGGGATGGGACTGGGGACAAGGAACGGGAAGGAATTTGGCCATGTCGTTTTTGAAGGAAGCATCTCGGCATTCGCCTGGAGTGATTCGGGGAAATCACGGAAAACCCAACTCTGAATGCCCGGACGGGGATTCGAACCGTTGTTCGTTTCTCCATTTCGCGACGAATGTGTAAACACACTCTGTACTCCAATTAGAAATTCAGTTAGTACCAACAAAGATGATGGCCGGTATAGTGTGAATCACAGAAAAACCAAACTGCCACGCAGTTTCTTCTCCGGAACGTTCGGTTTATTTTTCCTTTTCTACCGACGCTGTTCAAAATAAATGTTGCGAGTTGAACGGACGTTTTTCGGCGCCGGTTGCATATTCTCCGATTCTTCCGTCCCACATGGTCTGCGCGTTTACTTGTTTCTGAGTATTTGTGTGTGCATGTCTATCCTGTAAGTGCACCAAGAAGGCAGCAGCTGGATGTGTCTCTTCTGCTATTCCGCTGACCTCCGTTCGTGGAAAAGTCTGAGCATGTGTATGTCACTGTGGTAACGTGAGCTAATGACGTCACACATAAATCACGGGCAGAAGAGCTTAGCATTGGATCTGATATTATGTTTCCGCTTTTGTTGTCTTAAACTATCAAAAATTATGGGAATGACCATCATAGTTATCATATACACCTTCACTATACGCTTAAAATAAGGACACAATGAATCACAGCGAATTGTTCTCTGGGATTCGTGGAGATAGTTCCATATTCTCATCCTTGATGCAGCACTTGGGTAAGAAGATAAGTTAACAGCGTCAGCCTCCGGCTAACTTTCCCAAAGAGTATCGTCACCGGTACTCATTAGTCGTCGGACAATTTCTGACTTTAAGCTGCGACGAAAAATTATTATCTGCGTTGGGGATCGAATCCCTAGACAGCCAGAACGTAGTAATACACTCCAACCGACTAAGTAATGCAACTCGTACAGTACTAGTTTCTTAAAGGATTTACAGCAATTAAGTAAGCAGATGATCTGCCGAATTCGGATTTCTATCACAAACGGATGTGAAAGAACTACCTTGTAGATGCTGTTTCTCTTAACATCGTTGGGTGGGGGACCTGTTGCTGCAAGTGGTTGGGTAGCTAAGCCCTTCCTCATACGGATGACGTAAACACAGGCGCCAGACAGAGATGGCCGACTGGCGGGATGTTTGTTTGGTTAGCGACGATCTCTGCCGCCAGAGACCTTGTTGACACAAGGACATTCCGGAACTGGCTAACAGCCTTGCAGCGCTCGACTAATAAAAGACTATCGCTCAGCAAGACGTAGTATCAACAAACTACCATATTTATAGTGTTTAATCGCTTTTTATAGGGAATTATTAGGTAATAGGCGGCGAAGACTTGTAATATTCTATACATATTTTCAATTTTGAGCTATGTACAAATAAAAAGAACCATTAAGTTATATTATTAATATGGCGTTATCTTTTGCCTGTTTTGGTTCAAAAATGTTCATTCTGTGCACCTAAAAGAATCCAACGAACTTAAACATAATGAAAATTGCTAACCACACTCATGGTAGCATACGATACATGTATATTGTTTTATTAATAGAAGAATGCGTCAAATTGATACTAGATTTAATAAGTTAATAGAGATACGAATTAATATATAGCATCCACCTTACCGAGCAGTACGTTCTTAAGCGATTTTCCGTAATCATCTGGGTAATTCATAGGATGATATGAAACTTTCAACCTCCCAGGTGGATGTTTCGTAAATTGAATAAGTCGATAATAGTAGACGAAAACTGATGCGGTTGGCATAGAGTCGTAGACATTCATTTTTAAACACAGAATACTTTAAAAAATGGAGGAAAACATCTATATTTAATTAGTCCACATTAATGACAGTCTTTCAATTTGGCACACCATTAGCCTCGATACTAACCGGTGATATTACCACAACCTACAGTTTAACGTTAAATTTAACGGAAGCTTTCAACCCACTTAATGGACACAAACCAGTTTCCAAGACTTTAAGGACAAGAGCATTTAAGGATACTAACCGAGATCCAAATTTCAACGGCGAACTATACCTTTTTTCTATTTTTTTATATATTTGATGATTAATTATACAATTAGCCTGAGAATGTGCATGAAAGAAAAAACTAACGATACAAATTCTGTGTTGAGTTGCGTAATTTGGTTGTTAAATAATTCATAACCTCCCAGTGTAAAACGATCATTCCAGCTGAAACTTGATACACTTGCATTCTCTTCCAGTATAAAAACACACTGCACTCTATTTTGTGGTGTTAATACCCAGTCTAAATCATTGATTGAGAATTCCAAAATATACGTATCCAAAACTGATGATTATAAGAATTCTTAAAAAAAAGTATGATTATTAATCACTTTTCTTTATTACCAGAAGTTAACAGTTATTGTCAACACTATTAATTCATCATCATCAGCCATTTCAGTGATGCAAGGATGTGGCCTCTTGCAGATAGGATTTCAACAGTATTGTCCAGATAGAACAATCTTGGGCAATTCTGTGTTAGTTAATTCCAGCGACTCTACTAATGCCTTTGACCCATCGGTATGGCGATATTTCTCTTGGACTCTAATACGAAATTTTTTTTTCTCCATCTGTTGTTTTTTCTCCTAGTAATATAACCACAATTTACAGGTTAGATAACGAAATACAAAAATCCATCATAGTTACAAGACAAAAGCTGCATAGTTAATTGTTCGTAAGTAGTAGGACTAAGGCGAGAGCTGTATAGAAACCGGGAAAACCCATGAGTCACGAGGTGGTGGGGGGGCACCTCCCTCCCCTCCCTCTCCGGCGGGCTTTTGAATAAGCCAATCAGCGGACCGTTAGTTCATTTGGTGGCCGCTAGGGGGGCAGCACCGACCGCGTTTGCGCAAACGATAGTTCCTTGACCGCCCGCCCAGATGGAAGCACAAACCTCAATCTGCGCAGACATTCCATGGCTCGCGTAACCTGAATCTATCTGAGCTTAGTCGGACGCACAACCCCGCAGGCGACAACGGTTGTTGCTATTCCCAGCGCGCGCCACAGATGACGCGTCGGGTCCCGTTAGCCGCTATTCCTGGCGTGCGTAGTTTCCTAGCGCAGCGCTATTTCCGGGTGACGCGTCGGGTCCCGTTAGCCGCTATTCCTGGAGTGCGTACTTTCCTAGCGCAGCGATATTTCGGGGTGACGCGTTGGTTCCCGTTAGGCAGTATTCCTGGAGTGTGTGTACTGGGACCTACTTTCCACAACACAATTTACCGTTCGTGACAGGGTATAAATTCTGTGCCAAACTTCTTCTCAGCCTCATTGATCACCAGTATCTTACAGAGTGAACATCATGGATCGAGTACTGACTGCTGAAGACATCGAACAGTATTTGGCAAATGGTGAGTTAATTTTCTGTTATTAAGTATTATTATAATTATTATTATAAATAAGTAAGTTTGATTTTAATTTTATTTTACAGGTCTTCCCGGCATCTCTCAGCTAATCAGTGATGAATTTGTAGACTCACGATCGGTAACAATGGACAACCTTGAGGTGCAGTACAATCTTGCAGGCGGTAAGTGATTAACATTGTAAATTATTTTTCGTGTGAATACTTAGTGCATGTATGACTGGTATTATTTATTTTGTTGCAGATGAAATGAATGCTGTTGGTCGTACCAGTGAGTAGCTAATACTTTAAATAACTTTTTTATGTGAATGCTTAAAGCATATGCTTGACATTATTTATTATGTTGTAGATGTGAGTGAATGTGCTTTGCCTGTGATTACCACTCATGAATTGTTTTGCTACTGGCAATCGTTTGGTACTTAAATTATTTTTTATGTGAATACTTAGTGCATATATGACAGACATTATTTATTATATTGCAGATGATGTGAATGCTGTTGATTTTACTAGCATGCAACCCACACACAAACGGATGGCAACCCATGATGATGGGAGTGGAGGTGCTTTGCCTGTGATTAACACTCAGGAATTGATGGATTGTTTTACTACTGGCAAGTGTTTAATACTTTAAATAATTTTTATGTGAATACTTAGTGCATATATGACTGACATTATTTATTTTGTTGCTGATGTGAGTGAATGTGCGTTGCCTGTGATTAACAATCAGGAATTGATGGATTGTTTTACTACTGGCAAGTGTTTAATACTTTAAATAATTTTTCGTGTGAATACTTAGTGCATGTGTGACTGACGTTATTTATTTTGTTGTAGATGTGAGTGGAGGTGCTATGCATGTGATTAGAACTCATGAATTGTTTTCCTACTGGCAATCGTTTGGTACTTAAATTATTTTTCATGTTAATACTTAACGCATATATGACAGACATTATTTATTATGTTGCAGATGATGTGAATACTGTTGGCCTTACCAGTGTGCAACCTACACACAAACGGAAGGCAACCCATAATGACGGTCCATCAAAAAGCATTAAAATGTCAGGTAATGTATTCATTTTATAGACTGCTTTGTTTCCCAATACTTGTAACTATGAATCTAATTTTTTGTGTCTCTTTTCAGATGTTTATATGTCGCCACCAGACATGGAAGAACTATGGGGTATTCCAATAGTGGACATAAACCAACCCAGCACCAGTGCGAGGAGTATTCCAGCAGTGGACATATCCCACCCCAGCACCAGTGCGTGGGAAGATCCAAACGATCTATTAGCCACTATATCGCCAGTAGAGGCACTCTGGGCTGCAGACGAACCATATTGTTTTACTACTGGCAAGTGTTTAATACTTTAAATAATTTTTCGTGTGG
>CM061914.1:135323166-135345951 GCA_031002005.1 Vandiemenella viatica
AATGCTTTGCGTCTCTTGGACAGGGGCAGAGGAGAGTCTTCGAGTTGAGGGCTGGCAGGCTGGGAGAGGGTTGGGGATGTAGAGACACTGGGATGCAAATCAGGTGAGGCAACAGGTGGAAATTCAGGGGCAACATATGATGGTGTAGGCGGGGGAACAAGAGTCCGTGAATGGCTTTGGTGATGGTGAGGGATAGATGGAGGCGGTACACTTGGCAGTGAAGTTGGTTTCCGTAGTTTTGGTTGTGATGGTGATGGCTGAGCAGCCTGTTGGTGCTGCTGTTGTTGCTAAAAAAAAATTAAAATATAAAATGATATTAACTGAAAGTGGACAGTCCACAGTGACTAGAAATACAACAAGAGATGCAACAAACTAGTCTTGGAATCAATCTAAATATGCATAATAATAAACAATTCTCAACTTAAATGAATACTTTAAGGTTTTATATAACAGGACAAGTACCTCTATTTTTTATCATTTTAATTTACGTAATTTTTGTGATATTATTTACAGTTTTCTTTCTCCTTTTAAGTGTCTGATCCAACAGCTTTGTAACTGTATAATAAATGTAACCAACATAATCTCCATGATTTTCAAAGATTTTAAATTTTAACTGTTCCTCTAATAAGGAACAAGAGAGAGAAAAAAAAAGAAAAAACCTGCATAGTGAAGTTATTCTACTACTTTCTCCATAACTGCTAAAGAATTATCTATTCTTAAAAGACTATTTTCTGCATGAAACAATTGTTTAATCAATAAAAGAAAAAAACTAATCAGCTAGACGATTAAATGTAATATTCGTAGCTGTCAGCTAAATGGAGTTGCGAAAACACAACAGATTCTGCTGTCTTTAACAGACATGGTGTGTATCTATAGAGGTCATTCTATGAATTTACCAACAACAAACATGCATCATTCCGAACACATGATTTTATTAATGACTACTACTGTTGTGAAATTTTCAAAACAAAGATGCTATTAATATAAATTCAGATATTCAACACACTTCCTGAAATGTTAAGCAGTGAAGATTACAATTCAGGAATACCAGAAAAATGGAAATATACAGTGGTTCAATCAAATACTGCTCAAAATCAAGTGGAAAGAGAAAGTGTGAAATTAAAATGTTTTAGAAATGCTGGATAAGGAATAAAATTTGTGGAATCATGATAATTCTGATTCTAGTTAGGAAGAGATGAAGGGCTGCATCAAGCCAGTTGAGAAATTGATATCAAAGAAAGTTTCTGGTACGGTTGAAAATTAACACAACAAAATGAGGAATTTATAAATGTAAATTAAATGCACTCTCCCATGTCAATAATAAAAATTATTTATAGCTGTGGAAGGATATTTTTCTTCAAATTTTCCTAGTGTGAAACTTATTTATGCTTCATATGTTTGTATATAAGATAAGACCAGGAAAATTACCCGTCACTTACCACAGATGAAGGCAGAGGGCCAGATGAATACAAGAAAACACAAAAAACAAAAACATTGTGTTTGTGTGTGAGTGTTTTTTTTTGTTTTTTTTTTTTTTTTTTTTTTTTTGTCTGGTTCTCCTGCCTTGATGGGTTATTTTCCCTATCCTATCTAAATTTCAGTGCTTAACAGGTGTTTCATTGTCACCATTAGCTAATTCATGTTTGTATGACATTTATAACCAAAAACTTGTAAGAAAAACAAATTAATATTTTGGAGAATTTTAGTAAAATTAAATTTGTAATGCTACAAACAGAAAAAAACACCATCTTAACACTATTTAGCCACTTTTATTTTAATGTTTTTTGCTATGCACTGGGAATGTAAAATTTTGCTGTTATTAACTCTTGTTTTCTCATAAAGACCCACTAGGACAGTCAGTATTATGGAGAGAAACATGAGGTATACTATACATCCAATTCATTTATTCTCTGATCCCAAAGTTTACACTGAAGACCTCACCCTGCAAGTGATGACCACTACAGAAATATATGACAAACAAAGACAACAGAGGTCAAATACTGCTGCTACTCACTGTTTCCTTAAAGGGGTTAGCAGCACCAGCTAAACCACGGACTTGGAGAAGTTCGGCAGTATGGAGGAAAGGTGCTAACCTGTCCTGCGATATATATACCTCTCCTTGGTACATGAAGCTTAATAAGGCCTGGACATCTTCATACCGAACATCCTTCAGTATGACCACAGGATGTTGACAAGGGTTTTCCTGAGAGTGAAATGCTTTTATTATTTTCAAGAAAATTAGAAAATTTGAGACCAATTTGTTGGTAACATCTAAAGGAGTTTACTCAATCAAACTTGATGTACTACAAAAATTAATTACACCAAGCTAAAAAGAATCATTAGCACCAAATTTTTTCAACTGTTTTAAAATAACAAGAGCTAATGTGAAATCAAGACATTCATAAGTACAGAAATGTTAATTCAAATTACCATGAAATATGTTTCTGAACCTACTTCGTTTCTAATCATTATTTTAGTTCAAAGACAAAATTATGGACTAAAATTTGGCAATAGAGATACTATTATAAATGTGCAAGATGGATACATTTTAAAAACTGACAAATGATAATCTATACTATGGGTAGCCCGAGCAAATATAACGAATGATAACTTATACGATTTCTGGAAAAATAAAAGGGAGATAGATCATTCCATAAAAACAGCATAAATCATTAAAAGAAAATGAGATTTTTTTTAAGATTGCAAAATTAAAAACAGAAATAGTGGCAAGATACGGTAAGTTGTGTTATGTTAGTGTCATAATTTAATTGTTCATGAAGGGAATTCTACGATAACCGTGGCACCATAATTTGATGATGGATTCTTATTTAACTCGACGAGACAAGTTGAAAGTAAAGAATTTTTTTATATATATATTTATCTCTCTTAGTTCTCGAGATATTGTATCTCAAAATTGACGTGGTTAGGTTGAAACGCGGCCTGGACCAGAAGAAAAATTTCGCCACTGCCAAATTTGATAATGAAATCCTATGTAACTTGACAAGACAAATTGAAAATAAAAGATACATTTTTATGATATCTCCCTTAGTTCTAGAGATATTGTATCTCAAAAGTGAGGAGGTTAGGGTGAGATCCGGCCTGGACTAGAAATTTTTTTTCACTATATCTACACAGTGAAAATGCAATGCAGGAGTTTTATTTTCTTCCTAGTGGTTGTTGTTAGGTTGAAATATGGCCTGGACCAGAAGAAACGTCACCAAAAGCACAAGGAACTATACCTAAAAGTGACTTTTAACATGCTATATCTCGAAAACCAAACGAGATATCAAAAAAATTTATTCTTTATTTTCGATTTATTTCGTCGATTTCTACAAGAATTCATCATCAGATTGTGGTGCCACGGTAATGATAGAACCTCCTTCATGAATGCTTAGCAATTAGTGATAAAGAAGACTGATGACTATTATTTCCTACACCACTAGCTTTGCTGTTTGAGAATAACTTTTTAATATTTTATAAATTCTGATTCTTTGAACTGAACACATCATTTTATGTGCTTCGAATACCACTAATACCTAAAAAGATTATTAATTTCATTTTTACATCTAAAAATACAAGGTTTATATAGAATTAAAGATTAACCCCATAATGATTGATATAATATCTTTAACAGATGCAGTTTATGTTGATTTCAGCCACTAGAACATGATGTGGTAAACAGTTGAAGACACATACACAAGGTAAAGAGCCTCTTTAAATTCAAATCACTGGAACAAAATACTAACTACAACTCTACGAAGAGCAATTGCAAACACAAAATTTGATTATTACATTAAGTATTGAGAATGTTTTTATAACAGAAAAAGCTAATAAAAAAAAATTACAAACTTTTTCAAAAAAAAAAAACATCTTTCTATAGTTCATATTGATCTAAATAAGAACAAAAGAAGTTTAACCATTTACATTACCTTGAAAACATTTCTGAAGTAAGGACTGCAAGCAGACAGAATGACTTTGTGAGCTTTAACATTCTGCCCTTCACATGTAAGGGTGACATCAACTAAGTCTTCATCACATTTCAAACTCTCTAGTGCAGAAGTGATGTTTATTTGGAAATTGTTCCAACGAAGACAGAACTGATCCGCAGCCATCTGGAATGGTGTACTGGAAGTACAGAAACAAATATTAGAAAATTCGAGATTAATAAAAATTTCTCCTTAATCATCTGAGAGAGGAGGAAAAAAAGGGGGTAAGATTTTGTCCCTATATAGTAATGAATGGACATAAGAACAGCAGATGAGGAGATAGCAAAAAGACAGAAAAATGAGGTGTTCGTAGGTTTCACATAGTTTAAATAAAAAGAATGAAGAATAGAAGCATTTCTTGAAATTTAAAAAGGTTAAAAGAGTTCAATAAAGATTTTCAAGAAATATTATAGAAATGTAGTGACAAATTTAAAATGATGGATTTTGAAAATAATATTTGGAGGGAGAAAGAAAATACATAATGAGCTATTTGATAATATTGCGGCAAGTAATATGAATAGAAGGTATACAAAAATAAAATAAAAATAAAAGAAAGAAAAAGCTGAATTAACTGTGGGAAGCAACAAATTAAAATGATGTTATAAATATGAGGCAAATTGCTTGTCAATTTGGGGAAGTTAAAATCATTTTTAGGGAAGGTTTAGAAAAATAGAATATTTACATGGATGTAAAAATATGGATTCAAGAAAGCATATCGATAAATGATGCATACTTTTGGAGGAGGACAGGGATTTTGAAGTTAAGACCACACTGGGTAATCAAAAGAAGAGTTTGATCAGCTGCATTAAATCAATTGTCAGTAAACCCACTCTGGAAACTACTAAGGTGAAATCTGAGTTAGGTAGTATCACAAACTCAGCATCCATCTTGGATCAAATGGTTAAAATCGTATTATGTTGTTATAGTGTGAAGTAGAACTTTAATCTAGATTTGTGTAAATTTTGCAACAATGGATTGGAAAAAAATCACAGGAGCTAATATTTTTATAGAAAGAGAGAAAATGTACCTACCTTTCACCAAAATTGAAGGGAGCAGCAACAAAAAACACCCACAAACATAAAACACACAATATTTTGGGCTATGCCCTTCTTCAAGAAAACAGAAATAGATAAATGAACTGGTAAACACAGGCACATGAATGAGCTCAGTAACATGTTTCTATTTCTTAATAAGGGTGTAGCCTGCATTTTTTTTTATTTTTTTTTTTTTTTGCTTTGCCTCCTTCTTGTAATTCTGGTGAGTGGTTGCCATATTTTATCTTTCCTTGCCATGTACTGGTATAAACATTGCTATTCACCAATCTATTATTTGTGTGGTAAGATATTGCAGTAGGTATGAAAAGTAGTTCATGGAAGGGAAAATATGACCATGACCACAAGCTGGCACTCAATTTCAGGCACAAGGTTTTCTTTTTTAGGTAAGGGTGTCAGGGATTGTAATGAGTTACCAAGGGGAATGATGAATAACTTACCGAAAATGTTAAAAGAATTTAAAGTTAAAATTTATAGAGGGCAAATGTAGGTGGGTGCAGGATAGGGGGAAGTTGGCTGTGTAGGGATATTGCCACCGGAGCGTATGCTCCATTGCAATTAAATTAAATATTGTGAACTGAGTGATTGTTGTATGGTTTGAGAGTGGTATCATTGTTTGCAGTTCTAAATAGAGCTTGCAATCTAAGGATCTGATCCAAAGATCCGATTTAACAATATTTGAATATGTCAGCTGAATACTTTCAGTTAATTAAAGAACTTTTTGACTGCAGCACTCATTCAGTTGTTAGAAAGAACCATTTTAGTGCTAACTTTATTCAAGAACTTATTTTCAAATGTATCAGTAGATTTTCTCAGTGTTTCTTCACTGAGTGGTGGCTGTCCATTGAAATATGCAGCTTCTTAACTGATAAACTATCTTACCAACCTTAGGCAAATAGACTAGTTATAGTGAGTGAAGTGGCACGTTTAAAATCACCATACAACAAAAAAACCTGCTACCATATCTACAATCTTACTGGTGCTCACCACATTCTCTACTGCAAGCTTGGGCATAAACAGAGTGGGGAAGGTTGGGGCACTTGACCGACCCTGCCTCTTTCCATCATTTAGCAAAAAATGTATGAGGGAATATCCAAAGGAAACAGAACTGATGTAGAGGGTGGAGTTATTGTAGTACAGGTTTTTGCCACTGTAAGCATGCAGTCCATGGGCGCCGGGAGGGGGGGTGCAAGGGGGTTCACTTGCACCCCCGACATCCCGGGTCGCCGTCTGGGCAGTAGTAGAGCTAAAAAAAAGGTCGCCCAGCACAGAAATTTTTGGGCCGATGGGGGGGGGGAGGGGAAGGGCCCAATGCAGCCCTGGTGCACCCCCCTACATCCCGGATCGCCGTCTGGGCAGTAGTAGAGCTAAAAAAAAAGGTCGCCCGGCCCGGAAATTTTTGGGCCGATGGGGGGGGGGGGGCACCAATGCAACCCTGGTGCACCCCCCTAGAAGCAATCCTGCCGGCGCCCATGATGCAGTCCTTCCATTCCCGAATCAGTATACCAATTGTTGTCACAAGTTGTGTTTGGCTGGTGTTAACTTCTTTGGTGACAGCTGTTTTGTGTGCTCATCATTTTAGCGAAGGCTGATTCTCGTGAACAGCACGCGGCTATGAAATTTCCTTCCTGGTCAGAAAAACTGGCACATAAACTCTTGAAATGTTGAAATCAACATACAAGAATGATACTATGGAGAAAATCCAAATTCTACCGTTTCAAAAGAGGTGAAATGTCAACTGATGATCAACCTTATTCCAGATGGCCTTCAATAGCCCAAACCGACAAAAATTCATGAAATCATACTAAAAGATTGACAGCACACAACTGAAGAAGTTTTTCTTCCAGGTCATCACAGGTGACAAATACTGGTGCTACATTTATGATCCTGAAATGAAGCAACAACTGATCCAATGGCAGATTCCGAGCTCACCTCGCGCCAAAAAAGCAAGATATATGAAATCAAACATCAAGACATTGCTGATTTGTTTCTACAATGTGCGAGGGGTTGTCATTCAGAGTTTGTTCCACAGGTTCAGAGAGTTAACTAGACCTTTTACTTGGATGAAACAAAATCTTCACAGGTTACCTGCCAGATAATATCTTTATTAAACTTAATTTCTTTAGTACACAACATTTCGGCAGCAACCTCCGCTACCTTCTTCAGGTAAGCTGTCATAATGAAGCTAAAAATGTTACTGTGCAAGGATCGAGTCCTGGCTTCTATAAGTAGCCCGCTGCCGGAAAGACTTCCTGCCGTCCTCCCTTGGTCGGTGCTTCCATCGGCCAAAGACGGGGTGTGAAGTGTTCGGCTGCATCTCGTGAAATTGTCTAACATCACGCTCAATGTTGCTTAAGAGGTGGCATCTCGTGGCCCCACGACGGCATCCTGGGCGGTCACCCATCCAAGAGCTAACCACACTCAACATTGCTTAACCAGCGGCTTTATCCCAGGCTAAAAGGGGGTTCTAGAGCTGGCCAATCATGACTAATTATCTCCTGGTTGGCTCAATGTGAGTCTGGCCCACAACGGATCAGCCCTCCCATTGGTTGACGCGTCCAGACGGCATCCCCCCAGAAGGTTGTGTCTAACACGTTGCTGTTTCAGCTCTCGGACGATCGGCTCCCAAGCTTCGCTCAGGAAGAGACCACCATCTCTGTTGATGCTGTTGTCACTTATTCAAATCTCCGGCACTTTTCTGATCACTGAATCCCAGAAATAAGATATCTTAGCCAAAACTTCAGTATTGTCGAAGTTGATGCTGTGAAAATTTTCTATAGCATGTTCTACTAACGTGGATTTTTACAATTGTAGGAACTGCAGATATCGTTGGTGTGGCGTTCCTCAATAGTTCTTATAGTTTGGCCGCTGCAAGTGGGGTAGTCAGGCAGTGTTTGCAGGTTAGCAGGTATATTACGTGGGAGGTTTCACCACTTTCACCAACCCTATCACTAGCGAGAACTTTCCTATCATATGGCACACCACTTGTGAAACCTCCCACATAATATACCAGCTAACTTGCAAACATTGCCTGGTTTCCTACATAGGTTTGACTACCACTCTGTTAGCCATTAGAATGAATGGCCACCGTAAGACAGTTTTCACTTGGAATCCAAAACATCCAGTAGCTATCCATACCATCACCCATGACACTAATAATTTCAATTCTTGTTTCACGGTCTGTGCTATCAGAGTTCTCCCAAACAACAGCAGCTCCTCTGAACTCAGAAGGTGGGAACTTGCCTACCAATACAAACTAGGTGCAAGGCAACCTCCTGGTCTCAATTTGAGATAATACCCAGTTAATACTTTTCCTTGCCTCTATCCTCTACTTGCCTCCATGCCCACTATCTATAGTATATTGAACCACCATATACCAGAGGTGATGTTTAACTACATAGATTCTTTTATTATTATTATCATTTTATTTTGTTCACTTATTTACTTTTACTTTCTCAAATTTATGTTATGAACATTTTAATATATTTTTCTGCACTTTTTGCATTCTCAGGTCTCCACTGTCCACCTCTCCCTGTCCTCTATTTCAATTTACTCTCACCATGTATTAGAGGAATGTGGAGGAAATAATGGCGAGATAAGTGAAAGAGGAAGACAAGCAGAGGGGTTTCTAAGGAGCATTAGAAGCCTCATATGGAATAAAGAGGTGCCACAGATTATCAAGAGAGTAATCTATCATACGTACTATGTGGCTATCTTGACTTATACTGCTGAAACGTGGAGAATGAAAAAGTGGGATTTTTTCACACATCAGATCTATAAATAATACTATAAATGCGAAAGTAACTGTGTATCTCTGTCTGTTATATTTTCAGCACTAAACGGCAAATCCGATCTTGACGAAATTTGACAAAGAAATAGTATCTGTAATTGGAAGAGACATAGGATACTTTATTTCTGTATGAATAATATATTCTTTTATGGAATTTTGAAAACTAATTGTACAGTGACAGACAGATTCATAGCATGTGTAGGTCTTTGTAACGTACGGTGAAGAGTGGGCTGGTGGATCAGTAGTTAGGGTGCTTGCTTCCAAAAGTTCTGGGTCTGGTCCTGGATTCAAATCTCAGTGGGAGCAGGGAATTTTTAATTTTTTTTACTTATGGCTTTACACCTCATCGACGGCTAAGGTCATTAGAGGTGGGATGGTACTGGGGACAAGGAACAGGACGGAATTCGGCCACGGCCTTTTTGAAGGAAGCATCCCGGCATTCGCCTCGAGTAATTTGGGGTAACCATGGAAATCCCCAAATCTGGATGCCCAGATGGGGATTCGAACCGCCGTCTTCCCGTTCATGCTCGGTGGGAATTTTTAAGAGTTGTTTTTGATCATATAAGCCATGTCTGGATGTTCTGTTCTTCGGATTCCACGTTAAACTGTAGTTCCAGTCATGATAGAGGTGGAATGTGTAGCAAATTGAAACACTGTCAGATAAGCGATCAAACAATCCTTCAAAACATAACAATGTCATATGCTTCGGTCACTCAGGTTGTTTCTCTCACAGTCAGGTTGTGTATGATCTGCACAAATAATATTAAAAATGTGAAAGTAACTCTCTGTCTGTTTGTTATGTTTTGATGATATACAGCTATACAATGTAGTAAGACAATATTACGAGGGTGGTTCAAAAAATAAGGTCTGCTATTTTTTTATATAGAAAATCACATTTATTCTCCACTTTTGGTACATCGTTGAAAAGCTTGAAGTTTTAGCTATTTTTCTATGCAATCACCTTTCCCTTCAATGACCTTCCAAATCCGTGCCAGGAGCTTTTTTATCCCATCGTCGAACCAGTCTCCCGCTTTGTCACAGAGAAATTGAATGACTGCTATCTGCACTTCCTCATCTGACCGCAACTTATGGACTCCCAGGTGTTTTATTAAGTGTGGAAAACATGTGATTGTCACTTGGGGCAATGTCCCGGCTATAGGGGACGGGGGAGGTCATGGTGCAAACACTCCCTTCATGAGCATTCATCTTATTTTGTTCTAGATAGCCCGCCCTAGTTTCTTCAGAGTTTCGCTGTAGCGGACCGAGTTAATTGTTCTTCAAGGAACAAAAAACAGTTGCCATAACCTTACCAGCTGACTTTTCTGTCTTAAACTTTTCAGGCTTCGGCGAAGATGGATGACGCCATTCTTTGGACTGCTTCTTCATTTCAGGAAAGTAATGATGCACCCAATTTTCGTCTCCAGTAACTATCGAATACAGGAAATCTTCCCCTTCCTCTTCAAAGCAGTGAACAAATTCTTTGGTACATTCCACGCGCTTTCTTTTGTGTTCATCGGTGAGCTGTCTGGGAACCCACCTGGTGGACACTTTACTGTACCCAGTGCTAGAAATTCGTTTATAAATCCAGGCGTATTTTTTACTCCTAACTTTCAGACTCAGGCGTAAAATGAAAATGCTCTGGCGTATTTATATTATAATTATGAAATTACAGATTTTATAGCTTACTATCTACTGCAACACAAACTGTAGGTCTAAACGTGCCAATATATTATATACCAAAATTGTGAATTCTTGATTTTTGTATTTATTATAGTAGTTTTTTAATTTTACACAATGATCTCCATCTTCAGTAGACACAGTAGCTGGTGAGTTAATAAGTGTTTCTGATCGTTTCCTTGCTTCTTGACCCCCTGGATTGCATGAAGTTTGAGCAGGCCTGTTGGTAGTAACTGAATAGCTGACGTTTCTTCATTTTCTGACATTCCTCATTTGTCGGAGCTTATAATACTTTTATCACCATTACTTTTCTTTACAACTGGTATAAAGTTAAAGTCAGTAATTTTACGAGACATCTTCACTTCCTTTGTTAAACGAAAAACGCATGAACTAGAATTGTCTTTTGCTTTGCGGTACTCACCCTACAAGGATGCCCCCATCTTCTGAACTTCATAAACGTAATATTTGAAACTCTTAAATAGATCAACAATGTGTAAGGAATTGTATTTGAAATTTTTAGAATTAAACCTTGAACATGCAAATGAAAACAAAGTACTTAAATGTAATTTTTCTTAATTTTGAGGTTTAGGTGTATTTTCTACGCCTTTGACAGAGATTGCAGGTGTAAAATGAAAACATTCAGGTGTAATTACGCCTAAAGCCCGGTCAATTTCGAGCAATTACTGAACCCTAGAGTCTCTGAAACAATTGTGCATATGGAGATTTGCCACACACTCCATTAAGTCTCTCGGTTATCTCATCAAGAGTTATACTTCGGTTAATGTGCATCATTTCATCAATTTTGGTCACCGTTTAATTGGACACGTTCGATCTTCCAGGCCGTTCCTAGTCGTGAACGTTGTTGCGACCGGCAGAAAACTCCCGGCACCACTTCCGTACATTTTTAATGTCCATACACTTTTCCCCGTACACTTCCACTAACTGAAGATGGTTTTCGATCAGTGTAATGTTTTTTGCGTTCAAAAATCGGATCATTGACTGCAGTTTGCACCTGGCAGGTGAGCTAAGTGGCTGCTTCATCGCGGACGGATGTCAAGCAGCGACTGATCATCTGATTGAGCTCACCTGTACCATTCAGTGGTGGGAGAACCAAGGAACACGGCATTGTTGTTGGATTTTGCCTAGCATTGTTCGTTTTGACGTGGCATCGTTAGAGACCTTATTTTTTGAAGCACCCTCATAGCTAAGCTAATCATAGAAAGAGTGGATAAGTGATCGTACATTTAGTAGATTTTAATGATATTGAGGATTAATTAAACATTTGGGAAGCATTACATAATCAGAGAAGTAAATAAAATTAATTATTTGTAAAGGCTAAGTCGTTTCCACAAAGCATTGTTGAGCGTGCAAGTGCACAGTGTAATAAAGTAATTGTTGGGAGAGTCAGAAACTGGCTGCCGCAGGAGACAGATGATAAATTATATCACAACATGTCTAGTTGCAAAATGAGCCATGCTTCCATTCTTTAAGTATTAAGTGGACAAAAAAGCAATATGAGGCTGTCCGTTAATTTTTGACAAGGTTTCATGAAGGACGACAAGCAGGTAGTATTTCAAGGTCGGAATGCAGTGTGTAAATTAACTAGACTGAAGTGTGGTCAGAATCTAAAGTCAGAGGAGAAGAAGTATGATAAGCCTTATCCATGGTCAAATAAACAATTCTAATTAGTGGTGGTATGTGTTATGTGAATAAATCCAGAGTGAACTTTAAAGAGAACCGTGATATTATTTCTGGAACAAGTTGAACCTGCAAGCCTGATAATCACATTATAACATAGCGACATGTATTACAGCGAGCCCATGAGCATGCTATTCGCTAGGTTATCACCAGGACAAGCTACGAAATCGCCACACTGATATTGATGAAATTTGACAAGGTAATATTGTTAGAATGAAGGCTTTCACAGCATATCGATGATATGAAGTCTTCACGGGTTTTCCGCCGTATGGTGTTATGCAGGGAGCACTAGAGCTGCATTGAAACCAAAAATCTGACTCTCATCTAGAAGAGAAAAGATAAGACCAATACTAAAGACAAGAAAGTGTGTGTGCTTAGGACCTCATGGTAGAAGTAAAAATTATTTACGTAGTAGCCGAAAATGTTCTAAACCAGTGATTCGCAACCTGTTGTCAACAGACCACCTTTGGTCCACGAAGATGGGTAGATAATCCACGGACTATTAAAAATTTAATTCTTACTAAATTAAAGATTTTGTAACAAAAAAAAGTAAAAATTCTTCACATAAAACTGATAATGTATGCATACTGTATAAGCTATAAGCCAAACTTTGTAAAAACTATCAAAATTTCAACGACCGGCAAAAATCTGGTATTTCCAGAAAATGAGGATACGGCCGAATTTTTAGTATAACAATATACTAGCTGAGTTCCTGACATTGCCCGGTGTGATTAACTTTGATTTGCCAACACAGTAAATATTGAAGTTCATAACATAGGTCAGTTTTCTGCACTTTTGAACCAAATTTCATGTCAGTCGCTCCATTTCTATACTATTTAAACGGCTAGTGTTGTTAAACACTATACGATATCCAATATTTTGTAAGTAATTTGTAGACCTCAGATTTGAGGCAAAACCCTATTTTGTTCTCAATTGAGAAATATGAAAAAACATCATATTTATACGAATTATGGACATTTAGGGCCATCATTTGTGATTTTATAGTGCCTAAATTGTCATTAAGACCTATTTTACTCATTTTTCTTTCAAACATCAACAAAACAGTTTTTAATTCTGAAAAAAAAATTAATACTTTGTCAAGTGTTTACTTCCAACAATTCAAACAAAAGTGTATGGGGTCATTGTCACGTGGTCCATTTGTTATTAATCACATAAAGGCTACCGTTAGCTGTGTATACTCGTAAAGTAACAGTATGACCAAGATACCGATCTCCAAATCCTCTTTAATTAGTTGATGTGGTAACTAGTTTCCCAATTCCTCAACAGATGGGAACATTATATATTTCGACATGTGTAACAAACAGGTGAGTAAACAGTAACCATGTGTTGAACAGTTTTTATTAAGATACAAAGAATAGTTTCATATTGTAATTAGAGTCCATGTATGTTTATTAAATATTTATTGAAAAATAAGGCAGGCATCCTTCCACAGTATCACAAACCTAATCTTCGCTTCTGGACGCCGGACAGAAATTTAAATAGTAAAGCAAGACAGGGATTTTCCTAACGCCTGTATGGTAGCCCTATTACTATAACTATATGGCCACAAGTTCGAAACTTTTAAAATGTAAAAATCAAGTGGTTCCTATGGCTCCTGCTGCTTCCCCAAGGATTCACATTGGTAGAGCTCCACATTCCCATTGAAACCGCTGACACTAGAAGGATGTGACAGGGTCGGCGCCATGTCATGGCCCACAGAGTTTCCTCCACTGTACCCATTGGAAAGGAGGCTGAGTGGGGCTGGAGAGCTGTTCCAAACGTTCAGCTTCTAGGAAAATCTATCCGCTTCATCGGGGATCGTCCAGGCATGAATTGGGGTAGGCTGTTCAAAACTTTTTACTTAGTATTACTAAAAGACAGTGCAGTTATATCAAAATAACATTAATTTAAAAAATCTGTAAATTTAACACTATACACTGACAGTACTAGATTGCTAAACAATCTAAAACTGGAATTTAAATATATATATGTGGTGCAATTTCACTGTTCAAAATAAATGCCCGACTGTGCAAATTGTGGACTTCTGAGAGTGATAACAGTTACCTACATTGTAAATTTAACTATCTGTTTATAAATCTTATATATATATAAAAAAATAATGATGCAACTAAGGAAAATGGAAGCGGATTCTAGGCGATATAAATAAGAAAAGAAAGGGAAATTAGCCCACCACATACCAAACTGGACGGATGCGATGAGAGGGAACACTTATGCTGACAAACAACTACACAATATTTCGGCATTTGCCTTGTTCACAAGTAGAAAAACGGGCTATTAGGTTCGGAACGTGTGTACACAACGAACGTTACCTAATGACTTCGTTGTGTACACATGTTCCGAGCCTAGTAGCCCGTTTTTCTATTTGTGAGCAAGGCAGATGCTGAAATATTGTGTAGTTGTTTGTCAGCATTAGTTTTCCCTCTCATCGCATCCGTCCACTTTGGTATGTGGTGGGTTAATTTCCCTTTCTTTTCTTATATATATAAAAAATAGACGTGTGTTTTCCTATATTTCACTTTTCAGCCACCACTACCTAGCACAGGTCACTGGTGTTTGTGTGTGGAAGTAGCCTGGAGTTTCCTGTCGTGCACAACGTTCGCCGAATGCCGATAGCTATGGGGATATGGGAGATATGATGATTAAAGTTGGTGAATGCAGGGCGTTTTCATATTTCGGCCAAAAATTTGTGTCTCCAAATATGTCACTTTTCTGCCACAACTACATAGCATAGACCATTGGTGTTTATGTGTGGTGGTAGTAGTATCATGTCTCCTGTCGTGCACAATGGTTGTTAGATGTCAGTAGCTATGGGGGTGTGGGAGAAATGGGAGTTGACACTGGTCAACCTGCGCCACTTTCAAATTTCTACCAAAAACGTATGTGTCCCTGTGTATCACTTTTCAGCCAAAACTATGAAGCGCAGATCACTGGTCGTTGTGTGTGGTAGTAACACAGAGCCACCCATCGATCACAATGTTGGCCAAATTTCGGTAACTTTGGGAGTGTGGGAGATATGGTGGTTGAAAGTGGTCGATGAAGGATATTTTCATATTTCATCCAAAGACATGTATGTACGTAAATTTTACTTTGCTGCCTGAACTACATAGCGCAGATGACTGGCATTTGTATGTGGTAATAACGAGTCTCCCATCGTGCACTATGGTTGTTAGATGTCGGTAGCTGTCAATCCAAATTCTTTACAAACACGACCGAAGTCGTAGGTACCAGCTAGTAATAGAATAAAAATAATACACATACAGTAAAAATAGTAGTATATAATTAAATATGTACATATAAACATACTCATTTTTGTATCAGTGAATAAATATGCAACAGATTTATATTCCAGATTTTGTTTCTCCGTCAGTAGAAAATACGTGACAAATACAAATTAAGAGTTTTACTGATTTTTTATAATCCCAGTCGG
Source organism: Vandiemenella viatica (assembly GCA_031002005.1). NCBI lineage: Eukaryota > Metazoa > Arthropoda > Insecta > Orthoptera > Morabidae > Vandiemenella > Vandiemenella viatica. The sequence goes on from CM061914.1 coordinate 135,338,818, forward strand.
CTAAAATCAATTAAATTCAATAATATTCTGCTGAATTATATTTCTCGATGTTATATTATAGATTAATGAATGTTTATTGATAATATTTTGTTAACATAGCCACAATTTTGATTGCCTATTTTGACATTTTAAGAACCTATTTTGCTTTGAAACGAAGCCTGTTTTAGGTACCTAAAATAAGATTTTTAGAACCTAAAAATTTTGAGGTCTAGTAATACGTTATCTTTACAAACATATTTTACTGAACTATACTGCAGCAAATTTCACAAATTTAAGTTCTCCATCACTGCTTAAAAAATGAGCGCAGTACAGGATGCTACTTTTTTGTTTACAATTTTTCGACACTTCCAATTTGATGGTTGCCAAAAAGATTGTTGAGAGTTATGCTGATGCTGCGCAACACATAGAAATACATACAGCCACAGTAAACACGAGCTGACCACATCAATGGAGATTTCGAGAATAGATTACATCACGATACATGTCGTCAATAACAAGGCTTTCATGAAATTACTAATTCTAATCACTAATAGGCCTAATAGTCAAGTTCTTTGTGCCTTATGCTATAACAAGAACATTCTGATCCAGGCTGCACTTCGGGTAATAACAGCGTTACCTACATCACAATTCTTAGTTAGCGTAGCATAAATTACAACAATTAATTTCTTCATACATCTTCAGTATGCTGCAAGTGCATTAACACATGCATAATAATACATTCATCGTATTGCAATATAAACTTGGTCCAAGATTTCATTTTCATCAAACTAGTAGGCCTACTACAAACGAACATTGGGAGCATTGTCAACCCTGGATTATAATTATTTGACCTGTTAAATGAGAGTAGGCTTGCCCATCTATGGCAAAATACCAAGCAGGTAAGACAATTGCTCGTTATTCTGCGAGACCCAAGATCATAACAAATAACATTATATAATCAATGCCAGTTCACTTAACATCCAGCTGAAAATGCAATACTACTCTGCTGTCCAGAGATATTATTGAATGCTATTGTGGGATTTTCAATCAGTAATTAAAGCAGAGATTGTTGGTAGTTATAATACAACCTGGACCAGTATCACAACTAACAGTTCATTGGACAGCATAAAAAACAATGCAGATTATGTCATCAGTATATTGTGATGCGTCAGGATGTATTCCACCCTATCTACAACCTCCACTTTAATTATTGCTTAAAAATAAAATGGGCAACAGCGCTATCACTGGGACTCATCAAGGAATTGTTTTGGTCTGAAAACTGTTGCACATGTTCGTTTTGTGATACTATTTAATATATGTTGCTCTTAGATATGATACCTCACAAACTTCACTCAAAAAGTGCCGTAATGCTATACCACGAGCGACTGGGAGAAGCATTATAGTGAAGTATAATGACCATGCACACGTTCTTTGAATGACATTATTTGGGAATATGTTGCTATCAAAAGTATAACTATGGAAAAGATTACACAAAAAAAAACTCTGATATGTAAGCAAACGTTGGTTGCCTCATTACATACACATCCAACGATAATAGGTATTACATCGTCAAGAAACATATCCGCATGTTATGCCCAAGATGTTGATATTCTATGGCATTTATCAAAGTAGGCTGCGGCAATATTAACTTAGCTTATGTTAAGATTGAATGTGCGGCAATGTGCTTGTTTCACATTAGGTCGTAGGAATTTAGTTTTTATAGTTGAAATGCAGCCTGTACCAAAATGGCATTTGGTTGTTGTTGTTAAAGCATAATTCACTGGAAACTTGGATTTATTAAATATTTATCATGATTTTCAAGCAGAATCATTATCGGATTAGTGGATAGGTTGGAGTGCAGCCTGGACCAAAATGGACATAGACGCTTCCTTTTGTAGCTTAATGGACTATAAATTTTGTTTTTATAATGAAGTTGGTTTGGTTTTCATCCTTGTTGGTCGTTGATGCATTTTGTTACATGTAATATTATTATCGCTGGAAGTTGCATATGATAACAAATGACATCCTCTCATCGCTTAGTGTGTACTGTTGGAATAGTTTTTTATTATTATTATTATTTTGTGTGAAGTTTGTGCATTATACACTATCTTCATGGGTGTAATAGAAACAAAATAATACATAATATAGTTGAAGGAACTATAGCATTATCATTATACATGGCTATATGCTTTCTCCCAGTCACTCGCCACCCTACATTATGGCACTTATAGAGTGAAATTTGTGAGGATGGATATATTTTACAGCTCTAAGAGCAACATATATTAAATAATATCTCCCAACAAACATGTGCAACAGTTTTCAGACGAAAACTATAATTCCTTGATGAGTCCCAGTGATTGCACTATTACCCAGCTAGTGCTCAGTATCCCAAATAAATATGCTATGGATATCCCCAGCAACACATAAGCTCATTTCTTTATATATAGATGTGGTTTGTGTGTAGTGGTGAGTAGTGTGTTGTTAGGTCTAAGTATCTTGGTTTAATTCGACTTAACATTATTACAAACACCTTGCAACTTCAAATATACAGTAAAGAAACAGTGCAAGAAAGATCAGTCACTAAAAGATGCTTATTGATGAAAAAGAAATGATCATCTAGCTGTAATTTACTGGTTCGATTGTTTGACTGTTTAATCTGCCTTCCTGTAAATGATTGTTTTTGAGATTTTTTTTAAAGATTTCCAACAAAACAAGTCGCATACTGATAGCGTTCAGATTAAAATTTTACTTCTCCTTATTTTGTTGCTACAAGAAAAATAAACCATTTATTGGCCATAGTCCTTCAATATTTTTTAAAATTAGTTTCTCAAAAAAATCTTCTTTACTACTTCATCCACTTTGCATTCAAAATACATACTTCTTATTTGTGCTCTAATAGATTGCTGCGTGCTTGGTTTAAACCGGATCACCTTTATTGTAAATCTCGATCTGAGCACCAGTGATAATTAACCAAAGGAAGCAAATTCAACCAGTCTATGGAAGAAATGCGAAATATTGTCTACTTACATTTATTTATCTATAAAGTTCTTGTTATTATTCAATGTCTTTGTCAGAATATCTGAAGATTAACTAGCATAACTGCACTTCGTAATTGATGGACTACAAACTTTCATACACATTGTAATGTCACTTTATACCAAATTTCGCATACTCAACTAACCAGACCATACACTTCAGCTTACACGCATGCGCAAAGACCTCATTCCATCTAGGGCAGAGCAGGTTCATACGACGCAAAACATTATACCACATTCAAGCATATATTGGTAATATTTTCATTTTCGAACCATTACTTTATGGGGGATGCATCTGTTATTTAATGCATTATATAACGCTTATTAACTAAGGATGCTGATTTTACTGACAAGGTATTGAACAAATTTGGACAACAACCTAGGCGTCTTAAGTTATTATTCAAACAGTGAATTTAATAATAAAAGTTTTGTTTCTTTGTTTTTTTTTTATTTATCTATTTTGTAAGACCATACAGCATAATAATTGTTTAAAGATCATTATTAGCGTCGCTTATAACCTACGTTTTACGACCCGGAAAATTTCGCCAGTGCTGACGTTCCGTAGGGGAGGGATATTCGCCGCAATTATTTATAATTGTTATTTTTTTCATAATTTATTTACCATTTCAGATTTGGGTTTTCCATGGTTTCCCAAATCACTCCAGGCAAATGCCGGGATGTTTCCTTCAAAAGGCCATGGCCGAATTCCTTACCATTCCTTGCTCCCCATCCTTTCCCGTCTCTAAAAACAAAAATACTCTTCCACATGTCAATTTAACAATGTCACTCATTTGGCGGATTTTAAATACTATGATTTGTATAGTCTAAAGGGGCCTGTGGACGGTCAAATTTTAAGTCTTTATCAAATTATTTGATCGTCTGCGGCATTGTTTAGCAGTTTGCCAAACAATCTACGTGTTTGACGCAAATTTTGATTGACGGAGTATTTGACGGCATGTTTCATTTAATGCTTTGCACGTTTGGGTGATACGAGGTGCAATGCTGGCCTGAAATTTTAAATCTTCAAAATCAGCGCCTCTAGCTATGTACCTCAACGTAACATTTGAGTAGCTGATACAGATTTGAGTGACTGTATCCATTATTTTCAAATTGAGTACGTAGAATTTGTAGTAATTCTTCAAAAGTTTTATGGCCCATGCGTAGGAAGTTATTGTAATCGTATGGTTCTGTGCGTAATATTTCTCGTAATGAATTTTCGTGGGTACATTTTTCTCTTAATTTTAAGCATTCTCTAGATTTACACCAACGTTTACGCTTAAAAAAAAAAAAATACACAGTGCTTGATCAGTGCCGTAGGTAGCTAGGTTAACAAGGGCCCTGGTGCAAAAAAATATTTTGGGCCCTCAGGCCAGATGGACGACCTTTTTGTTTAGCTCTACCAAGTCTTGTGAGGTTTGCTGGCAGGGTCTGAGCTTGGGGGGGGGGGGAGGGAGGGAGGAGCCTGAGCTTCGCTTGGGAGCCCCGGTGCATGGCACCGCCTAGCCCTCCAATAGCTACGCCATTGTGCTTGAGTCGACGCCAACAATGCTTTATCTTTATTGCTTACTAATTGACAGGACAGACGTTGTCCTGTGCAAATTTCAATAAATTTGTTTGTGATCGTTTTGCGAATTTGTGGAAAGCTGTAGAAAATGTGTAGACAAAGTAAAAATGAGAAAAAAAAAATCATATTTCTGAGTGATCATTGTCTTTATTATCGATTACGTCCATGGTTATTTAATTTGAGGAGCCGGAGTACGCCAGTGGGAAATTTTACATGCGAGATGAATTCTATCGGCAGTACAACACCGAAATGCTGGAAATGTGTGATGTATCTGGAATACCATCAACTTGGAACCATGCGGTTTGTTAAGTCACAATTAAATTAACCGAATAATTTATTTTCTTCCCTTAAGTTTGAAATCTCAGTGTTTTTTATTTACATTTCGATCATCGCACCCCCAAACCAGTTTTGATTGTTTGGCAGATCTTGTATAATTCAGTCTAATGCCTTTTATGAGTCATTGTACATTCATCCCAAACTTTGGTTATCGCACAGTTCTTCGATAGGTTACATGTTGGATTTCATTGATTTGCATAGATAGATATGTTCACTTTGATCCCATGTGAGAATAATCTCGGGGATGTGGAACAGTACATACACTTATTAGTAATGTCAATATTACTATATAATTGATAGTATTATTATATATTGACAACAAGTTAGTTACGACCCATTAGTATAACCAATATTTCCTGTAATCTACAAATACAATCCCGAGTTAATTAATACTTATTATGTGGAACAGTGTATACACTTGTTACCAGCATCTAACAACCAGTTATTTTCTTACCAACCAGTTATCACAACTCATAAGCAGTCAATTACTTAAAAACCTGTTAGCATCATAATTTTTCACAGCAGTTTTTGAGTGCATGCTATCCCATGTTAGTTACTATATATGAGTGAAATTTTGTAAACAGTGTTATTACTTCATTTGTCAAAAGTTTCAACAGAAAGAAAAACCATATATCATTTTTGTAATTGTGGACAACTTTGTCACCTTCCCCTTCCATACACCATATATACTTTTATCAGTCATTCTTAATTACCAAATTCCAAGAAGAAAATTCTTTCACAGAGTAAAATGGATTCTGAAGCAGAAACTCTTTCAGTTTGGACTTAAAGTAGTTGGGTTTTTGTGGATAACATTTAATTTCTGTTGGTAAGACATTGAATAAGGAAGCTCCAGTAAATGTTAACCCTTTCTGTACAATTGCGAGTGATTTGTAATCCTTGTGAATATTATATTTATTCCTAGTATTATGGCTATGTACAGGGCGTTCCGGGAAACGCTACAAGGATGAAACTGCTCCCGGCGAGCGAGCGGTCAGCTTCCGGCATTGTTCGACCGTCGGCCGCGGACTATTTCATAATAATTACGCTTCATAAACTTGTATGTGCTAAGCATTTAAATGTGACGTCAGTTGCGGATCAACAGTGCCATCGTGGACACCCTGCAGGTACCAGTTGCAAAATCTAATCCTAGGCCCCTGGTCTATTTGCGTAATTTTATGCACAATTGTTTCGTACGGCTTTAAGTGAACTAGCTTTGTTACTTTCCAAGCTGACGTCTTAGATACGCCTGCCTGCTGCCCTAACTGACTTAATGATTTTTTGGGTGACTGTTCTAGTCGAAAAGCGATATCGTCAATTTTCTCCTCTGTGACAATACGGTTGACCGACAGTCTCTTTTTGTTAAAAAGTGAACCCGTTTCTCTTACTTTTTTAACCAGACGCAGAATTGTTGATTTAGCTGGCAGTAAAGCGCCAGGATATTCACGACGAAATTTACTGCGACACTTTTTAAATGACTTCTTCTTCACATATGTATCGTAGAGAAATATTCTTTGTTGCAAACTGTAACGTACCATAATTTTACTCACACTCAAACACGGTACAGATTAGTAAGAGTATGAAGCCCCAAACCAGCCAAACCGCAAAGAAACGTTTATTCACAACACTGATTAATAAGAGACTGAAGTCACAAACTAGCTACAGTGCGGTGATTCACGGCGCCGGGAGTTGCTGGCTCCACTGTCCCAGCAAGTTGCCGACGGCAACAGACTGGGAGGGTAGCGTTTCCCGGCGAACGCCCTGTATGTCAGCATTAAGATTGAAGTGTTCAGGATTTTCCACTACAAACATATTCACAGGGGCGTAGCTACTATGGGGCTAGGCGGTGCAGTGCACCGGGGCCCTCACGCTCAGGGGGCCCCTAAGCGCACCTCTAGGGGCCCTCAAGCGCAGTTTAGAGGGCCCACGAGCCTTCACGGCAAACTGGCGGCCTTTTTTTTTTTTTTTTTAGCTCTACCGTCGTTTAAGGGGCCCCTGAGAACACAGGAGCCCCTTACTAAGGGCCCCTCGCCGCTCAGGGGGACCCCAAAAGAAAAATTCAGGGGCCCCTACCAGCACAAAAAGCAAAAATACGTCGCCCGTCTGGCCTGAGGGCCCAAAATAAATTTTTTGCACCGGGGCCCTTGTTGACCTAGCTACGCCACTGCATATTCAGCGGCAAATTGAAGGCTGAATAAGCTGTTTGGTTGCCTTTCAACAACA